>JAWXYG010000015.1:13435000-14035000 GCA_034222035.1 Acacia crassicarpa
GAAGGTGGCAGCCATGGAGTTTAGTGATTATGCTCTCATTTGGTGGGACCAATTGCAAAAGGAGAGGGCGAGATATGAAGAACCATTGGTGGATAGTTGGGTGGAGATGAAAAGGCTAATGAGAAGAAGATATGTTCCTTCCCATTATCATCGAGACCTTCACAATAAACTTCAAAGACTCACACAAGAGTGTAGATGAGTATTTTAAAGAGATGGAGGTGTCCTTGATTAGAGCAAATATTAGTGAAGAGCGGGATGCTACTATGGCACGTTTCTTGCATGGGCTGAATAGTGATATAAGGGATGTTGTGGAGTTGCCAAATTATGTGGAGTTGGAGGATTTAGTGCAACAAGCTAGTAAGGTAGAACAACAACTCAAGAGAAAGGGTGTCATGAGGAAAAACTCTTCAAATTTTTATTCTTCAAGTTGGAAGGATAGAAATAAGAAGGAAGGAGGTACTTCATCAAGCAATCCCACTACTACACCTCAAAGGACTCAAACTAAATCCAATGAGGTCCCTAAAAAGCCAAGGAGTAGTGAAATAAAATGCTTCAAGTGTTTGGGGAGAGGTCACATAGCTTCAAAATGTCCGATTAAGAAGACCATGTTACTTAAAGAGGATGGAGAGCTTACTAGTGAGTCTTCTTCAGATTCTACTTCACAAGATTCTGCTTCTTCAGATTCTGCTTCACAAGATGATATTGAAGAAATAATTCCAGAAGGAGATTTGTTTATGGTGAGAAGGATGTTGGGTAGCCAAGCAAAAGACATGGATGATAGTCAAAGAGAGAACGTCTTTCATACCGGATGCCTTATCCAAGAAAAGGTATGTTCTTTAATTATTGATAGAGGGAGTTGTACCAATGTTGCAAGTGCTAGAATGGTGTCTAAATTGGGCATGGAAACCAAACCTCACCCGCTGCCATACAAGCTTCAATGGCTTAGTGAGGATGGTGAAGTGACCATAAGCAAACAAGTGGAGGTAAACTTCTCCATAGGAAAGTATGATGATACAGTTCTATGTGATGTGGTACCAATGGAGGCTTGTCATTTACTACTTGGGAGACCTTGGCAATATGATAAGAAAGTTATGCATGATGGTTACACCAACAAGTTCTCTTTTGTTCATAGAGAACGCAAGACTATTCTTGCATCTTTGACACCAAGAGAAGTTAGTGAGGATAATTTAAAAATGAGAGAAAAAAGAAAGCAAGAGAGAAAAGAGAGTGGAAGAGAGCAAGAGAAAAAAAGAGAGAAAGAGAGAAAAGCAACAAACTTGTTTATAAAAGAAAAAGAGGTGAAAAAGGCAATGCATTTGAAAAAGCCAATGCTCTTACTTTTGAGTAAAGAGAATAATTTTACAGATGCAAGTCCTACTAACTCTCTTCCAAATGAGGTTTCTAATTTGTTGCAGGAATTTAAAGATGTTTTTCCTAAAAAGGTTGATGATGCAATCCGTATTGCAGATTTGTTCTTCAAGGAAGTGCATAAAGATGGAGACGAGCATTGCAATTTGAGGACAAATTCTTCTAAAGAAGGAGGGAATGATAAGGACATAGTAGGCGGCATGACCAAGGCAACAAACTTAGAGGACATACAAGGTCTTGGAGACCCAATGACAAGAGCAGAAACTAAAAAGGCTCCAGATTGAAGACTTCGAAGAATAAGCCCCAACGGATATGCATGAAGGCTTCATTGGGCCTTGGCCCAAATTCTGCACTTAGTTTTATTTTCTTACATTTAGTTAAACTTTTGTAATAAGGCTTATTGGGCTTGCTTATTGGGCTTTGTGTGTAAGCAGAATTCATTTAAACTTAATATGGATGTTGCCCACTACATAAGGGAACACCATAGCTTTTGTGATGGCAGATTTGAATTGAGATTTAAACCTTTTTGGTCAGAGACAAGTTTCTCTAGGGTTCTTTTGAGAATCTCTGAACTTATCAAGGGCATCGATCCTTGTGGCGTTCTTGGGCTTATCAATTCTTTGGAATTGTGGCGCCTACCCAATTTTCGTTCTAAATTTCTTTGTTTCGTATCTCTAGTTTTCCTTAAGCTTTTTCGGTGTTTTCATAGTCAAAATCGAAGTTCAGAACGTCATCTTTCAGGTCGTTTTGGAAGCACTCAAATCCGAGTTCTGTAGCGCGAGATACATTCTGTTCTTTAGGACGCGTCAGACGCTGGAAATTCTGGTGCGAAATTCCACTCCTAGTTGATCCGATCATCCTTTCCTTTCGGGAATCATATCATTTAATTTATTATTTGTTGTAGATAAAGATTATGGATGTGTTCATAAAGCCAAAAAAAGAAATTCATGATATTCTTACTCATGAATCAGAGCTTACTACTCAGAGTGAATAACAATCAAATGTCGTTGAAATTGATGATAGTGGTGAATATGACAACAATAATAATCATTGTACTAATGTCGCTTAGTAGTTAGTACTATGTTTTTTATGTTTTATATGAGTTATTTGTGAATATAGTTTGCTTTTGATTATCAATTAGTGACTGTAGTGAATAACAATCAAATGTCGTTGAAATTGATGATAGTGGTGAATATGACGACAATAATAATCATTGTACTAATGTCGCTTAGTAGTTAGTACTATGCTTTTTATGTTTTATATGAGTTATTTGTGAACATAATTTGCTTTTGATTATCAATTAGTGACTGTATTTATTTGTTAGATGATTTATGTTGTAATTTACTAATTATATTTCTTTGAAAAAAATGAAGGAAAAATAATTAAAATTTAGAATAGTAATTTCCAGGCCCTACGGGCCGGCCCTGGCCCTAGTGCTCTCGAGTTGGGCTTTGAAAAACAGGTGTTTTTCTTACTCCGGGCCCTGGAGGGCCGACCCTATTAGGCCATGGCCCTTCACGGGCCGGCCATATAGGGTCGGGCCGATCCTGATTGACAGTTCTAATATTGACTGGGATATAAGCATGAAGCATCAGTGACACTCAACATATCCCATCCCACCGTTTGTTTGCCTTCATATAGATTAAAATAATAATAATAATAAAGAGGTGGTGCCACAACCTTTAATATACCTTAACTATTGTTTTCCTCTTTTCCAAAAATGCCTTCGTCTCTTCTTCCTCTTCTATTTTTTAATAGCTTACAACAAAATTTGAGAATCAATAAGATGTTTAAAATCACTTATTTTCATTAAATTGTCTTCATAAAATTTATTATACATGATTTTATCTTTTTAATGATACTACTTTTATACTGATTAGAAAATATTTTATGGTTAGGATTTTGGAAAAATTTTAAATTTTGTTAAAAGATGGTTATGAGAATATAGATGATGACTAATAGTTAATTTTAATCGATTTAATTTTGTTATTAATAATATTTAAAATCATATTGGTCATGAAATAGTTTAAGTGAAGTAATTTTAATTTTTGTAATAGATTTCTTTCAATTTTTTGTATTAGATCTGTATCGTATTTCAAGTACTTTTGTTTATGATCTAACATTTCTTATTTTCACCCCCCGTTAGTAAAATTCCTGGGTCCGCCCCTGCCTACAGGTAAATTCTCCCATCTTATTTCTTTGGTCTGATTCAACTCCATATTTACTTTGTTTGGTCCTGATTCTTTTCTAATATAAGAAATTTCCTAATTAGTAATTCTCGTTGAAATCATCGAGTTTGATAAATTATTTTCTTGTTTCTTTCTTTATTACCTTCTTTGCTTTCATTATTTGATTTTTCTTGTTGTCGGTGAGAAATGATAGTAATAGATATCTTTGTTGTCTTCACAACTCAAATTGGATTTGTCACTCTCCTGTATTTGCCGATCTATACCGAATATTACGATCTTGGGATAAAGATTCCCCCCCCCCAATATTTATCCCAAGATCCACCACTGGTTAGGCACTCTTTTAACCAAACCACATATGTATTTTTATACCTTTGAAAGCCACGTCATTGTCCAGTCAGCAAAAACAAAAACAAAAAACAAAAAAAAGCAAACTTAAAGGTTAAAGTCAAACTTTTGCACCTAATTTGTATTTCATTTTTGCACCTTAAAAAAACACTTGCTATTGAGCATTCCTCTAACCAAAACACATGTGTACTTTTATACCTAACCCTTCTATATTTTATCCTCCTTTCCATCAAATATGTTGGTCTTCATATAAGAAGGAGGATTATATTATCAAACGTTGTTCATGTATCTAAATAAAGGTCTGTGTATGTTGTCATATGTATGTTCATGCATCTAAAATTTGGGGGGATCTTGGCTCGATTGGGGGGGATTCAGAAGGCACAGGAGACATGACAATCAACCCATTTAGATCAGTTGGAATGTAGCCTACGCCGTGAATTTGAGTTAATCTGTGAACAGGAAAGTTTGACATGGGTGCAACGTGCTCGATGCGATTGGGTCAATTTCGGCGATAGAAATACCGCATACTTTCATGCTAAGGCCGTAATACGTGGACAACAAAAAGTAATTCATGCCCTTAAGGATGAAGATGGTGAGTGGTGTACGGATAAGATGACACTTCAGGAGTGGGCACTCCAATTCTATACGGAGCTATATTCTAAGGAGAGTGTCTCGGTCCCTTGGTATCCAGGAAGATCGCTGTTCCCGCCCCCTGATGATTGCATGGTACGGTCAATTAACACTGAAATTGATGAGAAGAAGGTGCATACGACCCTATTCCAAAAGAAACCGCTAAAGGCCCCGGGGGTGGATGATCTACACGCAGTCTTCTTTCAGAAATACTGGAGGATTGTGGGCCCCTCCCTCTCTCTTATGGTCACTCAGCTGTTCAATGATGGTGTTCTGGCCCCTAAATTGAATGAATCTCTCATCACCTTGATTCCAAAGGTCGAGTCCCCAGAGAGGTTAAAAGAGTTCCGGCCCATTAGCCTTTGTACGGTTCCCTACAAGATTGTTACTAAGGTATTGGCGAACCGCCTAAAGGGATGGCTCCCACGTCTCATCCTCCCTAATCAATCCAGCTTTGTGGCAAGGCGACAGATTACTGACAATATCATAATCGCCCAGGAAGTCGTTCACTCTATGAGAACCAAAACAGGGGGGAAAGGGTGGATGGCCATTAAGGTTGACTTGGAAAAAGCTTATGATCGCCTCCGATGGGACTTTATAGAAGAAACACTATATGATGCAGGTCTCCCCCAGAAATTTGTGAAGGCAGTCATGGTGTGTGTCTCAAGTTGTAGCATGAGTGTATTGTGGAATGGTACGCGCTCTGAGAAATTCTATCCATCTAGAGGGATAAGGCAAGGGGATCCCCTATCGCCATACACTTTTGTCTTATGTATGGAGCGCTTATCGCAAATGATCTCTAAGAAGGTGGCCGAGCACTAGTGGACCCCGATTCGGTTGGGGAGAAGGCCCCCCCCCCCCCCCCCCGATTCCCACTTGTTTTTTTGTGACGACTTGGTATTGTTCGGATCTACTGCTGATGCACAGGTCCAGCTTATCAATTCCATACTCGATGAGTTCTGTGTTTGCTCTGGGCATAAGGTTAGCAAAGCAAAATCTGCAATTTTTTTCTTAAAGAATGTGCCTCTCCATAGTCAGGTTCAGATTAGTGAAGTATTGGGCTTTGGGCGGACGGATGATCTAGGAAAATACCTTGGTGTTCCCCTACTTCATAGGCGGGTGCGGGCTGGTACTTATGCATATATTGAAGAGCAGGTTCAAAACCAATTATCGGGCTGGGCGGCGAAGTCCCTTTCTCTAGCTGGACGGATTACCTAGCAAAAAGGGTCCTATCCGCCATACCGTCCTACGCCATGCAAACTACGAAGTTGCCACCGGGTGTGTGTAAACGTGTGGAAAAGTATATAAGGAACTTTGTGTGGGGCTCGGTGGGTCCTGACCGAAAACCCAGCTTGGTTAAGTGGGAAGAAATATGTGAACCATATAGGGCGGGGGGTTGTGGTTTTAAAAAGTTGGAGCAGCAGAATAAAGCCTTCCTCATGAAAATTGGCTTTGCCCTTCGCTCAAGACATGATTTGTTGTGGGTGCAAGTGCTGAGGCACAAGTATGGCTGGGACAAACATGATGGGCCTTGTCGGAGGAATCAAAATTGCTCTTATCTATGGAGGCATCTGCGTAATACTTGGGCTGAAGTAGAGGTGGGGACCTGTTGGGATGTTGGGGACGGCTCTCGTGTCAGATTTTGGGCTGACAGTTGGGTACCCGGTGTAGGGCCCTTGAGACTCCTGGCTTTTCAAGAGGTGACGGAGGATGAGCAACGATGTCTGATTAAACAGTTTGTAAAGCCAGATGGTAACTGGGATTGGGATCAATTTAGTGGCGATCTCCCTGACCACGTTCTTATGCTCATCTCGGGGTGTAATCCTCTGAATGAAGCCAACGGAGTGGATAGGTGCTACTGGGACAGATCTACAGATGGGAGCTTTACGGTTGCCTCGGCGTATGAACTGCTGGAAGGGGTGGAAGACCCTGCTAGGTTGAAGTTATGGGATGTGATTTGGAGGTGGCCGGGTGCGCAGCGAGTGAGGGTCTTTCTCTGGTTGGCAGCACGGGAGAACCTCCTGACCAATGCGGAACGACGGAGATGACATATGACTGAGGATGAGGTATGTGGTAGGTGTGGTGTGGCGGTGGAAGACATGGATCATGTCCTCAGAAAATGTAGCTTTGCGAGACAAGTGTGGGACCAGGTACTGCCTTCTGCACTCCGCCAATGGAACCCACGGAGTGATCTCAAGACATGGATGCTACAGAATCTCTCTTTCCAGGAGCAGTGTGGCAGGGACATAGTGCGATGGTCTGGAGTTTTTGGCTTAACATGCTGGAAGCTGTGGGAAGCAAGGAACAAGGCCATCTTTCAAAACCAGCATATCTCACCAAGCAACCTTAGCCGTGAGGTATGGACCCTTGCTGGGTTTAGTGCACAGGCTGCTGCAACAATTCATGAGGCACGTCAAGGGGGGCCACAGAAACAGGAGTGCCTTATCTCTTGGCATAGGCCGCCGAGCATGGTAGTTTCCCTTAACTGCGACGGAGCGAGGAAGTCGGACCCTTTGGGTGCTGGAGCTGGCAGTCTGCTTCGGGATCAAGATGGACGTTGGCTTGGAGGGTGTTGTCGGAACATTAGAGGTTGCACTTCTCTCCAGGCTGAACTATGGGCGTTGAAGGATGGCCTTGAAATGGTGTGGGTCTTAGGATTCCGGGATGTGGTGGTCCAAATTGATTGTCTGACAGCTTTGAGTCTTCTTAGGAATACGGCTGGGCAGCCAAATGCGTGCAGTAGCCTGATCAGGTCGATACAACAGAGGATAGATCAGGATTGGAGGATTTCGATCTCTCATGTCTACCGCGAGGGGAATAGGTGTGCGGATTTCCTGGCTTCACATGCTTTGACCTTAGAGGTTGGTTACCATTTCCTGGCTGAACCCCCATATGCCATGGAACGGCTTCTTCGAGATGATGCTGAAGGTGTGGGGAGCTTGCGTCTCTGCTGTGATGTTTGCTGATTTATCTTAATCAGGCCTTCTGTAACGAAAAAAAAAATTGTTTTTACATAAAAATTTGTTTAAAAAATTATATAAAAATGTATAACAAACTTTTTATAAATTCTTCAAAAGAGAATTGTAGAAGATTTGACTGATTAAACTAGAAGAGTAACTTTAGATTTAAATGGGCAAACAAAAATTGGAGCCAAAATATAATATATCCGCAATCTTTGATTCATTTTTTATGACCGAAATCTTTTTTCCGTTTTTCTCTTTTGTTGGGACAAACTAGAATGGACCTAGACCAATTTTAATACTCATAAAGTACAAATATTTATTATTCTAAATGCATGTTTATAACTTCTATTTGTAATAATAAATTTTTTTAACAATTTATTATTAAATGGATTCAGATTGTGTAAAGGGAAAAATGAATTTAGGATTAGTAATAAAATTTATTGTAGAATTTATTTTTATTGTAGAAATCACCCAATTAATTTGTGTTAGAAAATTTGACAAATAATATTCCAAATTGAATAAAATTAGGATTAGTAATAAAATTTATTGTAGAATTTATTTTTTTAAAAAATATTATAATTTAAAATTAGTTCCCAATTAAATTTTGCTACTTGCAAAAAACGGCCAAAATTATGTTAATTTCTTGTTTCATTGAATTTTTGGGCGTCCCATCCCATGACTTTCTCTGGAGAGAATATGGAAGTTAAATTAGACGATGGGGCAAAAGAGCCTAAGTAGCAATCACTCACATCACATCTGAGTTATATGAGATTTGAAATCAGCATAGTATTTGAGATGCAAACATCATATAATATACTTAGAAGTTGATTCTTCTGGTTAATATATACAATCTTTATCTCTTTATATTTACCATCATTTTGGTTTTGATATTTTAAATTTCAAATCAAAGCTTTTGGTCTTTCAAATTTCATTTAGTTTTAAATATTGGTCCCAATAATTCAATAAAAATGTGGATCATTTTGTCTCTAGAGGACCAAAATCCATAATTTAAAACTTGAGGGATAAAACCATTTTGAACTTTTTTTTCTGTCAACACATTTAATCTATCAGAGAGAAAATTTCAATGATGAAGCAATGCATCTAATTTTTTTTTCTTCTTCTTGAAAACTACACAAAGTGGTCCAAGATTTATTTAGGATCTTCTTTCCTTCCATCTCCTTGGTTCTCTCTGTCTTGAAAACTACACAATTATACATTATTGTTTCTACAACTAAAAGTGGTTACAAATTTTGGCATATTTTAGTAGGCATATATACTGTATATCAATTTCAATGAGTATTAAGATCTGATATATATGCAGAATATGCAATGAAAACAGAAGGCATCTATAGATAGATATGTTGATGCACCAGAAAGCTTAACTATGACAGTCAACATATATAATTTACTAGCTTTAGCTATTAAAAAATCATGCAGACAATAGAGTTGGCATGCCCAAATAAAAAGTCAAAAGTGAATTAAATAATTCCTTCGAGTGATTAAAACATTTAAGAAAGAAGAACATAAAACTCCACCTTGGTCCCCATAACATAACATCAAGGGGAAAAAAAGGGGGGGGGGGGGGGGGATCCACTTGAGGTGCTGGTATTCTATGACATGTGTTATGAACAGAGGAGCATGGTTAGGGCCTGTTTCGACAACTCCATGACATGTGTTATGGAGTTGTTGAAATCAATAATGTCATGGAGTTGTTGAAATCAATAATGCTTTTTTTCCCCCCTTCCAAATCTCAAATCAGTAGGGCTTGTTTGAGTGTGCCAGCTGTTTCCATGCTCTAGATTCCTTGGAATCTCGAAGGCCAAAAGAAGAAGGTAATATTAATAAACGCAGATTTTTTGTTTATCCAGTATTATTTTTCCTTATTGTCCTTCTTTCTATATATATTCAGTTTGTACTTTTAGTTTTCATTACTGATTCACTTTGAGCACAATTATGCCCTGTTTGGCTTGATAGAAGAGTTTTTATAGAAGTTAATACCTGTTTGGAGTACCATTTTAGAAGCATTTCAACCAATAACTTATAAAAAAAGTTCAGTCCAAAAGTTAGCTCATTTTTTCTTGTTTGAGTTTAGTTTTTCTTTCATCTAACTTCTACCAAGAAGTGACTTTTTATCAAATCAAAGCCACAAGTCTAAGTATCCAACCAACATCCAATGGCACTGTACGTACCAAGCGTCCAGCAATGGGAAAAAAAATTTCCATAGGTCCCACAAACATCCCTAAAATTGTCATATTTCACCCAAAAAAGTATTTGATTTCTAAAATTAAAAAATGATTTTTAATTTCAATTTATATAGGAATATTATTTAGTTAAAAATTTAATATTTTTATACAACCATAACCTGAATCCACATTTCAATTGTGGATGTATAGAACAACTATATATACCCAGCAGACAAGCATAATTATCAATCGAAGGATCAAGGCACTACATACTGCAAAAACAAATCTAAACCCCAAAACTCTGATCATATTGGCAGCCTAAAGAAAAACAAGAAGAGGCAATGGAGTTGACAAGGCAAATGATTAACAATAGAAAAATAGGCAAAAGAGCAGGTCTTATAATTTAAGTTGCAAGCATTTTTCCAATTAATAAATTATCCAATTAATCACAAAATTAGGTTGAGACCAAATTTGAATTAATAATTTCACGTTAAAATTTGAAAACATAATAATATGTCAAATTCATTTATACGTATATTTGTGCCCAAATTTTAATAATTTTAAAATTACATATTAAGTAGATTGAAAATGATCATTTTTCTAATTACATGCTTGAACTTTCAACCCTAAATCTCTAACAATATCTCACCCCACCTTATAATTCATTATATCCTCAAGTGACCAAAAATTACCCAATTAACTTGTGTTAGAAAATTTGACAAGCAATATTCCAAATTGAATAAATTTAGTATTAGTAATAAAATTTATTATAGAATTTATTTTTTAAAAAGTATTATCATTTAAAATTAGTTCCCAATTGAATTTTGCTACTTGCCAAAAAAAAAAAAAAGGCCAAAATTGGGTTAATTTCTTTTGTTTCATTGAATTTTTGGGCGTCCTATCCCATAACTCTTTGGAGAGAAACCATATGGAAGATAAATTAGAGAATGAGGCAAAGACCATCAGTTGCAATGACTCACATCACATCTGAGTTGTGACATTTGAAATCTACACAGTATTTCATATGCAAATATCATATAATATACTTACAAATTCATCCTTTGGCTTAATATATAAAATCTTTAGCTTTTTATATTTGCACTTATTTTAGTTTTGGTTTTTTAAATTTTAAAATATCAGTTTTGGTCTTTCAAATTTCATTCAATTTAAAAAATTGGTCCAATAATTTAATAAATGCATGGACCATTTTGTCCCTAGAGGGACAAAAACTATCTTGAATATTTTTTCTGGCAAAACATATAATCAGATAAAATTTCAATGATGAAGAAACGCATCTAATTTTTTCTTTTTGAAAACTACAGAGTGGTCCAGGATTTATTTAGACTCTTTTATCCTCTACCACCATCTCCTTGGTTCTCTCTTTCTTGAAAACTACACGTACAGTTATACATTATTGTTTGTACAACTAAAAGTGGTTACAAATGTTGACATATTTTTGTAGGCATATATACTGTATATCAATTTCAATGAGTAGTAAGAATACTAAAAGGAGGAAAATTGTTGGGAAGATCTGATATATATGCAGAATATGCAATGAAAACAGAAGGCATATATAGATAGATATGTTGATGCACCAGAAAGCTTAACTATGACAGTCAACATTTATAAGTTACTAGCTTTAGGTATTAAAAAATCATGTAGACAACAGTACTAGGCATGCCCAAATAAAAAGTCAAAAGTGAATTGAACACTAGTACAAAAAAGGGTTTTAAGACCGGATAAAAGAGGCTCGTAAGACCGGACGGGCGACTGGTTTTGTTTCAGCCGGTATTAAAAGTCTACATATAAGACCGGACACGGACCGGTCTTAAAGAAAATCTTTTAGACCGGACATTTAAAACATTAGGTCTTAAAAGTTGTACCAAATGAACCTGAAATAGTTTTTGTTCGGTCCTAAAACTCAACTTTTAAGACCGGCCAAAAAGTAGGCCGCTCTTAAAATATCGGAATTTTAAGACCAGACAAAACACATACGGTCTAAAAAATAGCGGCTTCTAAGACCAGAGAACTAATTATACGCGGTCTTAAAAGACTGACTTTCAAGACTGGATGATAATTACCTCCGGTCTTAAATATTTACATTTAAGACCGGACGTCTAAATATAACATAACGGTCTTAAAAGACCAACTTATAAGACCGGCTTAATATGACCTTTAAGACCGGACATATAGTTACATCCGGTCTTAAAAGTTAAACATATAAGACCGGCTTCTTTATTTCCAGTCTAAATTTTCCCGAATTTTTCCCTGCTGTTATTCCTGCTATTATATATATATATATACACAAATCTACTACCCAATCCAGCACATGAACAATTATTTGAATAAATTGAATTGGAAAAATGATATAAATATTTATTCACCATGAGTTATTTGGCCTCTTAATTAATGATTATACTATGTTTACAACACCTAAATTAATTCATACAATAAGATAACTTACTTACAAATACAACATACGTGCACCCAAAATAATATTCACCATGTCTTCATTTGATTCCTACTCAACAACGTAACATCCTCTTTTATAACATGCCCCTTTGGATCGGATCCTGCCACAAAAATAAAACAAGGAACAAACTTCATAGTCAAAGACATTTTATGAACATAGAAGGAATAAATGTTATAGTTAAAGACTTAAAGTTTTCAAAGAAATCTGCATATATATGAATATTACCTTATGAATTGACTCTTTTATAAAGTGATATCTTCCCATATCCCTTCTTGATGATCACTTCTTATGCCAGGTTCATTATCCGCTTCATCTTCTTCGTTCATGTCCGGTAGACCCCTTGAAAAAGGAGTACTCTCAGGAATACCATAATTTGAATTCATTTCCTCATCAATATCAAGGACCCTCTTTCCTTGGAGAGCTACAGACCACATTTTATTTTCTTGATCGGTGATATAGAACACTTGTTTCGCCTGGTCTGCCATAATGAAAGGTTCATCTCCAAAACTTCTACCATTGACATCGACTAATGTAAATCCTAGCTGATCGATCCGAACACCATTATTGACATTAACCCACTTGCATTTGAAAATGAGAAATCTAATTTTCACATAGTCCACCTCTCATATCTCTTCAATAACCCCATAATATGGCATGACTGCCAATAAAGGGCTCTTGTCTTTCGAAGTGGAGAATTGCATAGATTCAGCCTCTAACATAACACCACTGTTCTGGACTGTACTCCTACCATCTAAGGACTTCGTGTAAAATGTATAACCATTGATCACATACGAATTCCAACTTGTGACATCAACCTCAGGACCACGTGCTAACCATTTGAGGATATCAGAAACACATTCCTCCCCCTCGACCTTTTGTTTGAACCAGTGTGCAAAAGTTCTGTTATGCTCCCTAATCAACCTTTATTCAGTCATTCGAGGATTTTCTTTCCTCACAGCTTCTTTATGTGCAGCTATGCTGGCTTGAACTTCATCAACATTATTCAAGATGTATAAGTGGACTTGTGACAATTCATCAGGATCCACAGTCTTTACTGAAGCCCCTCACCTACCCCTTTCAGCATGCTGACATTTTGGAAGCCCAATATGTCTTACTTTGGCCAAATAATTTTGACAAAATTCCACGGCTTCTTCAGAAACATATTTCTGAACAATCGATGCTTTTGGCCAATATGCATTCTTCATGTACCCTTTAAGGAATTTCATAGATCCTTCAATTGGGTACATCCACCGTAAATGGATAAGGCCGCACAACTTTATCTCCCTTACTAGATGAACAATTAGATGAACCATAATGTCAAAAAATGTAGGAACAAAAAGCTTTTTAAGGTGGCACAAGATAAGATATCATTCATTCTTCAATTCATCCAACTTTTCAATCTCGAAAACTTTACCACAAACCTCATTGAAGAAGACACAAAGTTTGGTCAAAACGACCCGAAGATCATATTCGACGATGCCTCGAATAGCTATTGGCAGTAACTGTTGCATCAAGACATGACAATCATGCGATTTTTAGCCTACTAATTTCAAGTCCTTCATCGATACAAGCCTCTTAAAATTTGAAGAATACCCTGAGGGAACTTTTGTGCCATGTAAACACTCACAAAAACTTTGTTTCTCATCCTTAGACAAAGTATGAGAAGCCGGGGCACAATAAGTTCTCTTTCCATACGGCCTTGGATGTAACTCTTCACGTATTCCCATTGCTTGCAAATCCAATCTTTCATTCACACCATCCTTGGAACTGCCTTGTATGTTGAGAAGCGTGCCAACAATACTTTTTTCTCCACATGCATGACATCGATACAGTGTTTCACATCAAGATTGCACCAATAGGGAAGATCGAAGAATACAGATCTCTTTTTCCATATATTTGTATCTTTTCTACTCTTGGTTGTCTTACTGAAGATGACATTGATATTTTTCACCTTCTCATAAACTTGCTCCTCAGTCAATGGCACCGGAGCATCTTCATATTCTTGGCCACCAAAGAAGGCTTTCTTTAATCGACGATATGGGTGGCCCTGTCTAAGAAATCTTCTATGTCCAAGATAAACCGTATTTCTTCCATGTTGGAGTTGATGGTAGCTTGTGCCTTCTTCACAAACCGGACATGCTTTATGGCCTTTTACACTATACCTTGACAAGTTACCATATGCTGGGAAGTCGTTTATAGTACAGAATATCATGGCTCGCAATTTGAATACCTCCTTCTTGAAAGAATCAAAACATCAACACCTTCTTCCCATAACTCCTTCAAGTCTTCGATCAAGAGCTGAAGGTAAACATCAATGTCATTTCCGGGTTGTTTTGGTCCGGAAATCAACATAGACAGCATCATGTACTTTTGTTTCATGCAAAACATAGGAGATAAGTTGTAAATAATGAAGAGTACAGGCCATGAACTATGTACGCTGCTAAGGCTTCCATATGGATTCATGCCATTCATGCTAAGGGCAAGCCTAAGGTTCCTGGGTTCTTCGCCGAAGTTGGGAAATAATTGATCGATTTTCTTCCATTGAGAAGAATCGGCTGGATGACGAAGCTTTCCATTAGAAATCCTCTCATCTACATGCCATCGCAAATTTTTTGCATCATTTTCATTCGCAAACAACCGCTTGGACCTTGGTATGATTGGAAGATACCACAACACTTTTGCAAGCCCCTTATTTGACTTGTACCTTGGGGTTTCACATATCGGACAATTCTGCTTCTCTTCAAACTCTTTTCTATACAATACGCAATCATTCGGGCATGCATGGATCTTTTTGTACTCCATCCCTAGTGGACAAAGTATTTTCTTAGCATCATAGTATCGATGCGGCAACACATTATCATCTGGAAGAATGTCCTTAAAAGCCTCAAGCATTTCAGAAAAACTCTTGTCGCTCCATCCATGACGTTCCTTCAAGCTTACCAATTTCAATACAACGTTCAACAATTGGTATTTTTGACACCCAGGGTATAGCGGGGTCTTTGCATCACTGCACATATTACCATATGCATGTGATTGTTGAAAGGCCTCTTCTCCTACATCACGAATAATGTCCTCTATGCGATCATCCATATCCGTGTCATTATCATCAAAGGCCACTTCCCCATGTTGAGACCCACTTGGTATTTTTTCACCATGCCATACCCATACTGTATAAGTCTTACAAAATCCATGACAAATTAAATGTGTGCGTATAACTTCAGGACTTAGTCGCCTCTCATTCAAACATTTTACACAAGGGCAATAAAACTTCCCACTATTATCATTGGCATTTTGTTTAGCAAATTCAATAAAGTCCCTCACCCCATTCTGATATGCAACGCTCGTCCGTAAAGCATTTATCCAACTGTGATCCATAGTAGAATTCCTATGGACGGAAAGATTTAACATACGTAAAATAAGGCAAAATAAATGCATAACGAAGAATCACTTTTGGTCTAAATATCACAGTGAATCCAAAATAAAATATCACGAAGCAAAATAAATGCATGACGAGGAAACTAAATGCTTCGCATGAAGGTCTTGTGGACTCACCTATAGCATATAAATTCAAATGCGAAATAAGAGTCTTTCTTCTCCCGCCACGAACGTTGATGTTGCAGATAGCAAGAGTACCCTCAAAACATTTGTTGGTCAGTTGGGTAGGTCTCAAGTGCAAATATAATCTTCAAATACAATATTCATTAACAAAAGAGAAACTCACAAGAGCATTTCATCGATTTCGTTCAACCCATGAAAAACCCAGAACGATAAGTAGGAAAACCATGAAGTTATATAACCGAAACAGCTCTTACAACTTGATCTATATACGTTTAGCTGAGGAACTAGAAAGTGATTCTCGAGAGAGCAACGCGAAGCAACGACAGAGCAACACACAAACACTGGAGACAGAACCTCCTCAGTAATCACTTTCGGCGCGACAAGAGAAATTTAGAGAGAGAAATTTAATTTTCCGCGCGACAGAGACATGTTTTTGTATTTAGAATTTTTTAAGACCGATTAATTATAAAGCATCCGGTCCTAAATATTTTTTATTAAATTTTTAAGTATTACTTTTAAAACCGAATTATTATCCTATCTAGTTCTAAATATTTAAGACGTTTTATAATACTCCGGACCTAAGTTTTTATTATTCATTCGTAGATTTTATTAAAACTGGTTAATTATTCGTAGACGGTTCTAAATATATAACTTTATCTGAAAACTCAGAAAATAAATTCCGAATTATTTTTTTCAAGAAAAAAGTATTGGCTTTGGCGAGCACAGAAAATTATCAATGCTATTAATTAATGCTATTATTAATTACTTGAACAAAAAATTTAAAAGAGACAAGCTTATGGTTCTAAATTAATGCTATTATTAATTACTTGAATATTGTCGTACACATTGCAAGAAAAAAAAAACTAGAAAATTATCAAAGCTTATTATCCTTCAAAGCCTTGGCGATATTGGCGTGAGCAGCATTAATTTCCCGCCGGATATCAGCAAGTTCCCATCTTATTCGTATCAGGTTATTAGAGGAAAGAGGAAGAGGATCAGCGGTAGGCGCACTGGGGCCAACTGGTTGGAGAGGTGGAGCAGGAACCTCTTTATGGTCGGAAGGCTGGAGGGGGGTGCGGCAATCTCTTCATCATCGAAAATAACAATGGGTCCAACGACCCGAGACTCTTCTGTTTCAATAGAACACACTCTCGATGGAGGAGGCGCACCGTATAACGATTGACGGAAGGCATGAGCATCAGGAGTTAGAGCACCCCTACGAGCGGTTCTCTTGTATCTAACCATGGTTTGAGCAGTTGACGCAAAGAGATATGATGATTTTATTAATAAAGGCGCTCTGGTAGTTTGGAGTTACGAGGTAGTGCGGAGTTAATAAGGAGTGTTAAGGACAGAGAGGTATGATGACTGAGGAGTTAATAAAGGTAAAGAGCAGACGAATTGTCTACTTTACGAGCGAGTTTTATAAATATTATTTATTTTTTAAATGAATTAATATTAAGACCGACCTTTTATCATTTCTCTGGTCCTAAAAGTATATTATTTTTTTTAATCAATTAATTTTAAGACCGACCTTTTATCATTTCTCTGGTCCTAAAAGTATATTATTTTTTTTAATCAATTAATTTTAAGACCGACCTTTTATCATTTCTCCGGTCCTAAAAGTATATTATTTATTTTTTTAATCAATTAAATTACTTTTAAGACCGATCTTTTACCATTTTTCCAGTCCTAAAATTCATTTAATTTTGTAAAAAATATTAGTTTTAAGAACGGATCTTTTACAATATCAGGTATTAAAAGTTCATTGTTTCAAATTCCGATAGCAGAGTCGTATCCTTACACTCTATTAGAGGATCTCTTTGGCTTCCAGATAAACTTCCCAACTAGGCGTCTCCTCGTATTCTGATGAACTATGCGTCTGCTCATTAAAGGTTCCGGTGTTTCACACCGGATGGGTTCTCTATTTAAACCCGTTATTACTTTACTTTCTTTACATTCTTCACCATCACTTCTACAATGGCTGCTCCACCACCCCAAGGTCCTCCTTTTCCTCCTCCTGCTGGGTTTAACAATCTGTACCCTCCTCCGCTGCCTCCGAACCCGACCACCAAATAGCTGCTGCGCCACCTCCTGGTCCGCGTCGATCATATAGATCGATGACAGGGCCAGCTTTTTCAGGTCTACAACACCGTCAACAACAAGATCAACGTGATACTCGACGCCCAGGACATTGAGTACAATCCATTTGATAACGACGTTACCAACCTCTCCGACGACTCCCTCCCCTCCGACAACGATGGGGAGGAGTAAATATTTTTATGTTTTTTTTTTGTTTATAATGTACTGCGCTACCCCCAGGGGGCAACATTAAAAAATATTTAATAAATTTGTTACTTTCCTATTTCGATCGCCTTTGTCCTTCTCATTACATTCTTTCTTTTTCCGACAAGGAGGAAAAAAAACAAAACCTTGTCCTCTTGTGTATGATCAACATTAAAAACTCGCACATTAAAAAATCCAACGATATACAATTAAGATCCAACAAAAAATTCTTTCTTTTTCCGACAAGAAGGAAAAAAACAAAACATTGTCCTCGTGTGTATGATCAACATTAAAAACTCGAACATTAAAAAATCCAACAACATACCGATCAGACCAACAAAACAAAAAGATCATTTACCTTATTCGAATAAAAACAAACACAGTGACAATTCTTCTCAAGGTTGGACCATCGTTGTCCTCGGTGTTACCTCGCATGATTAGAAACAAAGTGTCCTTTTCAATATCTCTCATCTTTTTCCGACAAAAAGAAAAGGGACAAAGAAAAGGGAAACCGATAATCTAAATCAGGAGAGATAACATCGACTGCAATGAAGGACCTAGCTTGATCAGAACGCCAGAACATCGGTTGCCTTGAACCCTAATTAATTTGTCCGAAAAGCAATTAAACTCTATTTAAAGGAAGACTATTAGGAGCGGACGGTAAAAGGAGATACGGTCCTAAAAGTCTCGAATACTTTTAGGACTGTCATTTTACAATATACGGTCCTAAAAGTCTCACCAATATTTAGTCGAATACTTTTAGGAACGTCATTTTAAAATATGTGGTCCTAAAAGTCTCATATTATTTAGACCGAATACTTTTAGGACCGCATATTTTCAAATGACGGTCCTAAAAGTCTCATATTATTTAGACCGAATACTTTTAGGACCGGAAGTTTAAAATGTGCGGTCCTAAAAGTCGCAAACTCTTACTTATTTACAACTTTCTGAACCTCAAATTTCAAGCACTAAATAGCTATATCCTGTTGGAAATTATGCCCTAGGGGCAATTCATTGTACTTTGGATATTTAAGTTATTTAAAGTATTCTCTTTTGTTATCATTTTCGTTTGCATGTTCGTATTGATAACTGCATCCCTAGGTAATCTTATAGATTATCCTAAATGTCCCTGGTCGGTCATCTACACGGGAGTGAAGATGAAATAAGACCAGTATGACTTTGATGAGGTATGGAGATACGAGTCAAAGTCATGGGCACTTGTATAAGTACAAGGTGCTCGACCGACCCACTATGAGAAAGCTGCATGGATTAAGTCATAAGCTTATCTCATGTATAACCGCGTCACGACGCTCTATGACCTGAGATCATCATGGATTCCTACATGATGAGTCACTGATCTTTGACCTGGTCAAAAGTCACCTTTGACCGGGTGATGATAAAGGCTAGGATCAGGATCAGTGGTTTTTCATGCGAAGGAATGTGAGTGGTCAAGATGGGATTTGTCCCTCACATATGTAGAGAGATAATGCTGGGCCCCTCGATGAGTGAGTCTAAGAAATGTATGGCCATACTGTGATGGAAAGGAGTTTCCATTTCACTTATTAGACTACTCGAGAATCGAGAAAGCAATGGTCAAGAAAAGGAAGTTGACATTATCCATGCCTCATCCTTGACCAAATTATCGCGTGACAAAAGGGACGTGACATGGTTGTACGATAGGTAGTATCGTGTCATCGATCCCCATGTGAATTGGGTAGTTGCAATGTCTTGCTAGAGGCCGCTTGCGACTTGTGGGCTGATACAGTGTTGGCCCACTGCCAATCTCATATGGGCCTGCAGGGTCGCACACAAGAATAATCCAACACGGGTGAAAGTGTCCAGGTTCATTGAATCTCAGATTAATCTGAGATTAAATGAATACTAAATTTGATCTAGGATTTATATATATATATATATAATTCGAAATTAATATATTTATTATAAATTGAGATTATAATATTATATATGATATTTGTTTAGTATTTAATTTATTTGATAAATTAAATATCTGAAACAAATAGAGATATTGTATCTCATTTAATTTCGAATAAAGATATCGTATATCTGTTTAATATTAAATTGAGATATGGTATCTCAGATTTAATTAAATAGATAGATATCATATCTCGGATTTAATTTATGATGATAAATTAAATCAAAAGGCTTTAAATTTAGATTTGATTTAAATTCAAAATTCAAATTTCCAAATCTGGCTTTTAATATATTCAATTACATTTATGAGATAGATGTGATTGATATGTTGACCAGATTCAAAAATCTGAATTTCCAAGATTAATAAAGGATTAATTTTGGTTATATAATACGCCTATCGGGTTTAGAAAAACTTACAGGATTTTCAGTCGAGCGTATTCAGAAAAGCCGCGAGAAACCCTAGAGCAACTTGAGAGAGAGAGACGCACAAGAAGCGCTAGCACGCTGCCGCAACCGTGTTTGGGGATTGTTCGTGTGGATACCAGTAGAGGAAGCCGATCCAAGAGTCGACTTCTGCTGATCGAAAGAACGAGACGCGAACGTGTTGATCGCCCACCTGATCAAAGGAACGAGACGTGGACGTGTTGTTCGAGAAGGTAGCCCACCTGATCAAAGGAACGGAACGCGGACTAGTTCAACACAAGGTATGATTCGGTTTCCTTAACTCTGATTTAAACGTCGTTGAGTGATCCTTCGAAAGGATTCGTAAGAAATTTTTAATCCGCTGCTTGTACGAATCCTAACATATCCACCATCCAATTTTAGAAACCCAAAATGGACACAAGAAAATTGTTCGAAAAATTAAACAAATTTATCTATTGAAATTTACATTGCCTGTGTATATATACAAATGAATTATTCAAAAAAATAATCAAATTTACAGAAGATTATTGTTGCTACAGGATATTTACAAATGAATATCATTAATTATTGTCCTAACTCTAAAATCAGGTCATACACATATTCACAATACAAATTGCGGATGTGCTCGAATTCAGCATCCGAAAAGGGGGCAGTGCAGTGAAACATCTGTAACATCAAAGATAGAAACTGAATTAACTTGCGTCCATATTTCATATGTAACATTAAGCCAGAAACTGAATTAACTTGCGTGCATAATATGTAACATCAAATATTTACCTTTGAAAATAATTTAGTATTTCCTTTAGGGATAATATCATACATGTGTTTCATGACGTACTGACCACATAAGTTGGACTCCTTTGGTTGCCGACGGGTCTAAAAAGAACAAGAAATATATATAAGTAATATTATATCTTACTGACCAAGTTCACAAGGCAAGGCAGTGTGCCAAGTGTACAAATATTGTACCAACCTTTGGTCTGAGCCATTTAGGCTCTTTGGCCTTATAAGAACGCCTTTTGAGTGCGTCGATCTAGAAGGTCCTCATGGCACTATCATCAAAAATGCATATTTATCAATGTTCAATGAAAATTCACAGCAGAGATTTCCGACAAGAGAATCAAAATAACATGCTTACTCGTTGATGGTCTGTGTCAACGACGGCAGTGGCTCGGTGTTAGTGGAGCATAAGAAGATAACTTTATTTTCTTCCATGCACATGATGACCAACTGCCAGTGGCGGTTGAAAATTCACAGCAGTAAAGTATACTCAGTGATATATATATGTAGCAGAATTAAGTGAATTGTAGACAAGATTTGTGATATGTACCTGTGGAAGAATGGCAAAAAGTACACCTTTCTTCTCACATTACACAACCTCCTTGATATGTACTCTTGTCTTTCCTCCATGGTTGTTTGACTTGAATACACAGGGCACAAGAATCCAAAATCGTTGCTCCTGCCCTTATTTTCCAATTTTTGATGCAAGAACCTACAATAATTACATCAATCAAGGAATTAGTATATGTATGTGTGTCTAAACGATGCATTTAAATTATGTACTCATAGAAGAACATACTTACTTCATCCAAATTTGAACAATTGCATCAGTAAGCTCCTGTCTAGGAAGCAGCAGGGAGTCAATATCAACAGTGTCAACTTGGACTGGTAGGGGATGAGGGATGCCTACTACTTCATCGACAGACCACGATTTATCTTTAAAAACTCCACTTCTCACCATATCAGTTATTTTTTCACGGCCAGTCAACTTAGCAGTAGGGGGTTCGACTTGAGGAGAGGATTGAGCTTGAGGAGGGGATTGAGCTTGAGGAGGGGATGGAGCTCAACGAGAGGATGGAACTTGAGGACGACGGCTTGAAGCTTCAGGAGGAGTACAGACATGTACAAGCTTCACTGGCCAAGAGATGAAGGTTCCCTTGGCATCACTCACAAGCTTCAGCTCATCAGTTGGGAGAGGGAGAGGTGCATCAATGATCATCTTTTCAACTAACACTCTGATTTGATCATCAGACATTTGTTGGTGGTGTACAGTTGATCCCAATAAGTTGTGGACAGTCCCTTTTGCAACCAATAGTAGTCTATCATGATGATCAGGATCATCCACATAAAGGTCACAAGGTTGCTCTGACTGTCCAACAATGCTGCTCCCTCTAGTGCTCTGCTGCACAGTTGTAGGTGACTGTGTGAAGAGAACACTAGTCTCTGGATGAGAGCTCAAAAGCAGCTTCATCTGATTCAATTCCTCCCTCAACTGGCTCATATCGGATTGATACCTTGCTTCTTTAGCAGCTGCTTCCTCATTTAATTTGGCCACTATCTGTTCCATCTCCTCCCGAGTAACCACCTCTTTCCTATGGCGTTTGGCGGATGAACCAAAGAATTCCTTCAGGCCTACCCGTCCTCCAATCCCCCTTACACGCCCACCATGGTCCGGTTTACCGGTGGCAATAGTGAGAACATCACTCCTTCCGACCGACACAAAAGATCCCTCTGCTTCTTTCTTTTTAAGATCTTCCTGTAAGGTACAGATAACGAGAAGCTTAGTAATGAAACATGTTTAGTAACTAAAAAATAACAATAATAACGATACTTACAATTTTTTCAGCAACTACACGAGTTTGTTCACTCGTGTAGGTGCCGCTTGGCTTTTGCCGAATGTGCAACCACAACTCCTCGCGACGTATTGGAGATGGCGGACCATGTACTGCAGAAGGATTGGATTCTGCTTCATCTTCCAATCTCTTTCGCTTGGCCGCCATCAATTCTTTTTCAGCCTTTTCATATCTGCCGTGAGAAGCCCTATGCGGGCAATCATTCTTTCTCCTTATCTCCTGTGCTTTTACCCTTCTTTCCTGTGAATACGAATTGAAAACAACTATTAATTATGAATTCCAGCCATCTCACTAACAGAAATTAGAGAACTTCTACTTGATATGAACCTCAAACACTAGTCAAATTCACTTGATCAAGTTTCAACATTTTATTTAAGGAAGATGTAGATAGGTTAAGAAACAAAAGAGAATTATGCTTACAAAAGAGCTATGTTTTGTAGTACTAGGTAAATAGAATAAGAAACAAAAGAGAATTATGCTTACAGAATAATACAAACTTGATCCTTTTTAAGGCATCCAGTGGGATCATCAGTCCACATTAGATAGTAACAATTGGGTATATAAAGTTTCCCCCTATTAAGACTATTCATTTCCTCCTTTGCAAGACAAACCATTACACGATTACCTCTTTAATATTTTACCATTTCAGGGTTTACATATCAGACTTGCATAGACAAAGGCAGGAAATGTATACTTCTATTCATACACCAAACAATTTAACTAACAGGATTAGATGAACAAATATAAGCACACAGGTTATATAAGCAAACAAAACTAAATATAGACTCACCAGAGCTTCAGGAGTGGTCCGCAACAGAACAAATTGTCGCCAAATTCGTTCATCAATAAATGTGTACTGCTCCCAAGGATGTTTGGTAGGAGGAACCTCGGCAAAAATATACGTGTTACCGAGAGAGGTCTTAAACTTCCTCCACCGATTAGCACAATAAGACAACGTCTTGTCTTTCAACCCCTCAGAGTCAAGGAAAGTGTATGTAAGCCGGATAGTGTCCCAAATAGGTTGCTTTACTTTGTCAAAGTCAACACTTTTCCACTCATCTTCCAAGATGCTAACCTTGCTGCGTGCAAGATAGCCGACAAAACTATTATATTTGCTTTTATTAGGACCGAAAGGTCGCAACTTTTCATCAAACTGAATCTCGAGCCTTGATCCAGAAGTCCGACTTAGAGATACTTCCATCATTCGTGTGCCTCTTCTACCACGGCGTGCAGGGCGGTTACAAGGCACATTATCAGATGAAG
The DNA here is from genome assembly GCA_034222035.1 of Acacia crassicarpa. Classification (NCBI taxonomy): domain Eukaryota; kingdom Viridiplantae; phylum Streptophyta; class Magnoliopsida; order Fabales; family Fabaceae; genus Acacia; species Acacia crassicarpa. The sequence continues at coordinate 13,459,244 of JAWXYG010000015.1, forward strand.
AGGGTTCGTTCTGACTCACACCATTAACAGGCGTTCCCGGAACACGAATGGAATCGTCTTCACCGTTCATTTTCGAGACAGTAAGAGAGGAATGCCTGAGCAAATGAGAGAGTAACAGAGGTTAATGGTACGTGGGTGAGGAAGAGTGGTAATGCAACAACAGGAAGAGTGGCTTCACAACAAGAAAAGGGGTTTCAGAGTTCAGAGAGACAACGTAAGTCGTAAGGTAACGTTTCGCGCGAAGATATATTTGGCGCTTGATTTTTAAGATCGGATGAAAAAAACGAGGGTCTTAAAGGTTAAGTAATAAATTATTTACTACCGGGCACGCTTTAAGTCCGATCTTAAAAGTATAATCTTTAAGACCTCATGTTATATATATCCGGTCTTAAAAGTTTTATTTAATTTTTTCCTTATTATTTTGGACCGTAGAAAATATAAGTCGGCCTGTTCGAGATTTCTCTGTAAAGAAAATTGATATTTCAATTTTCTTAATAACATTTTTAAGACCGGTTGTTTTTCTAAGCGGTCTGAATATTATATTTAAGACCCATTGCAAAAGGATACGGTCCAAGAAGTTCTTTATATTTACAAAACTGCCAACGGTCATACCTTTAAAGTTATTTATATTTACAAAATTGTCACCGGTCATACTTTTGAGACCGGGGCCTCGATTGTCCGCTCTAAATGAGGCGGTCTTAAAAGTCTTTTTTGCACTAGTGAAATAATTCCTTCTAGTGATTAAAACATTTAAGAAAGAAGAACATAAAACTCCACCTTGGTCCCCATAACATAACATCAAAGAGAGTAGAGACCAAAAAAAGAAAAAACAGAAACCCTAGTATTCTATGACATGTGTTATGACTTATGACCAGAGGAGCATGGTTAGGGTCATATATGTCATTTCACAAGTTCCCGACATTGCATATCCACTGCGTTTGATTGTTTTCCCTTGTTTAAGGATTTTTTTTTACCTTAAATCAAAACAGGGACTATTGTACTCCTACGTAGTTGTCAAAAAAAAAAACAAGAATTTAGTTCGCTACGCAAAATGATAAACAATAGAAAATACAATGAATAATTTTACAAACAAGAAAACATTTTTTTTTTCTGTGGGTGAAAATAATACATTATTTAATAATAATAAAAATAATAATAAAAAAATTCTTTTGGAAATTTTAATCTATTCCATAAACTAGAACAACTACATACACACGAATGGAGAGGAAAAAAGAAATTTAGGACACCTAGAAAATGTTCCTAAGCATCTATTCCAAAGCCACAATTGTGGCAAAAACATTTACAATATAAAAAACACAATGAAAGATGGATGCTATACACTTTGTCTCACTTTTTTTTTTAAAAAATAATAATAATAAACTTATTGAAAAACTGTTTTCAATAAGTCCTTTTTTTTTTTTAAAGGAATCAAAACACCTTTTAGGTGTTTTCTTGTTTTTGTATTTCTATTTCTCATTTTTTTTAAGGCGTCATTTGTTCACTATCGACTATACACCACCACCGTGTCACCACTGGTAACAGCCACTTCTACAGCGTCACTTCAAAAACTTATTTTTCTCAAAACAAGTATGCTAACAAACTTCTTGTTTTTTTTTTTTTTCCAAAATTTGTTTTTTTTTAAAAAAAAATATAAAGTTGTTTTGAGGAAAAAAACAAAAAACAGAAACAAGCATATCCTTAGTATCACAAAACACTTCAAATTCTTCTCTTTCGATGTATGTTAAGCAACTGCAACAAAAGCAGATAGAGAAAAGCATGAATGATTCTTTTCTTCACTTCCCCTTTCGGATCCTCATTCCATACTTTTCTTTATGTGTTTCTTAGATACTTGTCCTCCTAAAAAGCACATAAAGAAATATTTTTTGCATCAAGTATCTCAAATTAATTAATTTCCAGTCCTACATTCAAAAATATTTTTCTTGTAACACTAGTATCCTTAAAATTAATTAATTTGAAATATTGAATGTAAAAAATATTTCAGAATGTAGTATATAATTTAATCTAAATAAATAAAATACGTAAAAAATAAAACAATGCCATCAATATTTCTTTATGTGCTTCTTAGGAGGACAAGCACCTAAAAAGGACATACAGAAAAGCATAGAATGATTCTTTCCTTGGCTTCCCTTCTCTTCCTTCCTTCCTCCATTGTTCTTGCATTGATAAATAAATTTCTTCTTTTGCTTCTAAGTCGTCTGTGCTCCTCTTTTCTCTCTCAAACTTCCTTTCACTTTCTCTACGTTGCTTGCTACCTTTGCTCTTATTTCTCTCTCTAAACAAAAGCAGATTTCTCTGTTGAACATCGTTGGGGTAGTTGAAGAAAGAAGGCTAAAACCAAAAACAAAACAAGAAGGTAAAATCTTCATTGTAGAAGTACATAGAGTAAGCATTATCTGTAATCTGACAAGTTTAGCATTAAATTTCACTCTACATGTAGCTTTTAACTTTTGCAGGATTTGTATGGAGTTTGGGATTTGTGTGTTCAAGATTCCTCAGAATATTTCCTTCCACTCTTATTTTCATTGATAGCTTCATGTCTTTCAACAGAAGTTAAAAAAAAAGGTAACAGTACATTTTAATTATATTTTGATGTCAGAAATATATTCTAATTATTTTGATAGTGCTATAGTTATTTGTCAATTTCTTTAATATTATTGTGGACGAGGTTGGCTCTTCTAGCATATTTTCTTTACTCCTTTACTTTCGCTATGCATATTTCTACTGTGCATATAATGGAGAAATCAATAATGATTTTTTTTTTTTTTTTCAAAATCTCAAATCAGCAGGGCTTGTTTGAGTGTGCCAGCTGTTTCCATGCTCTAGATTCCTTGGAATCTCGAAGGCCAAAAGAAGAAGGTAATATTAATAAACCCAGATTTTTTGTTTATCCAGTATTATTTTTCCTTATTGTCCTTCTTTCTATATATATTCAGTTTGTACTTTTAATTTTCATTAGTGATTCACTTTGAGCACAATTATGCCCTGTTTAGCTTGATAGAAGAGTTTTTATAGAAGTTAATACCTGTTTGGAGTACCCTTTTAGAAGCATTTCAACCAATAACTTTTAAAAAAAAGTTCAGTCCAAAAGCCAGCTCCTTTTTTTTTTTTTTTTTTTGAGTTTAGCTTCTTTTTCATCTAACTCCTACCGAAAAGTGACTTTTTGTCAAATCAAAGCCACAAGTCCAAGTGTGCTTCTAACCAACATCCAATGGCACTGTACCAAACGTCCAGCAGTGGGAAAAAAATTTTCCATGGGTCCCACAAACATCCCTAAAATTTTCATATTTCACCCAAAAAAGTATTTGATTTCTAAAATTAAAAAAATGATTCTTAATTTCAATTTATATAGGAATATTATTTAGTTAAAAATTTAATATTTTTATACAACCATAACCTGAAATCCTGAATCCACATTTCAATTGTGGATGTATGGAACAACTATACCCAGCAGACAAGCATAATTATCAATCGATATTTTGAACTTTATCGATCACTATTAAAATGTACCATGATAATCACCAACTATAACTAACATGACAACAAACTACACAATGGAAAATTTTAATCTTTTCAGCTAACAATCTTAAAACAACACAAGGACCACAAGACTCACTTTGAGACTACAACTACTCTAGAAGTTGTTGTTGTGTCAAAGTATCTCAAATGATGATAAATGTCGTCACTATCAATTTCTATGTAGGGTTTCAAATTAAAGGGAAGGGAAAAAAAAAATTAGAAAGAGAATATATGTTGATAACTCGGATAACCAATGTAAATTCTCTTAATTATGTTGGTCTTGGAGTAAACCGACGTCGTTTGCATGATACTCTACATCGCTTACTCTGAAACCCACATGGTTTTGGTTATTTGCGTCTGTAAGGAGTCTAACTGACGGAGATATATACTTTCCCCACAACAGGTACCATTGCAATAATTCTACGATTCTTTTTTCTACCTCAGTTTTCTTAATTGCCAACATAGATAGGCGGCATTAATAGTTTTAGCTAAATTTTTTAAATTCTTAAATAAATATCATTCATCATTCTTAATATGTAAATATTAAATAGTAAGAGGCTTGTTTTACTAGGCTATTAGCTCTTCTTGTTTTCTCTGGGTTCGTTTTTTGTTTAATGAAAAGGAAATAGGACTTGACTTTTCTCATCTGCTCTCATTCTTTACCCCAAAACTACGTAGTTTTGGGGTTAACAACGCAAGGGGACGACTTCTTATAAAACATATATAGGGAGAAAGCATATAGTACTTTGAATTACTTTTCAGTAGCAATAAGTATATTAAGTTAATTCTTAATACACTCAACATCCTAAAATATTTTTTTGTTGACACTCAGTATCTATTGGAAAATATTTTAAACTACATTGGCAGGAATTACTTTTGGTAGATTCTATATTTTATTCTACTTTCCATCAATTACGTTTGTCTTCACATAAAAAGGAGGCTTGTATTATCATATATATGTTCATGCATCTAAAATTTTGTTTTTACATAAAAATGTTTCAAAACTAAAAAATTATATAAAAATTTATTTATAAATTCTTCAAAAGAGAATTGTAGAAAATTTGACTGATTAAACTAGAAGAGTAACTTTAGATTTAAAAGGGCAAACAAAAATTGGGGCCAAAATATAATATATCTGCGATTTTGGATTCATTTTTTGTGGCCCAAATCTTTTACGTTTTCCCCTCTTGTTGGGACAAGCTAGATTGGACCTAGACTAATTTTAATACTTATAAAGTACGAGCATTTATTATTCAAAATGCATGTTTATAACTTCTATTAGTAATAATAAATTTAAAAATATTAGATATTAAAATGGACCTAGATTGTGTAAAGGGAAAAATGAAAGGACATGAACTTTCACAATTTTTCTGTCAGATGAAAAATAATTGATTCTATTCGATAATTGATTTTAAGAATTCTCATCACTACTGAATGATTCCAATCACAATTCATTGTAAATTGTGAATGGATAAATCCATGAGCTGCAAAATATAATTCAAATAACATGATCCTTTTAAATTGGGAAAATTACTTGTGTTTAGACCTTATAGGATGAATACTATTATGGTTCTATTTATAAGGTTGAAAGAGAAAATTTTAGTTATTGGTTTTATTTATAAGCCATATCATTAAATGTTTTTGAGTATATGTAAATTTTTTCCTTTATTCATTATTGTAAAGACTTTATTCTCATGTGGTATAATGTATATTAAATAGGGTAAATCTAAAAGGTTATTAAATTTTAGGCTAAAGTATACTTGTAGTCCTTTAAAGTCTCACATAGAGTATATTTTTGGTTCTTTAATGTTATAAAGTATACTTTTGGTCATATATTTCTAACACCATTAATGTTACTAATGGAAAATGTTAACATTGCAAACTCAACTGATGACTATGCAGTTGACAGAGCGTATTTAATTTTTAACTTTTTCAACGTAATATATTTAGATTATTAAACTAAAATAAACTGACAAATAGTTGCAAATGAAATTGAGATTGTGATATTCAAATTATTAAATTTTTATATTTAGATCATTAAACTAATTTTTTTAAAAATATAATCGGGGTTTTGATAATGACTGTTTCATTAGGGATTTAGATATTTTGCAATTTATGCATATTTTAAATTTTAAATTAATATATTTTAATTACACAGTCAACACTTAAGCTTACATAGTCATCAGTTGAGTTTGATGCGTCAGCATTTTTTGTTAGTAACATTAACAGTGTTAGAATTATAGGACTAAAAGTATACTTTATAAAGTTAAGGAACCAAAAGTATACCTTATGTAAACTTAAAGGACTAAAGTGTATTTTAGCCTAAATTTTAAAATAAAGTTAATAAGGTTTAAGGTTTTCTTAATTACAATGAAATATGTTGGAAATGACTTATAAATATGAATAGAATAATATAATTAATTATAGTTAACGAACATAAATTTTAGAAATTTTATTTGTAAGGGACTAATCATTTCTACTAAACGCAACCTCCATTGGCTGTTGGTAAAGTTTTCACATATTTTTGGTTGGCAGTATTTATGTTCTTATCTCCTTGTTTGAGAAACTTTTTCTTTTCCTCTTAGATTCAATATGAAAATATATATATATATATATATATATATATATATATATATATATATTAAAAAATAAGGATATGTTGTAATTTGAAAGTGTTTTTTTTTATTTTTATGTTGTCTATATGTTCAAGCATAGAATATATGTGTGTTTATTCTTTTTTTTTTTTTGGAGGCAGGGCTCGAACCCTGGACAAAGGGAAAGGCCAGCTCCTAAGGCTGGCCCTAGTGCCATCGCGCTACAAGGCGCTTGATTATATGTGTGTGCATTCTATTCTTTTAATAATGTTAACTTTTAGCACTTTGATTGTTACTTCTGTTATTTGATTACTATTGCAATCTCTATTTTCTTTCAATTATTTTATATCTTTTATATTTTTTTCAAAATTTTCTTAAATCATTTTTTCAATAATAATCATTCTTTCGAAACTTCATTCATATAAATGGTTTTGCACTGTGAAATCATTTTTGCTATTGAAATTTGTATGCAATTCTACAAGTTTGTACTCTTAATGATTTTTAATATTTTATTCATGATTTTAATTGGGATTAAAATCTTAAAAAAATTTGGAAATATGCATTATGATTTTTTTTTTGTATAGGTTTAATTATAATGGTTCAGATTTTTCATGTTTATATTATAATTTGAAATATTCAACACTAAAATATCTTCAAAAAAGTAAGGAAATTAAATATTCTAATTTTCTTGGGTTTCTCTCTATTATTTTAATATATTTTTTTTGGTTGCTACTCTCTCCCTCTCAATTCTATCCTTATAATTACATTTTTAGCATTTTGATTATGACTTCTGCTGAGTTGCAAAATTTAATTTGTAGGACTTCTTTTTTCTTTTCTTTTTTTTTTTTTTTGATTTGTTTGACTACTATTGTGTGTTTTTTTTTAGCATATTCCATGCTTATAAAAAAAATAAAACTCTTTAAAAAATGCATGGTTATCCCAAAAAAATAGTATATATATGAATTAATTAATTTTTGATCACGTAAATATCATACCATTTGTAAATTTTACTAATTGTCATACTCCTTATAATTACGACATTAATCAGAGTAATACAACGGATTTTAGTGAGCAACATAGGTAAGAAATAGTACACTGATAATTAAAACATTCTTGGTAATGTGCAGGAATATATACATAGTTCTCAAAACAGTTATCTATTACATTAATGCCTAAAAGTTTATTCTAAAATAAGCTTAAACAAAATTAAACTATAATATCTACAACTCCATCTAGCATCTAAGCAGAAGCCGTCAATAATCTAGCGCTAGATATAACGAATTGGCATGTACTAAGAGTCCTCCTATACATCGAAGTTCTCAATCGAGACACCCAACTAGGAATATTTGACTGGGAGCTACCAAGAGTCCTATCCGGAATCTATCAGCATTCTCAATTGGAAGTGTTCCAAGTTGCCTGAATGTAACTAAGATAGTCACCTAAGAACCTCGGTCCATTAGGTCCTTTGCTCAATTCTAACCACCGAGAAGGTACTCCATAGTCAGACCTTCCACTCAATCGAGCCACGAGTGATGCTGATCCCATACAAGACGAGACAATCACATATTTGATTTAAACACTCATACACAGCTATACAGAGTATGTGAGATTAGAGTTACTACCTTGTTATTTTATCCAAGTAAACTTCGTGAATCTCGCGTGTTTCGAGAATTATGAGTTCCTATAAGAACATGTTATGAACAATGGTCAATACCAATCTAAACTCTTGACATTTTAAATGTCATCTAATACATTGTAACTAAATATGATATTACTAGACTTAGGTTATGTCCATGATTTCATTGTTCCCTCCATTTTCATACCTTTGCCCATGTTTTCCAAAATTTGTGCTGTAACTTTGGAAAATCATATCTCATAGTACAAATATCCAAATCAGGTTATTCCAAATCCTATGGACTCCTTATTAAGTCTATTTTCAAGGAAAAAATGATTCCAACATCTTTTCACATGAACATCAATCCCAATCTAATAAAACAATGCTATTGTCCAAATTCATTCCAGAATTGTTGACCATTTTTCAAAAATTCATAACTCTGTGTACACAAGTCAAAATTTGACCAATTACCTATCAAATTAAAGCTTATTATGTTTAGTTTAATCCTAAAAAATTTCAACTCCTTAGATCTGCCCTATACTTGCTTAACCTATGCTTAATATGGCCGTCCAAGATTTCGCGGTTTTCACTTCATAAACACTCTAATTTTGGTTTCTAACCACATTTTATATTTATTTTTGGATCATAAACTCATGTTAGAACATTATGGAATTTTGAACAGAACCTTTTCCTAGGGTTACAATCAGCCAAAATTCAAGAAAAGCATAGAAACCACCAATAAATTCTAGTATACCGCTAATAGTCTTAGAATCACTTACCATAAGTGTTGTTCGGTGAATTTCGCAAAATTTCTCTCTTCCCTTGGCTTCTTCAGACTTTGTCCAGACGCTAACACCACTGAGCCATAGAAATTTTTATAGTTAAAGAGTAGGAGAAGAGAAGAACTAGGGACTACAACCCCATAATGTGAGAAATTATCTCAATTTCACGAGATTTCGCTTCGTCTTCTTCTCCTTGTAAGCTTCAAATTTTCCCCAAGTTTCAGCTTCTACTTCACGATGGAATGAAAATTTGAAGAGTATTTTGGCCGATAAATCAGGGTCAAAGGCAGTTTAAAGAAGAAAATACCAATTTGCCCTCAACTTCCACGTATTTACCAAAATGCCATCAGTTAGCTTTTAGTTGGATTTCAACTTCTCTTTTCCTATCCAACTTGAACGGAATTTTTTAGGTCATTCATAGGATGATTTTGATCCATTTTAATGACTTAAGATAGAAATTAGGGTAAAATACAGAAATAGCAAATGACTGCAGGCTCAGATAAATCAACTGGCCAGTGTATTGTATTAATAGGAGGAGAATACATCATTCTAGAGGAATATTCAGATATTACAATCGTACAGAAATCAAGGGCATTAATTACAATCAATTACAATTACAATTATACTATAAATAGATTATAATCTAACATTCCCCCTCAAACGAGAGGGTGTGACAAGCAAACCGAGTTTGTCTCGAAAATACTCAAACTGCGACTGTGATAATGGTTTGGTAAAGCAATCAGCAATTTGATCTGAGGAAGGAATATATCTGATATCAATCAAACCAGAGGAAACCAAATCTCTAATAAAGTGTATATCAACTTCAATGTGTTTACTCCGAGCATGCAACACAGGATTAGCAGCCAAAGACTTGGCACTTAAGTTATCACACCAAATCACTGAAGGAGTCTTGATAAATAATCCTATTTCAGACAGTAAGGAATTCAACCATTTAAGCTCAGCAGATCCATCAGAAAGTGATCTATATTCTGACTCAGTACTTGACCGTGAAACTACTTTCTGCTTTCTAGAAGACCAGGACATCAGATTAGTTCCCAGGAAAACACACATACCAGCCATAGAGCGTCTATCATCCAAGTCACAGGCCGAATCAGCATCCGTATAAGCAATCAGCTGAGGGTTATTGAAAGGCTTAATGTGCAATCCTAGGTTGTAAGTACCCTTAAGATACTTGAAAATCCGCTTCACAGCTTGGAAATGAGTAGTCCTAGGCTGAGATAAAAACTAACTTAGTTTATTTACTGCAAAAGAAATGTCTGTACGTGTTGTGGTCAAGTATTGTAAAGAACCTATGGCACGCCTATACTCAATAGGATCATACAATAATTCACCATCGCTAGAAGCAATTAAACGTCCAGTTACCATTGGAGTAGCAACCGGTGCACAATCAGACATGCCAAACCTTTTAAGGATATCAACAATGTATTTAGTCTGGTTAAGATAGATTCCCATATTATCTCGATAAACCTCCAGCCCCAAGAAATAGTATAACGGTCCCAAGTCTTTCAGGGAAAAGATTAAATTTAGCTTCTTCACAAATTTGTTCACATACTCAGAATTATTCCCAGTAACTAGTATATCGTCCACATAGATAAGTATAAAAATAGTCAGATTAGACGTTTGCAGCAAGAATAAGGATATATCACTTCTCAGATTTCGAAATCCCCAATTTAGCAAAGTTAACCTCAAACGATCAAACCAAGCTCGGGGAACTTGTCTCAAACCGTAAATAGCTTTTACTAACTTACAGACATGTGTTGGATGATTTCGATCAATGAAGCCTTCGGGCTGAGCCATGTAGACATCTTCTTGTAGGAATCCATTCAAGAATGCGTTATTCACATCGATCTGCCGAATCTCCCACTTGAATGTGACCGCAATTGATAGAATCACTCGGATCGTTGTGGACTTAACGACTGGACTGAAGGTTTCAGCAAAATCAATTCCAGGTATTTGCTGAAAACCCTTGGCCACCAATATTGCTTTGTGTTTGAGAATCGAACCGTCGGCCTTGTACTTGACTTTGAACACCCATTTATTATCAATTAGTTTCTGACCAGTGAACGGGACGAGCTGCCACGTGCGATTGCACAGAGAGCCTTGAGTTCTTCTTCCATGGCGTTTCTCCACTTCGGTGAAGATAGAGCTATCCGAGTTGACGAGGGTTCTGGACTTACACCGTCAGACACAGCGAGACCAATATATGGATGTTTGGGCCGGGTAATACCATCCTTGGCCCGAGTTACCATAGAGTGACGATTAACGGGTGGCCCAACTGTGTGATGATTTGGGCTGTCACTGTGTTCTACAGGTCCACTACCAGTAGAGGATGAAACAACAGACGATGTGCGCTGAGGTGAACTTTGATCAAGTGAACTTTGATCTCTTGCCTCCACATTATGTTCTACAGATCCATTACCAGTGGAGGATGGAGCAATGGACGGTGTGAACAGAGGTGAAGCTTGACCTCGTGCTTCCATTGATGTATCAGATACTTCAGGATCAGAAGGCACAAGAGAAATTTGTCCAGAGTCTTGATTCACTTGTATAATGAGAGGGATTGAATTCATATTTTCTGGAGTAGAAGATTTCGGTGTTTGCTACATAAAACCTGTTTTGAAGGGGAAACTGGTTATATCAAATATAACATGCCTGGAGACAAAAACTTTACCTGATGCACTAAGACACCGATGCCCTTTCTGCTGAGGAGCCAAACCAAGGTAGACACACCTTTGGCTATGGAACTGAAATTTATGATTATTGTAGGGCTTCAAACATGGGAAGCAGGCACAACCAAACGGTTTGAGCTCGTTGTATTGTGGCTCTGTTTTAACCAAGCGAAACAGAGGCTTATCACCCTCTAATACTGGTGTTGGCAGACGGTTGATGAGATATACAACTTGTTGAAAAGACTCAACCCAAAATGATATAGGCATCCCTGCATGAGCTAATAAGGTGAGTCCCTTTTCAACAATGTGCCTATGCTTTCGTTCAGCTCGCCCATTTTGAACAGAGGTATATGGACAGGTTAGGCGAACGTGAATTCCTTCTTCTTGTGCAATGGATATTATCGGCTTGTATTCAGTGCCATTATCACATTGAATTGATTTGATTTTTGAATCAAACTGGTTTTCAGCTAGTTTCTTGAAATGTTTAAAAACATGTACAGTTTCACTTTTGTGTCGCAATGGATAAAGCCAAGTATAACGGCTAAAATCATTGAGAAAATGTATATAAAATCGATGTCCTCCATTAGATTCAATAGGTTCTGGACCCCATAGGTCAGTGTGGATTAACTCAAGTGGTAATCTAGATTGAGAAACAGAACTTGGGAAAGGTAGCAACTTAGATTTCCCCTGTTGACAAGCTTCACAAACGAAATTGTCACAAAGGGAAGCATTTGAGAGCTTCTTATTACATTTATTCAAAATAAGCTTTAAAACTCGTGCACTGGGATGACCGAGGGTGTGGTGCCACTTCAGAAATTCTGCTTCACTGTCGTTGTGCTCTGCTGCCATCACCATCGGATTGCCATGACTACTTCTTTCCTTCTTCATTGGATACATTCCGTGCTTTGGAAGCCCCTGCATTATTATTCTTCCAGTCACCGGATCCTTCACATCACAACGTTGATTAGAAAAGTTTACAGAGACAGAATTATCCTGAACTAGACGATTTAGACTCATGAGATTCATAGTAGCTGAAGGAACATATAGAACATCCTTAAGATGAAGTTTAGATTGTTTGCAGGGTATAGTCACAGTACCAATGCCCAGAATAGGCCGTTGTTCCCCAGTACAAGTAGTAATATGCAACTTACCAGTAGGAATCATTTCTTCGAATTGCTCAAAGTGAGGAGTAATATGATAATTGGCCCCGCTATCCATATACCAGTCAGAGTAGGAATTTGAATTTGCATAATACGCTTGAGGAGGTGAGTGATTGAAGGCCGCAGATTCATCTCGATAGTAGCATGTGGCCAGCATGTGACCAGAACGCTGACAATTAATGCAGAACGGCCGTCCACTGCCGCCACGACGACCTCCACGATAACGTCCGCCTCTGCCGCGTGAATTCCGATAGTTGTTCCCACCGCCGCGATGGTTGACAGAATTAGAGTTGTCGTGATCGTGGGTTCGAGCCCCACGGTGGGCGCCAGAATCAGAGTTGTCGGTGGTGAGCCTTTGTGGAAACGCAGGTCATCTCTTTTGCCCCATTCCAGAGATCTTCAGCAGTTTTGTGATGAAGCAATTGAGCTCCAATTTCCTGAGACATTGTGTTTCTCAACCACCCGACTAGAAGCCGGTCAACTGAGAACCACTCAGACCAAGCAGGATTTTCCTTTTCTCCATTCTCGCCAGAAATGACCTTCGACGGTGCTCGAGAGGTTCCATCGATATGGCCCTCCAATCGGTTACCTTCGATGAGGGGAAGGACGATTGACTCCCAGACCATGAAATTCACATGATCCAGCTTGATCGTGGTGGTCTGACTAGAGGAGCTGAAGAGAGAATAGGTTCGTCCATTTGAGGCAGCAGCAGAGATGACTGAGGATGCTGTCGACATACTGTGAGCTCTGATACCAAGATAGAAATTAGGGTAAAATACAGAAATAGAAAATGACTGCAGGCTCAGATAAATCATCTGGCCAGTGTATTGTATTAATAGGAGGAGAATACATCATTCTAAAGGAATATTCAGATATTACAATCGTACAGAAATCAAGGGTATTAATTACAATTAATTACAATCACAATTATACTATAAATAGATTACAATTAATTACAATTACAATTATACTATAAATAGATTATAATCTAACAACTTATATCCCACGTTCATGTATCCATAAATTTTAAATTATTATGAGACATACGGCACAAATTCGTAAAAGGTGCAATTTTAATCTTCCTTCAATTTTTCTCATAATTTCCAATGAAACTCAGACAACTTCTTGTCATTCTTTTTTAGTCCAATTTAATGCTGCAAAATGGAACAAATACGTATTATTTCCCTATATCCATTGGTGCCAACATATGTCTCAGAATTTTCGGTTGTGGCGAAATCGGGTAATTAGGATAAATTGACCTTTTAGTCAAAATTCACCATTTTTTCTCCAATTACATATACATCATACATGGAATTTTTTTTAGAGCAATTTTAAGATATTACAGTAATTATATTATTTCTCTTGAGACTAAATATTTCACATGTTTTGTTTGGCAGGATTTTTGTTCTTGTTTTCTGGTTTGAGAATCTCTTTTTCTTTTCCTTGGTTTCTGTGTGGAACAACAACAAAATTATTTTAGAAAGGTAAGGATATACTCTAATTTGATTGTGCTTTTTATTACTTTAATATATTTTTATGTTTCTATTGATATTTTCCTTTACATCAATTCTAATCTTATAATTACATTTTTAGCATTTTGATTATGAATTTTGTTAGGAGTCGTTGTAACCTTTGTAGGCTTGGTTTCTGAGTTGTTTGGCTACTGTTCTGTTCTCTATTTTTTTCATTTAGCATATTCCATTCCTATAAAAAAAAATAAAGCTCATTAAAAAATATGCATATTCTTGGTGATTCCAAAAGATATTACTCTCTCATGTCCTTAACATAAGATCCACTTTGTAGTTTATATTAATTGGACAAGAAGAGGTATATTAATATGAATTAGTTGTGGGTTAATGTTGTTATTGGTCCTTGCGATATGATTAAGTTTTTATTTTAGTTACCATAGTTTCAAATCGTTTGTTTTTATTCCCAGTAGATGTATAAGAATATGGTCTAAGGTTAACAACTAGTTCCTATACTTTTATTGAGTTTTGATTCTAATCCTTATAATTAAACTCAAACCAATTAAGTTCCTTTCAAACTATATGAATCAAAACCAAAATTTGATAAAATTGTGAAGACTAATAATGATATCGTTGTTAATCACTTTAATGTCATACCATTTACATATTTTCTACCAATATTACTTCTCTTGAAACTAAAGCTTTCACCTTTTTTTTTTTTTTGCAGGATTTTTGTTCTTATGTCGTGGTTTGAGAATCTCTTTCATTTTTCCTTGGTTTCTATGTGAAACAACACTAAAATCACTTACAAAAGGTAACTATATATTCTAATTTGATTGGGTTTCTTTTTATTGTTTTAATAATTTTGATGTTTTTATTTCTTTTTTCCTTTATACCAATTCTATTCTTATAATCGCATTTTTATCATTTTGATAATGACTTCTGTTAGAAGCCATTGTAAAAATTTTAGGGCTTTTTTTCTTTGAATTGTTTAACTAGTATTGTGTTCTCTATTTTTTGTTTCTCTTTTAGCATATTCCATGCCCATAAAAGAAAAAAACTCACTCAAAAAAGATGCATAACTTTGGTGATCCGTGATCCCAAAAGATATTAATTAATACTAATTAATTGTCGATCACTTTAATCTCATACCATGTGCATTTTTTCTATTAATATTATTTCTCTTAAAAGTTTAAAAAAAAAAAAGCTTTTACAGATTTTCATTTGGTAGGATTTGTGTTCTTGTGTTGTCGTTTGAGAATCTTTTATTTTTCTTTGGTTTAGGCGTAAATTAACACCAAAATCTCTTAAAAATTTAAGGAAATATTCTAATTTAATTGTATTTCTTTTTATTATTTTAAATTAGGTTTATATTTTTGTCGCTATTTTCTTTATACATATAGCCTTCATCCATCAATAATATTCTTACATATATTTAGTAAGATTGGCTTCCATCCTCTTTTCATACCCTTCTCTTCTCATCGTCTTCCTCTCGACCTCCACTACTCATTTCAATCTTAAGATTGAAATCCGAGTAATTCAAGTTTAATGTTTTATGAAAATATTGATAAAATATTAAATTATAAAAAAATTAAGTAAATTAAAAAAAACTGCTAAATTCTAGTTATGATAATTTGAAAATGCAATAAAACATATTTAAAAAGAATATTTTTGAAAATGTAATAAATATATATATATATTAATTATTCTTACCAGTATCAGCAAAACCCTTCACTCTGCTTCTATCCCCTAATCTCAACCTCCAAGTTATCTGGCAATGGCAGAAACGTGCATTGAAAGAGGAAATATTATTCGACTAGCAGTTGGTCTACGCGTGTTATTCCCATGTCTCCTCTCGTCCATCGCTATTCAGTCACCTTCATGGCTTCATCCTCCTCTGTCTTCAATAATTTCATAGCTTTATTTATTTATTTATCAACTATCACTTTTTTTTATTAATTTATACTAAAGTTCTTTTCCTCTCTTTCGATTGTCACTCTCGCTTTTTGTGAGTTACAAGCTCACTCTGATTTTAACCAAGGCACTCACTTGGATGTTTAGAGCCCGTTTGAGTCCTCTTATTTTTAATTTAAAAGTTACTTTTAAGCTAAAGTTAAAAAAAGAACTTTTTAAAAAAAGCTAAAGCCTGTTTGGTAATTATATAAATTTTTTAGCTTAAAAGTTACTTAAAAACTGAAATTAAAAATAACCTGTTTGACAAAAATTTTGTTATAAGCACTTTTTTTAATAAAAATTATGATAAAAAGTATATTACAAAAAGGGTGGTGGTGGTGGCAGCGGCGGCAATAGCTGCGGTGGCAGTGGTGGTGGTAGCGGCGGCAGCAGTAGTAGTGTTCGATCGAGAGATTACGGGTTTTCTTTTTTTTTAAAAAAAAATAAAAAAATAAGCTTATAAAAAAAAGAGCTTAAAAATAAGCTCCTATGAGGAACTTATTTTTAAGTTCTTTTTTCTTCATTATAAAATAAACTCTTATAATTATAAGAGCTTTTATAAAATCTTATTTGGCTTAGCTTATACTTATAAGTAGCTTATAAACCAAAAATAAATTAAGCCAAATAGGCACTTATTATAAAGTATCAACTAATGCGATTGCGTTTAGTGGAAGGATTAGTTTCTCCCAACATAGGGAACCAATGTTAGAATCCTTGCAGGGAGAGGTGTTCATATTTACTCAACAATGCTCAAATAGGATTTGCCTTCAATAAAAGGATATATATTCTTAGTAAAAAAATATATGATATTATTTTAATAAACTAATTGTTAATCACTATACTCTCATACTTTTTATGTATATATATGTTTTTATTAATATTGTTTCTCTTAACTAAAGCTTTCAAAAAACTTTGGCTGGAAGGATTTGTTTTCTTGTTTGAGAATTTCTTAGTTTCTCTTGGTTTTACTATTAAACAACACTGAATCTCTTCAGAAAAAGTAAGGATATACTGTAATTTGATTGTGTATTTTAATTATTTTTATCTTGTGTTTATTGCTATTTTCTTGTTTGAGAATCTCTTTTAGTTTCTCTTGGTTTTACTTCTAGCATATTTTTATAGCTAATTTCTTTTATTTTTATTTCAGAATTTCTTAAAATATTTTTTTTAATAATAATGGTTTTGCATTATATCCCTATTTTCTTGCGATGCATATTTGATATTTATGTTTTTAAATTTTTGATGATGACTAGTAGTATTCTCATTATATAGATACCTTAACTTTAAGAATTTTGAACTAATTAATTAGATTAAACATGGTATTGTGAATTTTGTTAAATTGGCAGGTCTTATTTTTGGTGGATTCTATATTTTATTCTCCTCAGCATCATTTACTTTGGTCTTCACAAAAGGAGGAGGATCAACATCTGGGAAAGAGGTCAGTATATATACTATATCATATATACGCTTCTCATTTTGTTTTTACTTATATTTTTATATATCGTTTTAATTTTTGGTTATTGCTAAAATACCTGCATAATGCTGACTAGTATTTTTTTCAAAAAAGTTAAAATTTGTTTAAAAACAAAAAAAAATTTAAAAATTATCATAAACTTTTTATAAATTCTTCAAAAGAAACTTGTAGAAGATTTGATTGATTAAACTAGAAGAGAAGCAACAGATTTTTTTTTTTTTTTGGATATAAGAGAAACACTAGATTTAAATGGGCAATCTTGAATTCATTTTTTGGGGGCCAAATCTTTTTCTTTTTACCCCTTGTTGGGACAGTCTATATTACTCCTCTGATTGTTGGGCCTATCCCCAATTTAATATTCATAAAGTAAGAGTATTTATAATTCATAATTCATGTTTATAACTTCTATTAGTAACAATAAATTTTTATATAAAAAAAGGTAACAATAAATTAAAAAGCTAGAATAAAAAGAAATTATTATTTATATTTTAACGTTGTAGGGAAAAAAAATCAGACATTGTAAAACTATTGTGAAATATTAGATATTAAAATGGATCCAGATTTTGTAAAGGAAAAATGGAAGGACATGTAATTTCACAAATTTTCTATGTTAGATGAAAAATAACTGATTCTTTTCGATAATTGATTTTAAAAATTCCCATTACTACTGAATGATTCCATTTACAATTTATGTGAATTGTGAGTGGAGAAATCCACAGCTAAAATCTATAATTCAAATAACATGATAATTTTAAATTGGGAAATTAAAAATGACTTAAGGATTTTATATGAATACTCCTCTGGTTCTATTTGTAAGGTAGAGAGGGAATACTTTTGTGGGTTTTATTTATAAGTCACGTCATTAATTTTTTTTATATATATAAATGTAAAATTTTTACCTTTATTTATTATTGCATAAACTTTATTTTCATGGGGGTATAATGTATATTAAATAGGGGTAAAATTATAAAGTCGTTAAACTTTTAGGCAGAGTTGATAAGGTGTATGCTATAAAAAATGGAGCTAATAAGATTTAATGTTTTTCTTTATTATTCTATTGAAACTTGTTTGAAGTGGCTTTTAATTTTTGAAATTTTAGTTGTTATGAAAGTGATATTTAAATATCTTTTTCGGAATTAAAGACCAAGTGTCACTTAGCTTGAAGCTTTCTCCAACATTCTTGTTGGAGTTTTAATATATAACATCCAAGTATTTTTTCCCCACATTTCCGGATTGTATGTTTGCCTTTACATAAAGATTATATTGCAATGCAAATTACTTTACCACTTTTCAACACTTTCAATTTGCATTCTTTAAGATCTTAAGTCATTGGAGCAACATCTTTCTTTTTGCATTCTTAGTCATGGACAGACTATAATTAGCTTGTATCCATGTTAGATGGAGAGCTTCCTACTTGACCTTGTGAAGAATGAAGTCCAAAGTTTGGTGAATCTAGTGAAAAATGAGGCTCAATATCTATGTTGTTTCAACAGTTATGTTGAAAATTTTGAGAAGAGAAAGAATGATCTAGCAGCAAAGCACAAGGATATGAAGAGAAAGTTTCAGAAAGGCAAAGGAGTTTTTAGTTTTAAATATGAAGCCCAACAATGGGAAAGTGAAGCAAATGATATCCTTCAAATAGACACTAAAATAAAGAATAAATTGTTTTTCGGTTGGTGTTTGAATTGCTGGTCGCAATATCGAAGAGGCAAGGAGTTAGCAGAGAAGACTCAAGATATTCAAAAACTATTGGAAAGATGTAACTCCAATATAGTAGCTGGTCGAGCAAATGTGGTGGACATAAAATACCTTTCTTCACAAGGTTTCATTCATTTTGAGAGTAGAGAGTCAAAGTTCCAAGATCTATTGAAGAAATTACAGGATGAGAATTGCAATATGATTGGATTGCAAGGGTTGGGGGGAACAGGTAAAACTTCAATGGCAAAAGAAGTGGGTCATAAACTAGAAGAATCCAAATTGATTGACAAAGTCATCTTTCTTGTTGTCTCCCAACCTCCTGATTTCAAAAAAATCCGTGGTGAACTTGCAAGAAATTTAGATTTGAATTTAGATCAAGTGAAAGAAGAAGATCAACTCTCAAGTACAATATTGTCCAAAATCACTAATATGGACCAAAAATTACTTATAATACTAGATGATGTATGGGAAGAGTTTGATTTGACAAAAAAGTTGGGGATTCCCTTTGGCCACCAACGCAAGGGATGTACTTTATTGATAACCACACGAAGTTCACATGTTTGTACAGAAATGGAATGCCAAACAATTCAACTACAGACATTAACCAATAAAGAGGCATTGAAACTTTTTGAGGCACATGCTATTTCAAAGAATTCCTCTCGTGGTTTAAGGGGTTTGCAACAAAAAATTGTGAATTATTGTGGAGGAGTACCAGTTGCAATTGTAGCACTAGCAAGAGCATTGAAGAATAAGCCTATATCGATTTGGAAGGATGCTTTGAAAACCTTGGAAGATGGTGGTCTTGATCCAAATTTGGAAGTGGCTTATAAATGTTTAAAGTTAAGCTATGATAACTTGAAAAGTCAAAAGGCGAAAGAGCTTCTTTTGATATTTTCTTTGTTCCCCGAGGATTATTCAATTCCTATAGAGCTTTTAATCAAAACTGGTATAGGATTGGGCTTTTTTAATGAAAATGACAAATACCATTTGATTAGAAGTGAAGTGCATGTAGCTATAATGGAACTCATACATTCTTCTTTATTGTTGAATGACGAGGAAGAACGTGTAAAGATGCATGATCTGGTTCGTGAAGTTGCCTTATGGATAGGAGAAAATGATATGCAATCTCTCTTGAATTTGGAAAAGCCTATAAAAGGAAACTTGAGATATATACTTTGGAAGAATGATAAATTTCCTGATGAAATTGATGGAAATAAATTGGAGTATCTATCAATATTTTTAGATGATTCTGAGGGTTTTGATGTCACAGACACATTCTTTAAAGAGATGACAAGCCTCAAAGTTTTGACTTTAACTAATGATGGAATAGCTCCAGCTTTATCATTGATGAATTCACTTCAACCATTGAAGAGTATTCAAACACTCGTCCTAGTAACTTTGGAATTAGGTGACATCTCTGTCTTAGGAAACTTGTTGACTCTTATAACTCTTTGGCTTTGGCGTTGTTCAATCGTTGAATTGCCTAAAGAATTTTTGAAACTAAAGAAGTTGAAATCATTAGTGGTGGAACAATGTAAAATTGAAAGGAATAATCCTTTTGCAGTCATTGAAATGTGCTCACAACTAGAAGAGTTGACTTTTGTTGGTAATGAATGTGACGGTGAGGAAAAAGATGCAATTTCTCATAATGGACCTCCTCTTACATTACATAGATATTTTATATCTTCTCGGGATGTCCTTTCATATTCTTCTAAAAAGTATGGTTTGTCAAGATGCTTTCGAGCAGATGAATTACTTAATTTAGTCTCACATGCAACATCTAAGCAACTTGTTGAAAGAGCTGAATTTCTTTGGTTGGAAGGGGAGGATGGGCAAAGAATGTGGAAGAATCTTGTCCGTGATATTTTTCCAATCGATAAAGGCAGTGTGATGAATGATTTGATTGTTCTTCATTTGAGCTCACATCCTAACATGGAGTACCTCATAGATACTAAAGATCATGATCCTAGCATGGGTGCTTTTTGTAATTTGGCTGAACTACATATCTCTAAAATGGGCGTTGAAGATTTATGTCGGGGTCCTCCACCGTCTGGCTTTTTGGAGCAATTAGAGGTTTTGAAGTTGACAGGGTGTTATGAACTGAAGAGCATATTATTTAATGCCAACTACAACTTGTGTCATCTTGAATCTATGGAGTTAGAAGATTGTCCAAAGTTAATGTCAGTTTTCCAGCCATGCACTGCTCGAAGTCTAAGAAAATTGAAAAAATTAACAATCGACAATTGTAGT
This sequence comes from Acacia crassicarpa, assembly GCA_034222035.1. NCBI lineage: Eukaryota > Viridiplantae > Streptophyta > Magnoliopsida > Fabales > Fabaceae > Acacia > Acacia crassicarpa. The sequence continues at coordinate 13,480,463 of JAWXYG010000015.1, forward strand.
GCGCTAGAATACATCATAGTGGGTGAAGATGGTGATAGTAATCAAAAGAATTATTATGAGTCATTGTTCCCCTCACTGGAAGAGCTGAAACTTTCTGGAGTACCAAGTTTCATTGGAATTGTCAGCGAATATCACCAACTCATGAGTTCATCAATGCACAAGCAGTCGCCCCCACTTTCAAGACAAAATTCAAGGAACCTAAATCAAAGTCTTGCCACACGTGCTTCCTCTTGGGTTCAAGCATGCTGTTTTCTCAATAAATTGAGGCCTGCCATCAAAGAAACTAATATTACTATTTTTGAAGATAGATCACTTGATCACACAAGCTCACTGGTATGCTATGCTTGCTTCTCTATTTTTGTTTAATACTCTCTTATAAATGATATGTTAATTATTTCAAAAGGTTACAACTGAATAAAGTAAGGGGTGAGTGTTAAAAATATTTATTGTGATATTTGGTATGATGCATTATTTAAAGTAATTTGAAGTTTTTTTTCCCCTTGATTGGCTGAATTTGTAACAAAATTTTGCGAATGCATCTTGTTAAAAAACAATTGTTCTTTGGTAAAATGGTAGGATTAAAGATACACGTAGATGAACATATTTATTGCAAGAAATATAAAAACCACAAGTAAATTAGGCATGCTCACCACATAAAAATTTATCACATATTTTTACTAAACTTCTTGAAATTATTGTTGGATAAGATTGACTAGATGATGTGCTACTTTCCTAGATATCATTATCTACAAGTATCACTAAAAAATTAACAATATGTGTGTGTAACATAGGTGTCAAAAAGAAATATATCATGATGGGCATTGATTGATAAAAGTCAGTATAACTATATGCTTGCTCTGAAATGAAACATAAATGAAAGATGAGATTTGAAACTCCTTCACAAACATTAATTGATTATTTAAAAACATGGTGCTTTAGGAATTTCTAATGCGAATAATTGGTGTGACACATTTAAAAGCCAATGGCTATACGTGACTCTGACGTAAGAAATACCATCATGGATATCATATGTCAACTCATAATTAAGAAGATGAGTTCTTTTACATCAAATTAGAAAAGATGAGTTTGGATACTTCGATCTCCCTAATTTGGAGAGTATTTTTTAAAGAAAGAAATGTAAAATTACATCTTTTATGAATTTCATTGTTTGTTCTGATGTTGACTTTGAATACTAAACTACAAAGGCAATAAAAACGGTAAATTTAAAATATTTATTGTATTTTAAACATTTTACTAAATTTTTTATTGACAATGTATTAATGGAATGGGGTAACAAAAATCAAAGTGTTGGAATAGTTTTTCTCAAAAAAAAAATGAAAAAACATGAAAAATATATAATTATTTGTAGCAATTACATGCATCTATGAATGTAGCTCCTCTGTTTTACGCAGCCTTGAATATTTTTTTGAGAATCTTCTGTAAGGCTTCTTTGTCATGTATGGAACAAATTAATATTAATGAAACATATGGACCAAATTGTAAATGTTTTACATATTGCAATGTTTGTTCTGATGTTTGACAGTAGAACTCAATATCAGAAAGCGAATAACATTATAAAACCGAAAAGTTTATTGTATTTTAATAATTTTACTTAGTGTTTTTTGTTGACAAAGTTTTCCATGGAATGGGCTATTAGTTTTTCTCAAACGTATTTAGAAAAAGACATGAAAAGAAATAATTATATTGATTTATTGTTTTGCATTGATACCATTTGCTATATAATATTGTTTAAAAGCTATATTGTATATTCAAATTTTACTACTGATTGTTTGTTTGTCTCGGAATAAGAAATATTTATTTTATTGAAAGTTATTACGTCGAAAATGTCTTTATTTATTATTTATTATTTATACTCAAATTTTAATAATAGATTTGTTTTGGAATGATAATCATTTATCTTCTTGGAGATAGATATAACTTTAGTGATTTGTACGTTTGTAGAAATTTGATGCATCCATACATCGAGGTGCTCCTTTCCTTACAGCTCAAAGCCTTTTGCTGCAATCATTTAAGAATGTTAGGGAAATAACACTTTCCAGATGTCATAATGTAATATCACTCTCAACTCTATCCATTGCGACCTCAACAATTGCTTTGAGAACTTTGACAATCTTTCAATGTAATAAATTGAAGTGCATCACAACACATGAGGGAGATGCTCAAGTTGATAGGAGTAACTGTTCCATTTTTCCAACACTAGAAAAGCTGGAAATCGAGGATTGTAAGGAGTTGGAATTTTTATTTGTATCACCAATATCTGTTGGTCTTCAAAAATTGAAGTCTTTGACTATAGTGGAAGTGCCTAAACTAAAATGTGTTTTTGGGAACTACCAAAAAGAGCAACACTCATCCAATCAGAATCAAAATGACGAGCTTCATTTCGATCTCCCTGCTTTGGAGACCCTTTCTATTAGAGATGCACCGAAGATCAACGGCATTTTTGCCAATAATTATAGTATGGTGAATTGGACAGCTACAGAGGTATAGTATTTTAACTTTGTACATATGATTTGTTATCTTTTTATGCGATTTTAACTAGAAGTGCAATATTTGATCAAAATAAATTTATTTATCACTCTCTTATCATGTTAAGCTTTTGGATTAATTTCCTCTTTTTCTTAGATTGGTGTGTGTGCGTGTGTGTTGATATATACTTTTGCAATGAATACACGTAATTATGATGGTTCAAAGTAAATTTTATTTCCAATTAATATAGCTAGTATTTTATATTAATTTAACTAACCTCTTGTGTGTTATTCCATAATGATTTTTTATTGCCCTGTAGGAAGTGCATGCATCCACAATTGGAGCTCCTCAGTTTCATGTAACCCAAAACCTTTTCAAGAATATAAGAGTAATAAAACTTGCGGAGTGTACAAACTTAATATCATTTACAACTCCATCCATTGCGTCAATAATTTTGTTGGAAGTTTTGACAATTACAGAATGTGGTCAACTGAAGTGCATTGTAGGAGATGAGGGAGATGCTAGAATTCAAATTAACTACAATCCCATCTTTCCAAAGTTGAAACGGCTGGATGTTTCAGATTGCGATGCATTGGAATATTTATTCCCAGCATATGCTTTTAGATCCTCTGTATATTTGGAATCTTTGAAAATTAGTCATGCTCCTATGTTGAAATATGTATTTGGAAGAAGCCAACATGATGATAGTTTAAATCTTGAGAATCAGAAAATCCAAACTCTCATCGATTTCCCTGCTTTGAAAGATTTTTCTATTGAGGATGTGCCAAAACTTATAAGCATTTATCCTGAAAAGTACTATATGAGAAGGTTGTATCTAAGGTCTGTTGTTTTGAAAGAGCATCCACAGTTTATAATGAAGCCTTTCAATGAATTTTTGGTTTGTTGGCACACAGAACAACAAAAAACAAAGGTATGACTCTATTCAACTTCTCCAACTAGTCCTAGTTTATTCCCACCATTGATAACTTACGTTTTAATAATTTGTCTCATTGCATGATTTATAGATTTCTACATGTCGTCTTAAAGAAGCAGAATTTAGTAATGTCTATAATATTACCGTACTAATCCTCAATTTTCCGTAAGCTATGTGGGTTTTTGTTATTTTCGTACATATATGCCTGAAAATAACATCTATATCTAAATTTCAAATGTGATTTTTCCTCTAATTTTTATTTGATAGTTTCATCCAGTATTTTTGAATTTGGAAGTGATATAGCTTTCTTGGAGTTCTTAGGTAATTGAGATGTGCTGGAAAACCTTGGAATCTCTTCAAATTGGTGACTTCAAGATAGAAGAAATATTTGATTTGACATATATGGAAACAGAGAAAAAAGGGGATGAACTTCAACCATTCACATCAAGCTTACAATACTTGGATTTGCTAAATCTTAGTGAGTTGGTGAATATATGTGTGGGGCCTAAATGTATCATACGCTTTGATAGTCTTCGGGATCTAACCATTAAAGCATGCAAAAAGCTCAGAGTTATCTTCTCTGCATCTATAGTTAGAAGCCTACCAGTGTTGTGGGGACTAAACATATCAGAATGTGAAGAATTAGTTCACATTGTTGAAGAAGATTATGAAACAAATGCTGATGATCATGTGCGTCATGAACCATGCTTTCCCAACTTACGACAAGTCTGTGTATCTCATTGTGACAAATTGAAATACCTGTTCTCCATCACAATTTCTAATATCCTTCCAAAATTATCCTCTATATGGATAGACAATGCCTATGAACTTGAGCATGTCCTAATCAAACGAGATGAGATGGAAGAGATAGTCATGAAGGATGTGCTTCCAAAACTAGGATTTCTTACACTTTCAGATCTTCCTAACCTCATGAATGTCTGCCGTGGGATCAATTTTCAAGAAGAAGATTATGATACGGAAGTGTCTCATTGTCCCAAGTTTGGTATGCAATCAGAGAAGTAATTTATTCTTTAAAATTTAAAATTGTTGGATTAGTTTTATTATAACATCAAAAATCTAACTTTCAGGCCCTTCAACTACTCAACATCAAGCAGACCTTGAAAGTGGAAATTCTCAAGTTCAAGAAAAAGCAGAGCAGAGGCTTTCTTCACATATGGGAGAAGAAACAACACAACAATCCTTCACCGAGGTATGATTTTGATTGCTGTTGGCATCATTTTCCTGCTTCTCCGTTGGTCTCCAACATGATTATAAAGATGTTCGCTGAGAAAAATTAAATTTAACTGCATTTTAAATGATGCTAACAAAATTATTGTTACTATGCTCTCTTTCTTTAACAAATTCAACAAGCCTTTTTCGTTTTCTTTTTTATTAAATTTTGCGGTAATGGTAAGGAAATTTAGGGGACAACAAAGTGAATTGTTGAAGATTTTAGGACAAATGTGTAAAAATGCACATTTGTTTTGTTTTTAGGAGCGCCCAACACCAAATATTTTTTTAGGTGCAAAAAGGCACGTGGTTATAAAATATATACAAAAGTCACAGCACCGTTAAAATAGGTTAATTTTGAGAGTGGAGCCCACACTATAGTTCTGAAAATACTAAAATGCCCTCTAAAATCACCCACCAAACCGCTGATTCTGGAGAAAAATAGAGAGCCATGAACGCTACCTTGAGCGAACCAGACCTTCATCCTTCCATCATCGTCCCTTCTTGGTCGCCGGCCACCATCCTCCCATCACCGTCCTTCACCGTTGCCGATGACCTTCGCCTATTCCATTACCTATGTGAGCTGAGATCCAAGATCGAGGATCTAGAATCACAGATTCAGAAGGAAACAACCAACAACAATAACAACAATGAGAAAGTGAAAACAGAAATGGCAGAAAACCAGAGCGCGACGGGAGGGGAAGCACAACAGGGGTGGGGGTGGAGGTGGAGGTGAGGATGATGGGAGTGGAGGCAATGGTCAGGAATCGTAGAACGCGAAAAACATTTTTGTATATCAATTCCAATCAATATTCAAAAATCGCAAGACCACTTTATTTGAATACTCCTTCATTGCATAATGGATATTCCTCTGCGGCTTTTCTTTCTTCTTCTTTTTATTTTTTATTTTTTTGTTTTTTGGACCAACCTGAAACTTCTTCGGTGGGGATGGGGATGGGGATGGGGATGTGGAAAGTTTTTCCTTTTTTTTTTTTTTGAGTTAAGGGTATTTTGGTACATTCAAATTAAAATAAATGGATTTTATTTTCTTCTAATGATGTTGTGACTTTTATACCTATCTTATAACCACATGTACATTTTTGTATTAAAAAAAAACACTTGGTGTTAAGCAAATAAAACACATGTACATTTTTACACATTCACTCAAGATTTTATGTCAAAGATCATAAAAATGACAATTTCATCGTCTGATTCGAAACTCACAGGACAACTTGTATGTGTTCGCTAATCCCTTTATTAACTATTTTAATATCTAGTGAGTTGTTGGTCAAAGCATAAAGAAGAGAACCAATAAAAAAGAATATTTATTAATAACAATTGTCAGTGGAAACAAATTAAAGAAATGACGACTAAGTGAAACTCTTTCTTTTTTATGAGGAAAACAGAGATTGAAGATCTTATTGTACTTTTGGGTGGCGTATTGAAGAATCATTAGTGAAATTGTTTATAAGCATGTTAGTTTAAAAATGCCAAAAGAGACATCATCATTATTTGATGACTCTAATTTTATAGAATTTTAATCTCTAAGAATATATTTTAATTTTATTGAGGAGTGGGTCAGAAATTTGGAATAAACAATAATAATTTTTTTTTGGTTTATTTATGTCTCAAATACACAATAATAATTTTCTTTCTTATGTTTTAAAGTTTCTATTTGAACCCATATGATGTTTTTTCGAAAATTCAGTTACTAGAAGAAATATGTGGTATTCAATAGTTCCTGAGGGTCATAATTCAATGAAAAAGACAAAATTAACTGACTAGTAGAACCAAAAAAAAAAAAGCAACATCAACTACAAAATTTGCAATTATTTTCTCAGAATGAATCAGAATCTTTAAATGTGACAATATTATTGTTTCCAAGTCAATCAATAGAGCTATTGCTTCAATTAATGTTTCTTTCCTATTCATCTTCATATCAGATTAGTTTAGTAGCTATGAAATGCAAAAGGAAATAATTGATATGAAATCAATACAAGAAACGAGACATGACATAAAATCTCATAATTCAAAAATGTTAATAATTCATTAATGATTAATTGAATTTCCAATTTTTAATATCATAGAAAAATCAAACTTGAATATCATTGGTGTTGTGCAGGTTGTTGAGGCAAGAGCTAAAGGTGTTTCAACAAGCCTCAACCAAGCTCCTTCTTCTATTCTCTCCAAGTCTTCTGATGGTGAGTTTCTTTTTTGTCTTCTTATAGTGACATTTAATTTATTCATTTATTCACTTGTAGTGAGGGACTTGCTACAATTGTCAAAACTACCTTATCTGGTAGAGATAGATGTTACTATAAGAAGCAGTATCATTAACCTTATAGAAGACCTTAGTCCAAGCCCTAGTGATTCTATCCATTGTACATCTTTATTTTATTCAGTTATTTGTTTTGATAGTTTATATTCTAGCATTTCTTCATTTTAGGAGGAAATATTTAAAATGGTGTTGAAACCACTAACTAGGAAACTTCTGTTGTTAAAGATGATGATGTTCAAGTTTACGCTAAGTCTCATCCACATCCAATCAATTTGTTTGAAGGTGTTGACCATGGGGACATCAAGGAAGCAGGCATGGTTCAAAATGAAAATAATTCGAATGTTGAAACAATTAGCTTAACACGAAGAGAACAAGAGTCGTCATATTCAAAAGGTTATTTACTTATTCTATTTCCAGCTGAACATGTAGCATTAGTGGACTTGAATATTCTTTTCTATGATCCATGTCACTAGTTCTCATTCTGCCTAGTTGACTTTGTTATCCTCATTTCTAATGTGATGGTCTCTCTTAGGCCAAATTAAAACAAAAGATCAATTGACTGATTCACAACCAATGAGTGCAATGCCAACCACACATTTTGTTACTATTTCACAAGATGAACACTCAGAGGTAATATTATTATTGTTATTTTGTAAGATTATAGGTTTTTTAATATTGCTATATGAGATATCCAGTACTACTAGATAAAATTCAAGTATTGTTAGATCCAATTGTGAATGGCTTTCCTCAAAATATTTTCTACATTCGCATGGATTCAAACTTGAAATATTGTATTTAAGTAACCATAGCTCATTCAACTAGGACCAACACTTATTGGTACAAGTTATGTAAATATATGCTAGATAACTTGAACTCACCCCTCTTTCTTATTCCTCTTCATATTGGATAAATTGATATGGAAAAAGAAACATATAGAATGGATCCTCATTTTGTCTAGGGAAACAAAACTTGACATACAATCTAATAAATAGAATGGATTATATTTATGATGCTTTAATATCTTAGAAGTAACAACTGAAATATAATATAGGGTGGTATACAGATTCTTGACGTCAAAGGTGAAGAAGGCGCTTTGATACTAGCGACCCCACATCCAAGCTCCTTAACTTCTAAAGAGGTGGGCTTCTTCCAGTAATTTTACAGTTTAATAGATTTGTTGTTGCAATATTGATAATGATGATTGGTTTTTTGTACAAGGAACCTATTCCTATGAGTCTCAATTCCACTCCTCTCTCTAGAAGCCCAAGTACAACTGTGAGAATTTTTGAAGAGGAGGATAAAGGTAAGATATCAGTGTCCTAATTTCAAGGTTTATAGGTCCATTTTACTTATTTTGGAGATTATAGGTGGCTTGATAACTACACCTAGACATGAAAGTGACACGAAGGTAGTGAGTTCTTTGCCACCAGGAAAGGAGCACAAGACTTCTAATCAAGGTATCTATATGTTAATTTCTTAAAATGAACTATTTCATGCTTTAATTTGATTGGCTAGGTCTATATTTACATACTTAATTAATTTGTTATAGGTGACCCTTTTGTGCCACCAATGCCAGTTATTTCAAGTGAGCAGAGAGCTTCTGACACAATCTTACCATTGAGCTTTGTACCATCAAAAGCTTTAACAAGTCCTAAGCAAATTTATATGTCTGCTTCCTCCCAGTCTACTTATGGTGGTTAGTTTCTTTGTTGTGATCTTTTACTACTTCTACTTTATTATTTTCTACTTATAGAAAGATTTCCTATTATAATTTCTTTATTCAAGAAGAAACGTCCAAGAGAATGTTGGAACCACTAATATAACCAACCTTTGCATGAAACTTTGGATGCTATTCAAATTTCTACCAAGTCTTGTGGCCATACCATTTCATGCTTTATATTTTGTATTATACTTGACTTGATTCCTTCAACGAATCTCTGAGTATTTTGACTCTGAGTTTGCTTTTATTATAACTCACTTGCCAATATGATGATTATGCCAGGTGAATTTGCTGAATGTGGTTCATCAGAGATAGCTTCTTCTATTTGTGACATAAAAAATGCTTTAAGTGTTGCTGGGGTTAAAGAGATTGTCAATATGATGAAACTAGAGGGTGTTGAGCCTTCCATGCTGGCAGAAGCATTCAAGGCTAAGCCACAACTTTGTCTTTCTTCAGAGTATCGAAGCACTGAGTTGTTATGTTATTCTTATAGGGTGCTTCTAAATATCTTGAACACTTTAGCCACTAGGAGCCCCTTCACAATCACTGAGGCAGACAAAATATTGTTGGCGAAGAATTTAAAGGATGCTTATGTTCTAGGCTTCGACAAAGATTGGCTTGAGTCTATTAGAATCAAGGTTTTCAATTGTGATGCATCAGAATTTCATCTCAAGCGACAAATCCTACAGAGTTTAGGCAATAAGTTAGAATCCAACAAGAGAGAACTTGCAAATGTTCGTAATCAAGAAGCAAAAGCTACACAATCAGTTGAAATGGCTCAAAAAGAGTTGGAGGCCACGCATAAAGAGTTGGAGGGAGCATATAAGGGGTTGGAGGCTGCTCAATCCCATTTAAATGTTGCACAACAAGAGTATGCAAAGATTAGGGTACACCATTCTAAACTTTTAGAGGAATGCCAAGAAATTCTAGAACAGCGAGATCAATGTTCAGAAATAATTGCTGCCAAACTCAGGCCTTTTGGCTTTTAACAGGGATTCCATTTGTGCCCTTTGTAATTCATGTTTCAATTATGCACATTGTCATACTTTTATGTAAAAAATAATATTGTTACAGACTTTGTATTATTTGTACTTATGTTTGCTCAAAGGACCATCATGCATAGCATCATAGACTTGTACCCATTCTTGGATAAGGGTTGTTTATATAATTAAAATGTTAAATATGTGTGTTTAGTACTTTAATTAGTTTCAAGATGTGTTTCTCTTTACCCATTTGCTACTAAAATGAATATAGTGCAAAGAAAAACGCTGCGAAATTTTTTTGTTTGAGATGTATAACTCATGGCCTATGGCCACTCATAATTCAGTGCATCAAACTATAATTAGCCATAAGTACTTTGATTGACTTAGTCACAGAATATTAGCGTTGTGTATAATTACTAAAGTTGTACGTGATTATGCATTTCATTTTTCCAGTATATTTAAATAATTGTTGTTGCTTCAAAATGATTTCGACTCTCAAGAAAATTCTTACATTACACCATATGTCTACTCTGTTGTAGGCGTGGAAGCCTAAGATTTGTGTGCCTCTAAAACTTATCCTTTTTGTCAATCACACTAAGAAAAATGAGTGGATGGATTACCATTTATTGATTGATATTTTATAGCTTGACATGTTAACACACATGCATCTCTATTGATAAAGCATGACATGTTCTCATATAACTCACTAATTGGTCAGTACTAAATTTATGGCAAAATCTGTTACTAACACCTATCCATCAAAATAGTGCAACAGCATTTCACTTATAAATGATGTTGAATTTAAGTGAAAGCATGTTTGGTTTTACTTAATGCAACTGGATTTCACTCATTGCCGCCGTCAACTTCAATTCTTTGTTGTTTTTTTTAACCCTAAAATTAGTTCCCAATTGATTTTTCCTGCTTGCACAAAAATTATAGTTTCTGATATATGAAATCTTCAACAGACCAAAGGATTAAGAAAACAAGATGTTAACCATAAAATGACATTCATAGCATTATACAGGACCAGGTCAATCATGCATGAAAACGGGATGACAACAACTGCATAGGTGAAAAGATTAACAAGAGAATAGAGGAAGGAAGAAAAAGATAAGCACAATAAAACACTTAAAACAATACTACTCTCAGGTGAGACTATGCAATCTCTTGAACATACCCCAAAAGGAAAAAAAAAAAAAGCTTTATTCTGACCAAAACTTCACAAAGGCATCTACAAAAGCTCTGAAAACAGCCAAAATTGGGTTAACTTCTTGTTTCATTGAATTTTTGGGCTTCCCATCCCATGACTCTCTGCAGAGAAACCATATGGAAGTTAATTAGGCGAGGCAAAAGAACCAAAGTAGCATTGGCTCACATCACATCTAAGTTACACGACATTTGAAATCTTCACAGTATTTGAGATGCAAATATCATATAAACTTACAGATTTATTCTTTCTAAAGTTGGGTTGATTTTCTGGGAGTTGCCACCAAGTTGACCATTAAGTCTACGCTCATTCAGGTTCTCTTGCCTTTCTTCTTTATTATTTGACTCCTCAGTACAATTGAGGGTGAGAGTCTTGTCATGAAATCCATCTTGAATTTTTGCCTGTAAATACTTCTATCTATCAGAAAATTTCTACACCATGAACTTTAAACAAAAAATAAAAAACAAATGCATCTGCTTGGCTCCCTAATCAGCTGGTGAAACATAGCATTATTTTGATTGCAAATAAGTTGGCTTAGCCTTTACTGCTAACCACCAAGTGTTAGAACAGGAGCATTTATGTCCAAATAGAAGAATGAAAAAGTTCGAAGTAGCAAAGACTGAATAATGAAAACATAAAGATTTCAAATATAAAAAGAGGATAGGAGAGTGAAAACTCAAGGAGGTAAGAGATTAGGACAAGGGGAAGGATACAAAGATAACTCCAATTAAAATTTGAAATCCTTAGTTTGCATAATTTCCTCCTCGTATTTTCTCCCATACAAGTAGAACCAAATAATCTAATGACCAGGAACTTTGCTACATATTGAACTTTGTCAATTATTAGAACGTTCAATTTGCAACCTCATGCAAAAGGGGAGGGTGGAATACTTTTGGTTGATTTGCCAGTTGACAAGGTACTAGACCCTTCATGACCAAATGGACAGAAGTTCAATCCTTGCCCACGCTAAGAGCACAAGGGGCTTTCAAGTGAGAGACCTGTTAGATTTCTTAACAAAAGTGGTCACAATCATCAATTCAATAGCATACGAAAAAAATTATAAACTGGTCTGTAACACAAGTAGTCTAATCCCACTAGGTGAAGTAAATTGATCTTTAACATGGTAATGCATTATTGTTTTTACAACTAAAAGTGGTCACAAATATCAATGATTGTTAAGAATACTAAAAGGAGGAAAATCATCGGGAAGATCTAATATGCAGAATATGCAATGAAAACATAAGCATATGCTATATAGATATGTTGATGCCCCAGAAATCTTAACTATGACAGTAAACATAATTTACTAGTTTTAGGTACTAAATCATGCAGACAGCATTAGGCATGCCTAAATCACAAGTCGAAAGTGAATTAAATAATTCTTTCTAGTAAATAAAACATTTAAGAATAACATAAATCCCACTTCTGTCCCCATAACACAAGATCAAAAAGAAAAACAAAACCTAGAGAATATTTAGTATATCTCACTGATCAAAGTTCAACATTTTAAAAATCTAGAAAAACTAACCTTGGCACCAGATATTGTTTGACTTTGCTCAATGACTTCAGCAGTCAAAATATTGCTTTGATCAGGTGCTTTAACTAGAGGGCCAGCACATATTTCATTGTCATGGGCAACATGTTCTTCAAGGGCTGCCTGAATTGTGCTTTTGGCAGAAATATGTCCAACATTTTTTCCATCCTCCTCATTACCAGAGGGAGATGTATTTTCAAGGTCATCCACAGACTTCTCATCATAGATATTAGAATTCTTCATCAACTCAACACTCTCTAGTTCTGACGTTTTCTTGCCTATATGCAAGCCCAAATTTTTTGCTGCATTTTCTGGAGAATTGGTGATGCCTCTGAATTCTCTAGAACTTTCTGTTCCAATGGCTGAGCTTGTAACAGACCTCAACGGAAATGTCTCTACAATCACGTCGACTGTGACGGGGCTTAAATTAGTTTTTGGCACTGCCAAATTTTGTGTTACATCCTCTGGGGTTGCCAAAGACTCACTGACTTGAAAGTCAGGATTACTTGCTTCAACAGATTCCTTGTTTGCTTCATCTACCTGGCTACTGTGGATGAGATTTCCTTTGCTAAATGCTTCAACCAATTCCTGGTTTGTCTCATCAACTTGGCTACCATTAATTACATTTCCCTTTTCATATGCTTCATTGAATTCCTTGTTTCTTACATCCACCTGGCTACCATTGAGTGCATTCCCATTGCCAGACAACTCACCCTCAACTCTAGTATGCTGCCCAGAAAGCATTTTGTCACTTGTATCCTGAAGATTGCTATGCACATGATGGTTTTCATTTGGAGATGCAGTAGAGTAAGTATTAGGATCTACAGCAATTGAACCTAACAGATCTTGGTCCAACATCTGGTCAGAGGGGTGCTCCCCTAAAGTGAACTTAGCAGGCCCCAACACTCTATTCTCTAGGATTATATCTCGTACAATCTCCCGGACTGTGTAGAAAGAACCACCAACTTCTTTGTGGGTGAGATTAAGTGATGGGAAGCTTCCATTGTTAGACTCTTGGTACCTGAAGCAAAGTTTTCAGTCAGGTGAAACTAAAGAGAGGCACTACATTCAATATGACACTGGAAAACGGGCTTTGATTGAAAGTAAAGTAACAAACAAGAATAATTTGGGAATCTTCGACGAACGCGACTTCCCAATATAATAATCCAGAGAGAGAGATATAAAGGGTGAATAATATTGAAAAAAAGAAGGAAAGAAAGAAAGTAAGCTAAATACAATTCATCTGTACGTTTAGGGATTTATTAAAGATGTAAAATAAGCCAGTCATATTAACAATAGATCAATATTAAGATTTCAACCTATGGAGTCCCATCTACCCCATCCAGATACAGTTATTTAGATAAGTAAGTCAAATAATAGGCAGATTTCAAATATCATACCAATGACTTTGATATAAAAGAAAGATAGGAAACGGGAGAGAAAGAGGGCGAATTAGAAAGGGAAAGATAGAACAGGGAGATCTCAAAGCCTACTTACAATTTACAAACTACCCAGTCCCCCTTATTTATATGGACCAAAGAACTCATTAGCTAAATCTCCACTTTTATTACAATTACATTATCAGAATTTATAGCATGAAATAGGTAATTCAAGCAAGGTATATAGTTAATGACGAGTACAAAGAATTTACTACATGCTAAACAGAGAACTGCAAACCTTAAACAAAAATTAGGCATGGTTATGCAGGAAAACAACCAAAATGAAACATTAGACAGGAAAGTTAAAAAAACTGGAAAAGAACATTTCTAATGAAAGTGTACAACTCTTCAAATTCATCAATACAAATAAATCGTGCCCAACAACTCACCATAACTCGGAGTATGGTACATGCCCACAATTCCATGCATTGTAGACATGATTTACTCCCGGAATCTACACAATGTCCCAGAAATTAAAATGGAAGGACCCACCAATACTAGCCAATATCAGAATTATATGATAACCGTATGTAAATTAGCTTTAGTGTCCACATCAACAGGATTCTTTTGCAAAAGCTAAGAGATTCAGGAATAGAGACAGATTCTTTCCGAGAAAAGAAGAAATGCACAAGTTCTTTAAAATAAATAAATACAGAAGATGAATAGCTCGAAATTGAACAATTCAATCAAATGAAGAGAGAGCGGAGTATAATTACTTCTTTATAAAGGTTTCAACCATTGCTTTCCTTTCCTCTTTCGAACGGCGAATCCTTGATTTTCTAACTTCAGACTCATTGCGCTTGGCAAGGGCAAAGGTTTGCCCCACCCAGGCACCCTTTACAGCATACATTGTGTTAACACAATGCAAAAGAGTACATACTAAAGCGATTTACTATGATAGCCAAGAAATAAAGCTAAACACGCTCAAAGTCTAAACCCTAAACCCTGACAATATGGAGAGAGAACGAAGAAGACGACGAGCCGACCAGTGCAACTGTGCAAAGACTGCAGGGTCTTCGGTGGCAAAATTGTATTTTGTGCACAAGAAATGAAGATCACGGTAACATAAAATAACTTTTTTTTCCTTTGAAAATTTTAAAAATAAAATTTCGTCTGTCACAATAACAGAGAAGGATCCCCCGGGGGAAAATGTACATGAGGGCTCTTTTTACAAAAAAAAAAAAAAAAAAAAAAAAAGTCTAAAAACAAGATTTTGAAAATCTCAGAAAATGCCAATTTTTAGAATCTATGTGGGTTGTTAACGGGGCTAATATAATTGTTAACCGGGGCTGATATAGTTGTTAATGTAACTGATTTAGTTGTTAAAATATTGTTGTTAATATGGCTGACTTAGTTGTTAACAGGTATTGATTTAGTTGTTAACTAGACTAATTTAATTGTTAACGTTTTAGTAAATTTATATCAAAAATTTTTTGGGATTTTCAAAATCTTTTGGCCTTTTTTAGGATTTTTCAAAGGGCCCATAGGAATTTTCCCAAAACAAAATGAAGGAATTTTTTTCGCTAGATAAAAGAGAAGGTAGGTAAGTTTTTTTTTTTTTATCCACTCGATTCATCGAATTCTTTAGTTCTGATTATTCTAGATTCTTCTCAAATTGGACCCACGATGTGGGAAAAGAACTCACAACATTATTTTGTTCATTCACACGCCTAGAACCGAGGACGTCATAGAAGGAGAGCAAATCCCTTTTCACTTACTTCTAATAGATATTAGTAGAAGGTTGGTGAGTTGATAAATAAAGAAGATCATAAAAGTTTAATTATGAGTGTGACATTTACCTGGG
This sequence comes from Acacia crassicarpa, assembly GCA_034222035.1. Classification (NCBI taxonomy): domain Eukaryota; kingdom Viridiplantae; phylum Streptophyta; class Magnoliopsida; order Fabales; family Fabaceae; genus Acacia; species Acacia crassicarpa. The sequence continues at coordinate 13,496,079 of JAWXYG010000015.1, forward strand.
ACAACGACAATTATATCATGTGAATGCCATTTTGGTTTCAGGTCAAACAAATAAAGGGCATATTTGGTTCGATACCATTGTAACATATAGTGCAGTGCCATTGTAACATATAGTGCAGTGTAGTGCGATATAATATAATGGTAATTCGATGCAATATTAATTATAGAATTAGTGTTTGGTTTGATTTTTAAACAAGATGCAATGAGATAATTTTAAAATTATTTAATAGGGATAAGTATCATTTTTGCTCTAAAGTTTTGGCTAAAAGAGCATTGGGCACTCTAGAAGTTATTTTTGGATCAAAATTGCCTTAAAAGTTAACAAAACTTAGTAATATTACCCTTCTGTTAATCTTGACCATTAAATTCTTGCTATATTTTATAAACTTTCGGTTGCAAAATTTCTCATAAAAAATATTCTGGATACCCGTTGCTTTTCAACTAAAACTTCCAGGGCAAATTGCTACATTTTGTTAACTTCCGAGGCAAATTTGCTCCAAAAAAAAAAAACTTTCAAGTGCCCAATGCTCCTCGACCACAACGTTTGGAGCAAAAATGATATTTATCCCTATTTAAAATTAAAATATCACACAATGTCTATTTTGCCTTTAATATAATATTTATAGAATTAAGAGTCATCGCGTTGCCTCATCATAACCATCACGCTACCTCATTGAGGATCGTTCAATGGTGATAGTTGTCGTGGTGGAAGCAACGGTAAGAATAGTGTGGCCGTACCGGCAGTGGTGATGGCAAGTGGTGACAACGACATTAAAGGGGGAGGTAGTAACGGTGGTGGCAACTATCATGATTGTAGAGGTGACAAGGGGTGGAGGAGGAGGAGGTAGTGGGGATGATGGCTGGTAGTGACAACGACAAAATGGAGGAAGAGGTAGTGGCGGCGGCAATGGTGGCATGGTTCATGGTGGCAACGACAGCAACTATGGAGGTGGTGGAGGTAGCGGTGGCGGAGGAGGAGGTGACAATGACGGGTGGTGAAAACAATAATGGTGGAAGAGTAGGTAGTGGCAGTGGCAGCATCGGTCATTGTGGAGTGACGACAACGATGGAGGTGGTGATAGCGGAGGAGGTAGTGGTGGTGATGGTAAGTGGTGACAACGACAATGGTGGAGGAAAAGGTAGTGAAGGTAGTGGCATCTGCCATGGTGGTAGTAGAGGTGGCAGCGACAATGGTGGTGATGGAAGAGGAGGTAGTGGTAGTAGCAATTGTAGTGTTACATGGCAGGTGAAATAAAGACAAACGAGACTAAAGGGTGAATTGAACTTTTTCAACCATGCAATAGGGTAGTAATGAGTATTCATAAGGAGTAGGTATAAATGAAGATTACCAATTTTTGGTAATCATCATTATCATGGTAAAACCTATTACCATGCTAATAAGCAACCAAACACTTTTCTTTTGGTAATACAATCATGATTACCATTATATGCATGCAATATGGTTAAACCAAACTGGCTCAAAGAAAAACATTTTGGTGGGTGATATTTTGCACAGTCAAGTAAACATCCCTGTCAAGTTTCAAGACAACATTTAAATTCTTAAATAGAATTAAATTATACTAGTATTTTTTATGAATTTTGAGCCTATGGCATTTAGCTTAAGAAAAACAATTAATAAGTTTAAAAAAATTTGTTAACTTCTTAAACATACACCAATTAAAATTAGCCAGTGATCTAGCCCTAGCAGCTGCCAATTATCTAGAGGTAATGAGGTTTCGTCTTATGAGCCTACATTCTTGCGAATTGAACTAATGTGTAAAAGTACCAATAAACATTTAAAACCAAAGCAAACATGACATTTTCGTTAAAATTGGCTAACTTCCGCTTTTTTTTAAAAAAAAAAATATTATTGGGGGTAAAAAGGCCCATTTTCACAAGCAACTTATCCATAATGATTTTATAAAACTAGATTAACAAGGAATAATCGGAAACAATTTTTTGTAAGAAAACACGTCAAGGTTCAAGGCACAAAACCCGCCAAGAAACCTACTAGAAAGAATCCATTGCTTTGGGCACAAATAACAAACATGAGAAACCATAGCACACGAGATTTACAACATTGAACCCCACAACAAAAAGGTCTACACAAAATAATTTCCAACACAATATATGATTGTGGATCCAACCAAAACATCAGAGTATACAAAATAAGGCCTCAAGCCCAAGAATGGTTAAACAATCATCCCAAAAAAGATATTCAAAACGATAAACATAATATTTTAGGGTTAAGGTGTAAAACTACACATGTAGTTTGTCCCAAAGTGCACCCAACACCAAATGTTTTTTTAAGTGCAAAAGTGACCATGTGGTTATAAAAATGAAGCAAAAGTATTAATTGACTACTAGTTTAACTTTTTTTGTATTAAAAATGATGACGTGGACGATGTCATGGATGTTGATGGGTTCAAATTTGTTGTTAATTACAGTTCAACTTCAAATAGATTTTAACAAATTTCAATTTAGTCCCTCCAAAAACTTTTGAAATTTTCATTTTAGTCCCATGTCAAAACTTGCGTATTTTTTAGTATCAGTCATTATTTTGAAATAATTTTTTAGTATCATTCAGTACCTGGAATATTTTTTCAAGATTCTAAAATGACTTTTCAAGATCATGTTGTATTATTTCAGAGGATAGGATATTGTTACAACCTTTTTTTTGTTACAGCCAATGTTACTACCACTTTTCCACCGTTAGATCAGAATCTCATTTACCTATATAATTTCTCTCTCCTATTAAGATTCTGATCTAACGGTAGAAAAGTGGTAGTAACATTAGTTGTAACAAAAAAAAAAGTTGTAATAATATCCTATCCCTTTTTTCAGTACCAAACAGTATCCTGGAGTATTTTTTTGGTACCAGTCAATACCCTGAAGTATCTTTTTAACACCATTTAGTATCTTAAAGTATTCTTTTAGTACCAGTCTGTATCTTGGAATATTTTTTCAAAATTCTAAAATATTTTTTCAAGATCATGAGTATTTTTCAGTTCCAGTCAGTATCCTCAAATATCTTTTTAATACCTGTCAATATCTTGAAGTATTATTTTAATACAAGTTAGTACCATGAAATATTTTTTTCAAGATCCTAAAATAATTTTTCAAGATCATGAAGTATTTTTTCCGTAACATTAAGTATGTTGAAGTATTATTTTAATACCAGTCAGAATCTTGAAGTGTTTTTTTAGTACCAGTTAGTACCCTGAAATATAGGATCTTGAAAAAATATCTTAAGATGTTTACGGGTATTAAAAAATACTTCAAGATGTTGAATGGTACTTAAAAATACTTCATGATCTTGAAAAGTTATATTAAAATCTTGAAAAAAATATTTCAGGCTATTGATTGGTACTTAAAAAAATACTTTAATGTACTGACATGTACTAAAAAGATACTTAGAGATACTGACTGGTACTGAAAAAGTATTTCATGATTTTGAAAAATTATTTTTGGATCTTAAAAAAATATTTCAAGGTACTGATTGGTACTAAAAAAATACTTTAAGATACTGACCGGTACTAAAAAGATACTTCAGGATATTGACTGGTACCAAAAAAATACTTCATGATACTGAATGGTACTAAAAAAGTACTTCATGATTTTGAAAGATTATTTTTGGATTTTTAAAAAATATTTCAAGGTACTGATTGGTACTAAAAAATACTTTAAGATACTGACCGGTACTAAAAAGATACTTCAGGATACTGACTGGTACCAAAAAAATACTTCATGATACTAATTGGTATTAAAAAGATACTTCAAAATACTTATTGGTACTTAAAGCATACTTCATGATCTTGAAAATTTATTTTAGGTTCTTAAAAAAGTATTTCAAAGTACTGATTGATACTAAAAAATACTTTAACATACTAACAAATACTAAAAAAATACTTCAGTATATTAACTGGTACTGAAAAAATATTTCATGGTATTGTCTGGTACTAAAAAAATATTTCAAAATATTAACCGGTACTAAAAAGATATTTTTGGGTATTAAATGCTAGTAAAAAAAAAATTCAGCAAACTAACTAGTACTAAAACAATATTTCAGGATACTGACTGGTAATGAAAAATATTTCATAATCTTGAAAATTTATTTTATGATCTTGTAAAAATATTTCATGGTATTGATTAGTATAAAAAAAATACGCAAGTTTGACCAGGGATTAAATTAAAAATTTCAAAAGTTTATTGAGAAACTAAGCAATATAGAAATCAATACAACACCAATATCAAAAGAGACTTCTAAAACTCATGACGCCTATGCCTCTGGCTGTTTCCCTTCGCCACTAGCGGAATTAGAGGCCTTGCCTGAAAAATATTAACAACGATGGGGTAAGACATAAAGTCCTAATATCCAAAATCAATTTACAAAGTATGCGTGAAATGATTGCAAGTCAGAGAAGTATGTTTAACTAACATAATCATAATATTCTCAATAATTAAATATTATATAATACTTTCAACAATTAGGACAATCTCCACTCATCCATCCTACTCCTCCTTATATTTCTAGCTATTGTACAACCTATTAGTGCTAGTATACCTGGCCAAAGGTTAGCTAGTCATTTCAATAATATTGTCTTTCCCATGCCACTACTGATATATTGTAATGGGGAGGTGTCTGCCCAAAACACTCAACTCAAAATCAGGGGTAAAAAATGAAAGAGCCGATAAGCATAATTTCACCATACCTCTTTCATACAATCCAACATATCCCATAACAGAAAAATGATATATCAATCTAGCATTGCTTCTACAATATTCCAGCACAAACATCATAACTATCACAACGGTAACAATCTTAATAGTAATCTCCACTCATATACAAGTTGGAAAATACATTGTTTCATTAAACTAAATTCATATTCAAACATCCACATAATTTTTCAAAACACAAATAAGTAACATAAATGAAAGTAAAGTTTAGAAAACATCCTACAGCCCAAAAGTAAACATATAGAATAAATTAACTACTGGTACCTCAACTCCAAGCTTAACTTTAATTTGAGAAGCTAAACACAAGCATCTCCAGTCATAAGAAAACTCTATAGTATCATAGATACCAATCAAGTGCAAGCAACAATAAAATAAATAAGTGGTACAATTCAACCCCCAAAAACCAAATTTCCTTTAACCATTATCATTAACATCCTAATTTCCTTAACAATTCTTACCTCAACAATTGATAATTGAATATTTTATACACTTCTTTTTATCTCTTGATTAATATTTTAGAACTCTTTAGTTAATAAATAATGGCTTTTATACTTATTTGGGCTTTAGGCTTTCGATTATATTTTAGCCATTTTTAATAATAAAATTCCAGTTTTACATTGCTTCACTATTTTTACTATAACTCTTGAATCAGACATCGGATTTGCCTCATTTTTATATCATATTTTAGATGATTCAGAGAGCTACAATTGTTATGAAGACATGAAGGGAAAATTTGGACAAGAGGGCGGTCGATTTTGGAGCCGAAGTCAGATGTATATTTCTGAATTTTATTTGGACTCGAATTTTGTAATTAAAGCCCAATTTTATTTTATTTCCATTTTGGGCTGAACCATTGGTGCCCATTTCCATTTTAAGTTAATTTTAAGTCAGATGGTGGCTACAACACTATTCATTCACGTTTTTATTATTTTGTTGGATCAAATAGAAGTTTTGAAATTCTCTCAACTGTTCTTCATCTGTTCTTCGTGTTTATGATGAACTTCTTCATTTCTGTTCGATTTTCGTTCTACAAAACCATGATGGGCTTAGCTACAGTGATTGACTCATGGATTGAGGATTCCACTATCCAGAGGACTCGTTCTTAATGGTAACAAATTCGTTTCTGTTTTGTAATTTCGGATTTGATTTACTTTCGGATTGGGAGTTAGATTTAACGCTCAGATTGAGATATCCCAAGAATGGAGTTCGAACTAGGTTTAAGTGTTTGCTGTGCGATCACACAATGACAAGCCACTATTCGTATAAACGCTAGGAGATCGTCTAGTTGAGGGATTTTCTGGACGAACGCAGAGATTTCGGTTCGTCCAGAATTAATCATGAGTTCGTTTCAAATATGTTTTCGTCCGAGGAAGGAAAATGGTGGAATTCGAAATCCTGAGTTAATCTTTTGTTTATCTGTTTAATCTATGTTTATTTCGTTCTGTTTCTGTTATTTCTTTTTTATTCTGTTTGAACCAAAAAAAAAACCCTCATTTTTACTGTTCTGTTTCGCTGTTATTGCTCAAACCCGCTGCAAGTTCGTTGGGGAAACGACCCAGGTTCCCTATTTCTGCAAAAATCATTTTCGAACTTGGTTATTTTGGGAGACACGACAAATCTTTATCAACAATCCAAGGTCATATATCACTTTTCATGAGTTTAAATCAATCATTAAAATCCTTAGATAATCTCTATATTATCCTCTCACATCAGTCACTTAATTTTATAAGTTAAAGTTTCACTTCCAACACACATATAGTCACAAAATCATCAATATCAACATTCTTAGATCAATTAAATCTCTTTTCTAGTATATATAAGCCTAACTCAATTATTAAACAACTCTTTAAACCTCTACATAATCAAAATCACATCAAACTCTAACTCAAATATCAAATTCTAACTTATAATTTCATAAAACTCAAAATCTAACAAAACTAAATCAATTAAAATTTCGACAATACTTCCAATAACCCAAATAAATTGTTTAACCCAAATTTGATTGACAAAAATATCCTAAAAAATAATAATACTGACTGGTTTTAAAAAAATGCTTCAAAATATTGATTGATACTAAAAAAATACATTGAGATACTGACTGATACTAAAAAGATATTTTAGGATATTTGATAGTGCTAAAAAAATACTTCATAATCTTGAAAATTTATTTTTTTAAGATCATAAATATTTTAGGATCTTAAAAAAATATTTTAAATACTGACTAATGCTAAAAAAAGCTACTTGAAGATGATGAATGCTGTTTTTTTAGGGGGAAAAAAAAACAGTGTCATTTTGCCACCAAAACGGCACTGTATGAAAGAAAAAGAGGGCAGTGGATAAATGAATGGGAGGAAAGCCTGGTACATTTTATGGGAACCCCCCACGTGACACATAAGGGGCCAAGTGACCCTCATTTTTTTCTTTTGGAGATTCTTTTCTCTCTTTTTTTCCTGTTTCTGTATTAATTTTTTTTCAACTCCGTTTTTTCCTCAACATTTTTATTATTATTATTTATATTAATTAACGAGCTTGTATTTCCCCCGTGCGTTGCACGGATGATAATACTTTACGGATTACTAAAACATATTTTCCTTCATAAGTGATGCAATTGTCTTACCTTTAAGGAACATTAAAACATTATTATCAATAAATGACTACATATTAAAAATAGAATACTTGTTCAAATTTGGAGATTGAGCATGGAGCAAATTTGAAATTGATTTTTAGAGCTCTACTATTTTTTTTAAAAAAAACAATTGATATACATGAAGAACTTAAAATAAAACATAAAAAAGATCGAGCTAGATGGTTTCAAGAATTAACTTTGCCTAATATCATGATTGTTCTTGGTCTCATCAAATCAAATCCTCCATTTAGGTTTAATTGGGCAACATTCAAATACGAATGTAAGAAAATGATTCCATAAATCTATATATATATTAGGATACTTTATGATGCTGCAATTAGGCTTATCAATGTTGAAAAGCGTTGTAGCAGCAAGCAGTTAGTCCCCCACTCCATATAATATTTAAAATACTTTTAAGAGGTTTAAAGATTGAACACGGAGCAAATTTGAAATTGATTTTCAAAGCTCTACTATTTTTAAAAAACAATTGATATACATGAAGAACTTCAAATAAAACATCAAAAAGATCAAGGCAAATAGCTTTAACTTTGCCTTATGTCATGATTGTCCTTGGTTTTGTCAAATTAAATCCTCCATTTAGGTTTAATTAGATGACGTTCCAATGTAAGAAAAAGATTCTATAAAAATAAATAAATAAATAAATATATATATATATATATATAAGGATACTTTATACATAAGTCTATTGTAGATTCCCTAAAACATGAAAGGAGTTATAGTTGGCTATGAATGGAAACAAACGCATAACTCTTAAAAGTATTTTAAATATTATATAAAGTGGGGACTATTTGCTTGCTACTACGCTTTTCAGTATTGATAAGCCTAATTGCAGCATCATAAATTAATGTATTTTACACAAATCAATGACAATCATGACATGGGAAGTAGAATGCAACATAGAGGACAATCTCATTATAGAACAACTAAACAGATCAAACCATGTAATTTTCAACGGGACAAGCAGTGAAGCCAAATATACACCCTACTTTATCAACATACTCCCTCCAACCCCAATTGAAAACTCGAAAAACATAACATACCTAAACAGTGAAACTTTCACAACATTTAAAATAATCGATATTCCTTCACTACTTGCAACCGATATGTATTAATATAAGTTTAACACCATTGACATGTCATTAAGATAGGATTATGATGGCCCTCCGAACAAAAAAATTCAAAAAGGAAGAAGGAATTAAACTAATTTACATATGTCATCTAGTAAGCAAAGAAGTCGCATAAACCTCGTAGGGTGAACAACAGACATATTTAGTCACAGATAACATTGAAAAATTTATCTGAATGATCTACATTGTTGTAGCATATTAGATGGCAGGCCATGTATGTCTTGCATGTTGTCTGGATTCACCTGAGCACACACGTAAGAGTTAATTATCTACAGAAGACAGCAGGGCCATTAAATCACTTACATGTAAGGGTTATTTTGAGTGCTAAAACAGAACACAAACAAAAAGCTGAAAACCGAGTCTTTTAGCTACAGAAGATGATAAACCTTGGTGGTTCAACAAAGCAAACCACTTACCTGCTTTTTTCTGTTTCTTATATTATAAACCTTGACAAAAATAAATTCAAAGTATCCCGCCTGGCATAAATGAAAGTGACCCCTCAATGTTTACCTTTTCTGCAACAACACACGCGTGGTCAACACAAATGGAAGCATATTAGTGTTCAAGGTATATTGCAAAGGAGGACAGAGAAGCAGGTCAGAAAGTTATGAGGCCAAATGATACTACTTTTTTCCATATTTCCTTCAACTCCAGAAGAGCCTTCTCGGTATAAGATAAAGCTATTTTATATGAAAGGGAAAAATGTAAGTAAAAGACATTAATTATTAGCATGAACCAATAGATATAAACATGAACCAAGTAACAAACTACATAGGACACTACCTTTTTCTGTATTTTCTTCAACTAAAGAAGATCAGATAAAGCAAAAAAGCTGGAAGCGACAAATGTAAGTGAAGGACATTAACCAATATAAATTAGCATGAACCAATAGATATAAACTTGAACTAAATAAGAGACCACACAAGACACTACCTTTCTCCATATTCCCTTCAACTAAAGAAGACCCTTCTCGGTATAGGATAAAGCAAAAAGCTAGAAGGGACAAATGTAAATAAGGGACATTAACCGATATATATTAGCATGAACTAATAGATATAAACATAATTGAATTTAACATGTAAACACAAGGCAATCTCTTCGATCATTTGAGCCTCATGGGAAACATTTTTGTTTATTGATTCGTTTTGCTCTGTTGTTCTTTCCATCCTGTAGAGTGTTATGTATCATGCATATGTTTGTGAACAGTGAAGTTTAGCATTAAGTCATTCAATTTCTTGATACCAGGAGTTTATATTGATATTCCGGACGCTGCAACCATTGCTCTATTAAAGGTATGAGTATATAGAGAGTGCTTTATGAATGGTGTTGTAGGTTTATTGTTCTTTTCTTTTCACAAATATTTGTAGAGGCTAGTCATGGGGGCAATGATGATGGCTATAATGGGAGGAGGAGTGCATGCAAATCCAAGAATTCATGGATTACTGTAGCATGTATCACACTAAAATCATGGAACGTTGGCCATCAAGAAAGAATACCTTTGATGTATAAAATCACCCATGTTGAAATCTCCAGATGTAAGTGCTTCCCTCAATGATTCATGAGCACGATTCTGCATATCTGATTAAATAGTAGGGGTTGGAGATTAAAGCCGCAGGATTTTAAAAACATCAGTGATCATTTCAATCTAAACCAAGGAAAATTGAATATAGTGTCACATCAAAGTCATTCAAGGTCATCCATACAAGTGCCAACATGATACCTCCAGACATGCTTCTAAATATTGATACCTGATAAGTATAGCTACGCTTGAAGCCACTTATAAATATTGATTGATCAATGACTAAGTTTGAATCATACATGATACCTCCAGACATGCTTCTAATTATAATAGCTCCTTCTATTGGGTCTCCTTTTGTCTCTTGTGCATCCCTTTCATGGGGTAATGAATTCTCAAGGCATGTCAACATTGCAAGTAAAGTAAAATGATATATCTGATTGATTCTGAAATGAATATGCATACCTTCCGGAGGGCACACTTATAATGCAATGTCACAGAGACCAAAGAAAACCCACCGATTTACAAGTGTCTAATCCAACTTTTAACCATTCACAGCCAAAGAGACGATCCGGTTTAGGAAAACAGCAAGCAAAAAGTGAGGTTTTGTTTAAATTTAGACCATATTTTAATTAAGAAATAAACCTCATGTCTTTGCAAAATAAAGAAAGCAAACATAAATCTAATTGGTTCTTCAATTGATCCGCTGGCAAATTGGGGTTAACAAATCTCAAGGTGACAAACCATATCAATCAATCTAAAATAGCATGAAGTCAACCAAGTGCCATTGGGGCACCAGGAAAAGACCACAATTTTCTCCAAATTGAGTAGAGTACAAGAGGTGCCGGCCAGGGAATTAATTAAAGAAACTCCCAATAAAAAAGGAGATTACATATCCATTCATATAAAATACGTCTGTATAGCCCTAGCCTCACCGAAACGATCCATATCAAGGGAAGTCGCTGAGATATGGAAATCCGAAGCGTCACATAGAAGAGAAAAAGATAAAGCACATAAATGGAAAGATTCGAAAGAAATTCGCTTAAAGCAATAGAGCAATAAGCGAGCAGACTCACTGGTTTTTGGCCCAGCCGGATGATTCCAAAGAGCTTGTAGCTTCGAGGACACCATGAACACTGCTGATTTCGCAGATTTCCAGGAGGCGCTTGATCGAATGACTTCATTTCTTAAGTTGTTGGAGAAAAACCTGCAGAGCGAGAGAGATATAAAACTACTGGAAAATGAAAGTGCGAGAATAAGAGGCAAAATCGCAAACGAAATGTGGAGAGGCAAGGAATGAGAAAGCGTTGGGAACAAAGAGAGGAAGGAAATACTGGAGATCTAGATATAGTGAACAAAATCTCCAATAAATGTAGAAAGGACTTCAAGTAGACGTAGATTAGCAACCATAACTTCTCATAATCTTCTTATGTTGGTGTTTAACAGTCGCCTCCCTGCTTTCTCGGTATTTCCTTACCCCTACCAATGACTGCTCTGGATTTCGGTTCAAACAATTCACAAAAGAAATTGTTAGCGAAAACATAAACACATGCTAGGTGACGGCAGAGATTATCGAGCTTGATTTCGGTGAGTAGATCCCTTACCTTCGGAGCAAATGACTGAGTGAAGAAGAAATGTCATCGAATTGGAAGTTGCTCCCGATATTAGGCGTGTATGAGAGAAACTGTGGAAAAGGAGAAAGAGGAGAAGAAGAAAAAAATCGAGAGAACATAAGAGAGAGGGGAGAGAAAAAGAGATTCAAATTTTGAATCCCTGACGTGAGAGGAGGAAAGGACCTCAGGGAAATGAACAATAAAAAAAAAAGAAGAGAAAAAGGGGTCCGAGAAAAAGAGAGGTATGCAATGGAGATAAGATAAGCTCACACGGAGCCCAACAAATACCTACTCGGCTTATGAACAGTATTTTGTGAGGGAAGCTGATATAAGCCGTTTTTGAAGATGGCTTGGGGATGAGATTTTATATATATATTGATAAATTTTTTAATAAAAATAAAAATAACAATCAAATATTATCATTATTTATACATTTTATTCTATTTCATTGTTTTTATCTCTTACTTTCTTTTGCTATCATAAATCATGTCTTAAATAAACCTTTTTCATTCCAATAATTACTTGATAACTCAATTTATCGTCAATAATTCTTTGTTAATCAAAGTTAGATCCTAAAAATAAAAAGTAGGCTGTTACAACTTACAAGGGCCACATTATTTTTCCGAAAGTAGCAAAATGCCTCAAGTCAAAATGATTAATGTGTAAAAATACCTATAAACTTCTATCTAAAGTACATCAAACAACATGCTTTTTGAAAATGTAAAAATACCCATAAACATTTAAAATAGACATGGAAGCATCAAAATACCCCCAACTTATAAAAAAACTTATCTATTTAGCTATTCAAATTCAATGTTATTGTTATTAACATGAAATTTTATGTATCAACTTTAAACTAACAATAGACAAGAAAATTAACTTTAAATTCATTACTCAACTTTAAATTTTCTATTATTTTTTAAAAGAAAATTCTTAAGAAATTAACTTACAATTAACACACTTAAATTTTCTATTTCAATTTTTTTAAAGTTTTTAATATTAAATTTTCGATGTAAAGTATAAAAACTTAACAAAATAATTATCAAGGAACATATTATTGTTTGTCAAAAAAATAATTAAAGTGGCTGGGATATAAAATTGACTTAATTTAAAAATGAATCATATCATTAAACTAACCTAAATTCAAAATCCTTTGGCCAAACCACAGAGTAATAAAGAACTAGATGCTAGCTCCAAACTTGACTAGAGTACTTGGCAAATACATGAAAATAATTTTCATAAAATATATTCACCCTGTGTACTTGAGGGTATTTTAGTACTTTTATCTCCATTTTGAATGTTCATGGCAATTTTTGCATCTCTAAGTATTTTTACACCTTTACCAATATTTAATTAGGGTATTTTGGTACTTTCAAAAAAATAGTGTGGACCCCGCTGGAAAAAGTAACGGACGTTAGTATGTTTTAACGGATGTGCATTTTTGCTCTGATTTCAAATATTTACAAATACTTTTGCACACACAAAAAGTTTATGATATTGAATGCACTTTTAATATAATTTGGTGAGTATTTTCACCCCATAACCCTCTTATCAAATATTCAAAATCAAAGAATTGCTACCCTTAAATATAGAAAGAGAACGAGAGTCACCTAATACTTAAGCAATGTTTCATTAACTCATAGAGGTTCATATTAGCCTAACCAAAGGTCTCAAATTTGAGCTTTGGGAATGCCGCCCTTATAGTTCTACCGAGCTCAATCCAAATTATGATAAATCATCTGAATTCAAAGGAGGTAGGTCTAGGATATCGAATACTCCTCATACAAAAAATGGATTAAAGATCATTATTTTTGTCTTGAAAATATTCACTAAGGAACAACTAATACCCTAAAATTTAATAATATGAACTATGAAGTAATTAGCACCCTTCTTTTTTACCTATGATACAATATATTAACCTTCAAATGCTTAAAGCCTTGAATAGCGTATTTGGCTTATGTCACAACCATTTGCTCCTACTCAACTATGACAATAAATGGTTTGAATATCATCTTCAAAGATGATAGTGAAAGCGAAACCAAAATAGTAGGTAGGTATAACCTTCATAAAATTTGCTCTGCTCATCATTTTCTCCATCTGTTAGTCTTTCAATTATATTTTCTGATGTTAAAATTGTTGGACAGAAGTGGTTTCGGTGAGGTGTTTGTGAGGAAGAAGATTAAAGCGTAATTAGGTACAGTAAATCTTTGAGTTAATTTCATCCACGTGAATCCTTAATTGCCAGGTTTGATTGGGGTTTAGTAATAGGAAAAATTCCACTCATGGAACTTTAAAAATATGAAAAGACAAAAAGATGCTTCCAAACTAGCAGGTGCTGAATTTTAAAGTGGAATTTGTGAAAATCTTATCAGAATTTATTAAAACCTTATCTAAACTTATTAAACCTTTATCAAAATTAAGAGTTTATACTTTGTCATTGTATGAAGTGGTGAATTTTAAATTGGAATCTGTGAAAATCGTATTCGAACTTGTTAAAAAGTTATTTGAATTAGTGAAACTCTTATCAAAAGTAGAAATCAATACCGTATCATTTGTTATAAGTAGTGATTTTTGAATTGTAATTTATAAAAATCTTATCAGATTTTGTTAAAACTTTATATGAACTTGTAAAATCTTTATTAGAAATAAGAATCAATACATTGTCATTGTGGAAAGTGTTGAATTTTGAATTGGAATTTATAAAAATCTTATCATAACTTGTTAAAACCTTATCTAAGTTTGTGAAACCCTTATCAGAAGAAAGAATTAATATCTTGTCATTATAGCAAGTAGTGATTTTTGAGTTATAATTTGTGAAAATCTTATCAAAACTTGTTAATATTTTATCTGAACTTGTGAAAAAGTGTGAATTAATATCTTACCATTATATCAAGTGGTGATTTTTAAAATTGAAATTTGTAAATATCCTATTAGAACTTGTTAAACCCTTGTAAAATATGAGAGCACGTTTTTTAAACTTAGGAGGACAATTCTGTCATTTTCATTTAATTTTGAAAAAGGACAAATCAGGTTCTCACACCTTTATAGTATTATGAATATTCAGACACCTTTTTGTACCTTAAAATTTTTAAAGTTCTTTTTTAGAGATTTTCCCTTAATAATACCAGTATTTTCACTTTTTCTGTTCTGTTTATTCAGAAAAAGAGCCTCAAATGTCCTGGTGAAGATGCTAGATCTGTCTTGGGGAAAAATGTAATTTATTAATTTACATGCAACTTCATACTTACAATGAGTTGTTTTCACTAATTGTCTATTTATTTTATTTATTTTAGCTTTTTAGAAGTATTTTTACAATGTTCGAAGTAAATATTAAGACAAGTTTTAGCTCAGTTAGTATAAAAGTGCTTTTTGAAATCATGATTTGAGAATTTCCCAAACAGTTTACCATGATATGATTGTATTAATTTTCAACATGAAATCAAGGGAAAAGCATCAATATAAGAATATTTTGTAAAAAATGTACTTGATTAAAGCAGATGGGAAACATTTTACTAAAGTAATGTAATGTAGTTAATGACATCGCGTTAGGCAACACCACCAGTGACATTACGGTCGAGCAGTGGCGTCATATCTATTAACACCACTAGTGGCGTCGATAGGTATGACGCCACTAGTGGCATGTATTTTTTAAATTGACGCCTTTTGGCCTCAATTATTAAAATTGCCGCATTTTAATTTTTTTAAATATAATTTTATAATTATATTTAAAATTATAAATAATAATTCTACTTAAAAATAATAAATAATAATTTAAATTAATAATTAAAAAATTAAAATATTTAAAATTTATTATAAACCTTAGGTACAAGATTAATTAGTGAATTTATTATAAATCATAAGATAGAGGACTAATTATTTAATATTTTATACATTATTAATTTGATATATAAATTGCAAAATATTATTATCTAAATTTAATTAAAGAAATTTGTAAGAATAATAATTAGTGAATTAATAAAAATATTTTGTGAAATATGTTGTATATTATTTTTTAGAGAGTATCCTAAGATAGATAGGATAAGCTTAAATAGAGAATAATAATTAGTCAAATAATTAATTCACTAATTAATTATTTAAGAAATAATTAATTAGTAGCTTAATAATGTATCGTGTTGTTGTAAATTTTTATTGTAATAAATATGTTGTATATTATTTATTATTTATAATTAAGTAAAATTATTATTTATAATTTTAAATATAATTATAAAATTATATTTAAAAAAAATTGACAACTTTTGGCGTCAATTTAATTGATGCCTTTTAAAACATACACGCCACTAGTGGCATTAATAGGTATGACACCACTGAGCAGTGGCGTCGTGAACCGTGACGTCTTACTTTGGTAAAATATTTCTCATCTGTTTTAATTAGATAAATTTTTTACAAAAAAATTCTTATATTAGTGCTTTTCCGTAAAGCCAATTATTCACTTAAGCCGTGATTGCCCACTCTTGATGGCACATAGATTCCATCCTGGTCACCCCCTTTTGGATTCCCTCCTACCTTTTAAAACTAATAGCAAAATGGTGAGTATTTAAAACGTAAAATCACGAAAAAATAAAAATAAAAAGCAGTGATAGTGTGTTTCAATGAGCATGTGACCTCTTTTGTAAGTAAGAGGCTGTAAGTTTAATCTCATTTATAACTTCAGGCCATTACTACTTAAAAATAATGAGCAAGAAAGAGACCAAAAGAGACAGGAGAGAAACACTGCCATCTTGATGCTCCAACACCTACTGAGTTGAGGTCCATTAGAAATAATTTATCACCTGTAAGACTTCTATTCAACCTAAAAATAATTTGTAATTAATTTCTCCATAAATAATATCATATGCAACAAAAATATCCATGGTTAATAATATCATTCTTAATAAACACAGCAAGCCACATAACTCCATAACTTATACTCCCTCCGGTCCTAATTATAATATCAAGTTGACTTTTTTTGGAGAAATTAAGAAAATTAATTAAATTATTTAAAGTATTTGTATTTTTTTCTCCAAATTAATTAGTTTGCCTAATAAAATAATATATAATCTAAGGATACACAACATATTATATAATTAAGTAATTTATTTAGTTTCCTTAATCTCTCGAAAAAAAAATCAACCCAGAGATAGCATAAAATACCAGAGGACAAAGTTTATGCTGAACTAGACATTGTAGTTACATCTCAAACTTAAAAGTATATGCATGTACATAGATACATTACAATTCCAAAAGGACTAGCTCCAAAATATATACACATGTCCTCTAAAATACAAGTATATGCTTTTATGCTCCATGTTAGCATGTATTTACATTGCTTTCTCCTCACAAATCCTAAAGCTTCCCCTGGACATTTATTGGAAACAAAGTGAGATAAAACCTTAACAAGTATCATGATCCAGTATATATATACACACGGTAATCCAAATGCATGTAAATTAAGAAATTACATTTTTTACCCCATGATAGATCTAGCATCTTCATATGGACATTTGCAGATCTTTTGCTGGATAAACAGAACAGAAAAAGTGAAAAGAACTGGTATTATTAAATCCCCAACCAAACCTGACAATTAAGGATTAGTATGGATGAAATTACCTCAAAAGATGCACCCAATTACACTTTAAACTTCTTCCTGATAAACACCTCACCAAAATCACTTCTGGCCGCCAATTTTAACATCAGAAAATATAATTGCAAGACTAACAGGTGGAGAATGGAGAACATGATGAGCAGAGCAAATTCTATGAAGCTTACCTATTATTTTGGCTTCACTTTCAGTACCATGCAAGAGCAGAAACAGACAGCGAACCCTCCAGGTACTATTTTTGGTTCACAATAATTGATGCCACGGAGGCAATAGGTATTTTAAAATCTACTAAGTTCCTTAGGTAACAGCGACAAGATTAAAGGAATATGAACAAAAGACTAAAAGCAAAAACTCAAGAATCAGCTCAACTTATATATCATATGCAGCAACAAATGTATTGTCGTGATTTGTGACGAGAATTTGCAGGTTAGAAGAGAAGGTCCAGCACAAAACACTGGATCTGAATGCCTCAGAGCCCTGGTGTTAATTTCTCCCAGCTTCGAGGGATGGTAACATGGGCCAAAGTAAAGTCATCTTCACAAAGGATCTTTTTGCAGGCACTGGATCTGAATGCCTCAGAGTCGTGAAGTAAATTTCACCCAGTTTCTGGGATCGGCAATATGAGCTAAAGTAAAGTGATCTTCACTAGGGCTCTTTTTGGAGGCTCCATTTTCCTGCGAAGCCTTTGTGCAAAGGTAAGATAATGACTGCAACCATGAAACTAATATAGGTTTCCGTATGACATCGTCAGATTCAGCCACCTGTGAATGTAACTCATTGAGAACCATGTTTTGTGCATCTTGTGGTAACTTGTTGATCAGCTGTGCTAACAACTTCATTAAGTCCACCAAGACCTAGGAAACAGTAGAAGGCTTTATTAAAATTAACTCAAAATAACATCATTCATTGAACATGAGAGCAAAACAATTTCCATCATGGCCAATCTAAAGCACTGAATTATACAATAATTATTTTAACAGGCCCACCTTGATTGTGTGTGTCAATCTTGAATCCTAGAAGGTCCACACTACTTCATTTTATATTAAATTGGCAAAAAGCAGATGTAAATTTTAATTGGCGAAAGCAATATGACCGGTTTTAGTTCCCAAACCTAAACACCCCCCCCCCCCCCCCCAAAAAAAAAAAAAAACACCCAAAAAGAGAGAAAAAAAATATGAGCCGAAGAAAAGAAGAGAAACTAGCTAATCATAAGAAATTAAAAAATAACATACTTGGATGTCAACCAAAAAAACTATGTGCAAAAGTAAGTCCAGTAATCTCTTGCAAGGCTCTGTATCCGCCTGCAACTTTTTCCAAGCATCAGCATCATTAGTGAGGACTTCAGCACAGAGCCTATCTGCCTTCTCAACAAGATTGTGGATGCAGTAAAATATCGAAGGACTTCCAGCAGGAAGATGCCGAACAATGCCTACAACTCCAGAAGCCATACCCTCAAAAGGTGTTGCGCCAGGATATCCCTGTATTCATGTTCCATCATAGATTATAATGTTTTTAAGTTATCAATCTCTAAAATTTAAGAACTAAGTTATAGTTGATTCAGATACCAATAAGGATCTTTCTATATAATAGAAAACAAGCTGCTCCTTCAATGAAAATCTTCCATTCATTTCGGATTCTTCTCCCAAAGAAATAAATGCCATAAACAAAGAATGTGAGGCCCGAGATACTTTTCCATTTGGGTGTTCCATATATCTAGTTTCACTTGAATAAGGAAGCAAATTTACAGCAAATGACTATGAGACTAGAGTACCAACATGAGTATAAAACTAAAACACACAGTAACATTATTTTGATGAAGGATACAAGAACATTGTTGGAGCTACCATGTCCCTGAATACATGGCTGGGCAAATGCTCAATACAAGTTGGAATGACTCGTAGATAAAACAAAATGCGAGCTGTTTGCACATCGTCCTTAGACCATATGTATTTGGTTTTCTGGTCCAGAGTAAGGTCTAGAAGACATGTTAAATCTTATTAAAAACAAGATAGTAAAAAAGAAAGAAAATAAATTAGGTTTCTAAAACTATAAATCGCACCTGGACTATTTGTCAATTCAACATAAGAAGGCATGGACTTCACAAAAGATGCGCAAACATGCTCATTCTCCTTGACATTTGCAACTACCTTGCGAATTATTTCTATATACTCTGGCAAACGGACATGACGAAAATATTCCACACAAGAAAGTGATACTAATATCTTCAACGAGACATCTATTTGCATTTCTTGGGTGAACTTGGAGCTCAACTTGTGCTTTGTTACAGCGAATGCAAAAACCACAATCATTAGAAAAGAAGATTCAGCAATTTTCCCCAAACCCTCAAGGTGTTTATTCTCCTTGCCTTTAAAAAGCAAAGCTACTTTCCTGTATCCAAAGTACAAATCTTGACAGTATTTCCATATAAGATTTTCCACTACATCCTTCTTTTCTTCGTCTGCTGAGACATACTGGTTGCAGAAGATCCGTGTTATAGCTCCAGCTTCCTTGAACAGTATATTATCTAGATGTTCTTTGATCTCAGTTAGCTTCAGTCCACCACAACCTCTTGGCAATTCAAGTGCAGACTTGCACATACAAGGCAATGGAAGTATTTCAGTTAACAATGCCAAAGCAAGGCAAACAAAAAATGAGGAGTTAGAAGAAAACGACCCAGTTTGAGCCAGTGCTAATGAGACACACTGAAGCAAAAGTCTGTCTCTAAGATCATCGCCTGAGATTGACATATCAGGTCTCAACATCCTTGAGAACAAATTGCTAGCTAAAGCTTCCATCGAAACAATTGCAGAAGCCCTCACTTTACAGATGGTATCAAATTTAGTATTGTCCAACATATATCTATTTGAAGCCCTCACAACTCCAGCCCCAGCCATGAAAACAGCAAATGGAGCATAGTTTACCTTAAATTTCTGAAAAACTTCTTGACAAAACATGTGTAATTTATCCAAAAACTGGAAATTAACCAAGTTTGACATGACCCATTCAACCAAATAAAGAATCACCAACCCTTGAGAAATACTGCCCTGAGGCCCATTTTCTTTGACCCAAATTTCAAATAATGAGTCCAATATTGAAACATTATGCATTGCCACAGAAGAAGACAAAGCATACCCAATTCCTGCCAGAACATCAGGCACATGTTCGGTAAATGAGCCAAGTAATTGATACTCCTTCACCAACAACATAGATAGTAATTCCAAGCAGGTTGTTTTGGATCTTTCAGATGAAGAGAGCTCAAAAGAAATGGCACCTAGTAGGAGAATAACTTCAGAAAAGAAGAAAGGATCTTTTCTAGAATCAAATTGAACAGAGATGAGGCGAGAGAGGACCTCCACTACTGAATCAATAGTAGCTGAAGTAGGCTTCAAGGTTTTCCTCACCCATATGTATAGAAGCCTAAACATTAGAGGATAGGACTCATGAGGAATAGAACGATTTGGAAATGAAAGAATGGCAACAAGCAGCTTCACATGGGGGTCTGCAACATGGAGAGATGTTTGAGAATTGACAAGGATTTTAAGAGATTGAAGGTGATGGAAGCTAAAAGTCTCATATTGAAGGGAATCCCTGAGGTCAGCCCATGCCTGAATAATGGCTCTGGCAGATGGGGAATTAGAGTTTCTAGGATTTAATTTGCTAGCGGCACCACATTTGTTCCTCAACCATTCCTCCAAAAACAGGATGTCAGGTTGTTTTGACATATTGTGAAATGCTAATACTGCAAAAGGAGTAGTAAAATTGATGAAACAGCTATCAACACTATCATCACATAGTTACAAATTCAGTTTTATAAATTTCATGGTTATGAGGTAAGCAAGCTAACTAAAATCTATGCAATGGTCAGCCAGCACTAACCAACAAACAAATTTTTTTACACACACAACAATTCTGTATCCACCAATTCTTTAACTCTACACTCAGAAGTGCCCCAGCGGCATCATATTCTCAATACGCCTTTGCATGTTCAAACATAACTCAGAGATCGAATGTAACGAATTTTACACGAAGTCTCATTACTTCTAATAGATCACTATTATTACTTCAACTATCGTCCTCGCTCTTAGATTTAACCCCACGCTAGCATATTCCTAAATCTCAAAGATTCAAACTTTTCCGGATAACTAATAAAGGAGAATCAACATGCTTTTCTGTAAAACAAGTGATGATGAGGGTGGCAAACAAAATGGAATTCCACAGTAAGAATAATAGAATAGACTGCAACTAGAAATAGGAGTCAAGGAAAGAGAGCTACCACAAGGAAAGAACCCTGGACCACGATAAGGGAGAAGGAAAAGCTAGTAGTTTCCGACGACTTGATTCCGACCAACTTCAGCGATGAACCGCAGGTTCTTTTTATGGGGAAAAAAATGCTACAATACTTTTCCTCTTCAATTCGTATCCCTCGCCCCTCAATGTTTATTTAAACTGAAAAATTTGTTTTCGGAATCAACTCTGCCTCCTAATATCAACGCTGTTATCCCCAAATATCACCACTGTAGGGAAAAATCAAATGATATTGTCGAGCGAGGATAAAAGAATCGGCGGAAAGATTTGAGGAGGTGGAGAAAGTAAGTAGAGACGGTGTTTGAGACTTGAGAGAGAGGATGAGAGAATCAGCTGTCAAAACTCAAAACAGCAACGTTGCACCTGGAGTGAGTGATTTTTTTTTTGGTCGAAAGTGAGTGATTTGGTTTATCCAGTAAATCTTACATAGTAAATTATAAAAGGTCTAAAATTACATCATTTTGAATTAACTTTTGATCTATTCTGAGAACACAAGTGTCTAAGCTTAAAGGACTAGCCATAAGTTAGTTAGGATCTTCTATTCTCTCCAAGATAAGGTGTGAAGAGTCTAAGAACGAGATAATTCCCAAGTGCCTATGAGGAAGACACTAGAGAATATCCAGTGATCTCTGTGCAACACAAGAATGGTGTTTTGCCATAGAGGGTGGTGTGTGCGCACAGTGTAGCCTAATCAAGAGAAAGAATTAAGTGTCTGCGTACCTGGGGTAACCTCCTATTTATAGAGATTACCGGGGGTTTTGTTACGAAGCTTGTGCGTCCACCCCATGCAGTTCCACGTCCACTATTTGACATTTCCTGCTTCACTACCTATACTGCCGAGTTTACTGCCTTAATCATAGGGCGATTAGCATGTTGCATGTCTAAACCGGTCCTTTCCCTAAGTAAATCCTTATTGGGCCCCTTATAATCGCCATGGAATATGAACGAGCTTATCCCTCCGCCCTTCTGTTTTCCTACATTGTAGCGTGTAACCACCCATTCTCACTAAAAAGCCACGTGTCTATGCCAGCAGTCCTCGATTTTCGTGCGCATTTAATGCCCACGTCCTTTCGCCTCCATCATAATTACCTTTTATAAAATTTTCCCCTGACTCGCCTCGTACTCCTCCCCCGCCTTTTCAAATCCGCGACGTTTATATGCATTCCCCTCTCTTCTTTTGCCTTGCCACTCACACTCCCCGTTTCCTATAAAAAGAACACTTGTTGTGCTTTTTTCTTTACCAAGCTCAGTTCTCGACATTGCTTCATTATTTCTGCAGCCTCTCCACATTTTCTGGCCTGGACGCCTTCTTCTCTTCAACTTCTCGCTTTCTAACTATTCTTAGTAAGTATTTCGAATTTTTCAATGTTGAATGTATTTGATTTTCCAACAACCCCATTCTCCTGTTTTACTTTATTGAAATGCGACTGATTGCATGATGGTGATGACCAATAGTAATTCCTCTCTGAAAGAGAAATGTTGAGAAGAAATGTTGAAATCTTAGCGCTTGGTCTGAATCATTCAAACGCCTCCGGGTCTTCCTTTATCTTAGATCTTTGTTTGTTTTCTGGGTCTCTTTTTGCTATTGCACACCTTCTAGGAGATATCTCTAAATTTTTCTGGATTTCCAGCGTCACAACCTGTTTGGTTGATACTTGCACTAGTTCTTTCAAAAATGAGTAAAGAAACATTAAAATCACTTCCGGACGGGCGATCAATTTGGTTTTGGACCTATCCGTACCCTATCGAAGAAGAGAAGAGTACCTTACTCCGCAAGCCTCAAAAAAACAGACCTGAATTTTTCCTCCAAGATTATGTGCCCTTACAATCTCGTTCACACACCACTCCTTCTGAATCCTCAGTTAAACCTTCTCTTATTCGCGCTCGGGCTTCAATCCTTCCCACCACTTCTACCTCGGTCCCACAAATTCAACTTTATGACCTCCCCCGAGGTAGGCCAGATTCTGATTCAAGATTTCGGCATAAAAATGCTACAACAGTTATCCCAGCCCATATTGAATTGGACTATTTGGACTCACCACCATACTGTATCCCGCCTAACGACCTTATCAATTCAAGTATAATCTGTTTCTAACTTTCAACCTCTTGCCCATAGATATAAATGCGTGCATCTCCGTATCCAATAAGGTTGGTCAATGAATAAAGAAAAAGGTTCTGTAGGCTTTTCCGTGCCCCTGGAGATTCCGGCCCTATGGGTTGCCGAAGAAGTGTTGAACGTAAAGAATACCATGACTGTTGATGAACTTCGTACAACAGGTCTTCATAGTGAAGGGAATTATTCTATCCATCTTCCTGCAGCTAATGAGTCTGTATCTAACTCCCGAAATCCAGAGCGTGATATTCACTTCTTCTTCTTCTACCGAGATTGCATTTCTCGACTTGGAATCCGCTTTCCTTTTACCGAGTTTCAAATCAGCCTTCTAAATCATCTACTCCTTGCTCCTTCTCAACTTCATCCCGTGGGCTGGGCTCTCGCTGTGGCCTTTGAAAAATTCTGTCAAGCCGAACAACTAACTTGCACCATCCCCATCTTCTTTTACTTTTTTGAGATCCACCGCACCATTGAGGATGCCGGTAGTTACGCTTCTTCTCGTAAAAAATGGACTTCCATCCAAAGTATTCCCAATCGCCCTCTTTTTAAACCTCTAGTTCATTCGTTTCATAACTTTGAATCCGCCTTCTTTAAGGTGGTGGCTGAAGTCAAGAAAGTTCCTTGGTTTCTTGAACATGCCACGTCCGGGGAAATAGAGGAAAAATTCCCCCTCTACTGGACCTATGGCCACCATAAACTTTCTCCCGTCGACTTCACATTTCCTACTGAAAAGATGTCTGATGCCGAGCTACAAACAATAACCATCTTGGAGCACCACGTTATAGAGCACAGCCTCTTGAACCCAGCCGACCGGCTCTCTAAGACTCCTGTCACTATACCATCAGTAACAGGTATTTCATTCCATAATCTTGTATTAGTATCCCCTTAAAAATGACGACTAACCATCCTTTTATTTTGCAGTTATGGCCGACATGGCCGACGAGGAATTGCCCTTTTTCGCCCGAGCACTGGCTAAAACCAGCTCCGCAACACCTGAGTCCCACAAAAGAATTGCACAAGCTTCCACTGCTCCCACCTCCACAGAAGATGGTCAAGTTGTTCCCACCAAAAAGACTAGGGTCACTTTCTCCTCTCCTCCAAAGTCAAAAGATTCTATAACTCCCGAAATGCCAACCATCCCGGTGACTACTATTTCAACTTTCACAAGTTCTCCTTCACCCTCACCATCAAACTCGGAAGTCCCTCTGGAGTAGTCTGGAGTCACGATATCCCTGCTGAACTTCATCACGCTATTTGTCCTCCTCCACGCTTTTTTGAGCCCTTACAGTATGGGGATGCCGAGATCCAAAAAATCAAAGACCTCGAACTGTGCTCTCTTCAATTTGCTGGGCTGGCCCAGACTTTGATTGCCGTGAATGCTCAGTATGCCTCTCAGGAGGCCGAATTTCAAGAGATGAAATTAGTGGTAGAAAACCACAAAGCTTTGATAAAGGCCGTCAAGTCAAACGCCTTAAATCAAGTGAAGGCCGCCGAGGTGAATATGAAGGCGATGCAAGAAGAAGCGAAAAAGACAAAATCTAAATTGGAGGTAGCGACAAATCACCTAAAATCCTACTGAGATATCCATGCCAGAAATAAGTTGTAACACCCCCAAATTTCTAACAATTATAATAACATAAAATTGCAAAAATTTTATAGATAATTACTGAAATTCAAAATAACTAAAATTTGGGAAGTATTACCACTGCACTTGTACTGGGACAAGTGCAAGGCTAACTTATAACAATAACATAAGTCCAAAACTTAAATAAAAAAATGTTTTACTCAAAGCATAAAGTAAAATAGAACTAGCTAGAATTAACCAATTATTCTTCATCACTTCTCATTGCTAGCCCCAACGTTGAAACCTATTTCACTAAACTTCTTCTCCCCCGAAGGATCATCACAGCCCAGAACACAAACATCAGCAAAGCTGGTGATCCAAATTAAAACACAATTTATATAGCTCAAATATATTAATCAAATCAAATATATAATCACATAGTGATTGAATCAACTATCAATTCCAATATTCATCATATATACATATACATACATATATTCACACCGATCAAATATTATTCATTATCTTTATTAAATTCGTTTAGACCCGGAAACCTGCCAGTCTATTTAGTTTAGTGGGAAGAGAACCATGGTAGACCCGGATATCCTGCCAGTCTACCCTGTGACCCGGAAACATGCCAGTCACAAATCATCAAGTTGGCCATAAAACATATCTTCCTAATGTGCACACCTCTTCCCAAAGTTGCTATTAGTATCCCGAGTTACCCTGCCAGATACCACTTTGAGAAGAACGGATACCATCTTTTCACGTCGGTGGCATAAAGCCTAAAAGTTGTGTTCATCACTTTGGGAGGTACCGTCCCAAGCTATCCTCCCACAATTAAATTATTTCAATCACACACAAAATGGATTTCTCAAATTTACGAAATCAAATTGAATACACACACACACACACACACACACACACACACACAACTATTTGTCAATTATGGAAACCTAGGCAAAACTATTTAAAAGAGAACATGTATATATTAATACAAATGCAGCAACACATTTAAGGATTTTTCACAAAGATTGAGATCGACATGCAACAATTAACTCCTATTGTTCTGGGGATTAGGATTACCTGGTCTCTGTTTTGCTAGCCTCTTAGAAGAATAATTGACACAGCAAAAGAATAGAGGATGTAGTAGAAGAGAAGAAAAATATTTAGAGTTAGGCTAGACCTATATTTATAACTTTAAATTAAGGTTTAGCTTTGGGCTCTTCTACTATTGCCAACTCATTAATAGGGTATATTAAATTCAATCATTCAATCATGGTGTAAATTTAATGTGACTTGGTTGACAAGTAGTGGACTTATTACCTAAAACCTCTTTCTTAGTGCATAAGTTGAAAATCCCTAAGGCAATTAGGACTAAGAGTATTTGACCCACCAAGGTTATATAAAATAAAATAAAAGGGCTATTTCTATTAATAAAAATCTAGGGTATTACATAAGTCTTTCATCGATCGTTTATTGGATCAGCAAAAAGAAATTCAAGGTCACCTTGTCCGCTGCCAACTGTCACTAGATGCTGCTAACGTCGCTATCAAAGAAAAAGACACCGCAATAGTGAAGTGTGTGGAGGAGTCCTTTGAAAATGCTCTCGCTCAAATCCAACTTCTAAACCCCAACACTAAGTTTATCACCACCGGAATAAATCCCATGTCCGTGGTGCGAAAGGGTAAAATCACCCCTCTCTTTCCTTCTCCTGAGACCACTACTGGAAGTCACTTGGAAGGTAACCAGAGGATCGAAGGAAGCGTGGGGGTTCACCCCGACTCTCGAGATGTTCAAAATCCCTGATTTTAAATTTTGTCCTTAGGTTTATTTACCTTTTCATTGTAAAGTTATTTCACGTACTTATGTCTCCTTTTACTCTAAACGTTCTTCTGAGTTACGCTTTAAATTATTATCACTGCATCTTGTGAACTGGACCCATCTTCCGGGTTTAAGGAATTTGGCCAAAATCCGAAATTTGCTGTACACAATGTGGGTCTGGGATTACTCATGGGCAAAACTTACCCGCCTTAGTAACTTACCAAAAATCAATTAGGAACAAGAAGCCACTCGTCACATGTTTAAGTTTAGTATTGTAACCAAACTCAAAACAAATCCGACTTGATCAAAGCCGTTGTGACAACTAACTTATTGCTACCTTATTTTAGATGCGTCGTAGCCATGTTTGCCTTCAAAAGTTACGCCGCGTTTCAAAGAACCACACGCTAACCATAATGTGGGCGTTATCGCATCCCAGAGGGATACGCTTTAGCCAATTTCTCTGTCTTTCACATTTTCGGTGTTATCACGCCTTAAGAAAACATGTCTGTTTTCTTCAAAGTACATTTTATCCGATTAATGGGAATTATCAATCCCAGAGGAATACGTTTCGATTTCGAATAATCTTCATTCAGGAATTATAATTTCGAGGAAATCATCAAATTTCATTAATTGAAATTAGACACTTGCCATGCTTACAAACTTGAGGAAAACAAAAACAAAACATCAGTAAGCCCGAAACTAACACCATCAAACCGTTTGTCATGCCAACAAACTTGAGGAAACAAAGACAATACATCAATAAGCTCAAAGCTAACACCATCAAACCGTTGCTTAACTGCACTCAAAATCAGCCTCCGGGTATTCTTCTTCATTCCTCCCTAATTTCTTGTCTCTCTTCCGCCTTCCTTTTTCCCTGAGGAGGACTTCGCTCCCTAATTGGCTCTTTGCGCTTGTTCTTCTGCCCTAGGGCTTCTACCACATACTGCCGCAGCTTCCCTCCCCGCACAAGTTTCTTTATCACATCACGGAGGTCATAACACTCATTTATGGTGTGCCCTGGGCCATCGTGAAATTCACAATAACGAGATTAGTTTGCTCTAGCTCGGTTGTAGGAAGGCCAGGGTCGCTCTACTTTCTTCATCTCTGTTTGGGCTACCTCTCTCCATACTCGTGACCGGGATACATTGAGCGGGGTATAACTCTCATATCATCCCCTCGGGCCTCCTTTCTCCATCTGAAACCTATTGTCTGACATTCTCACATTGTACTCTCGCCTACGACTGTTGTGCTCCTCCTTCCCCTTGGCGGGCCTGCCTCCTTTCTCCTTATCTTTCCCCGGTGGACTCTTTCTTCCATCCCTCGTCGTAATGCTTGATAACTCCATTTGCTCCAAGTCCAAGTACTGCGTAGATCTATCCATGAAATCAATCAACGTGTGAGGACGTCGTTTCATGATGGATTTTTTAAAACGAGACGAACTATCCAATCTGGCGATAGCACAGTGTAAGTGCACGTCCTCCTTCAAACCAGGCACCTGCAATGTTGTATCCTTAAAACGCTCCAAGTATCTCTGAAGAGTCTCGTTAGGTGCCTGCTTGACCTAGCCAAGCTGAAACTCTGTCATTGGCTGCTTCCGATTGGTAGCAAAATTCAACAGGAACCTCATTTCAAAACTTTCCATGTCATGAATGGAATTTAGCAGCAGGGAGTTAAACCAAACTTGGGCGGGTCCTCGAAGAGTCCCTGCAAACAACTGGGGTACAACAAGCCCCTTGAATCCCTTCACCATAACCTGCATTTTAAAATTGGTGACATGATCCTGTGGGTCCTGACTTCCATCATACCTTGGCAAGTCCTTTGAATCTAAACCTTTCGGATAAGCCGCCGCCATGATTTCTTCTGAGAATATACTTGGAATTTTAACAATGTTGCTTCTCCCTTAGTGCGCCCCCGGCGCATTTTGAGCTAGAGGCATAGCCTCAACTTTCCCAGCTTGCTGATCCTTCAACTGTTGCTCCCCCCATTGCCCGCTCCGTATCTGTAATTTGAATCCCTTGATTCTGATCTCAATCTCGCTTATCATCATCCGCTTGGGTAGTGGTAGTGATACTAACCTAGCTAGAGTTACTCGTATCTCAACCGGTATTCTGCAAGGGGTTCTCGAGCTGTCTAAGGCGCTCCCTTGACAACTGTATTCTTCGAGACTTCGCTATATCTGCTTCCTGGTGGTTCACTCATGGTGTCTCCGTGTTAACATGAGCTGAAGTTGCTCCGTTGACCTGGCCGAGTCCAGTAACTCCTTTGCCCTTATGCCGGACAAGGACAAACCCTTGATTGGGGCTAATGATATCTCGGCTCGTGCTATGCTCCGGGTTCTCAGTACGTTCATTCAGCAGCTGTTGCAACCTTTGCTTTTCTTCTTGCCTCCAAAGGGCATTATGTCAATTTACGTTCTCCTGCATCTGAATATCATCTTGCCTTTGAAACTGTCGACGGGTTTCCATCTCTTCTATTCCTTGAAACATCAAATCCACTGTTTCATGCAAGCGACAGATATCAGGGTTTTCTATCAGACACTCCAAAAGAGAGTGTTGAGGCTGGACTTTTGGCTGGACTGTTTTGTCAGGGACTGGAGAAGCTATAGTATCTTCAGCCTCTCCCTCAGTTTCCATGATAATGTGACCATGATCCGGGATAACCGAATCAATGAACGGGATCACCGGTTCCTAAAGTGGTTGCTGCAGGGGTTGTCCTTCTGGTATGTCATCTTGCCGAGCTATTTGGGTACGACTTCTAGTACTTGCGGCCATTTGAAGTAGTTATCAGTGGTCTTTTCATGGTTTGGGAATCAAAATCTATAGATCCCCACGGTCGGCGCCAATGTTCTATTCTGAGAACACAAGTATCTAACCTCAAAGGATTAGCTATAGGTTAGTTTAGGATCTTTTATTCTTTCCAAGATAAGGCGTGAAGAGTCTAAGAACGAGATAATTCCCAAGTGCCTATGAGGAAGACACTAAAGAACATCTAATGATCTCTGTGCAGCACAAGAATGGCATTTTGCCAGAGGGGGTGGTGTGTGTGCACAGTGTAGCCTAATCAAGAGAAAGAATCAAGTGTCTGCATACCTGGGGGTAACCTTCTATTTATAGAGATTACCTAGGGTTTTGTTGTGAAGGTTGTGCGTCCACCCCATACAGCTCCACGTCCAGCAAATGCCTGCTCCACTATCTGATATTTCCCGCTCCACTACCTATACTGCCGAGTTTACTGCCTTAATCATAGCGCCTGTCTAAACCGGTCCTTTCCCTAAGTGAATCCTTATTGGGCCCAGTTGAGTCCAAGCCCAATATATGAATCCGCAACAACCTTAATGTCCTTCTTTCTAATGGCCTTTTACTCTGTATTAGAAGTGCGTCATTTCCCTAAACTCCATCATAATTCACAGATTGCCTATTAGGAAACTCCCCAACTTGAAATTCCCCTATTGCATATTGCTTATTCAATATTATCTCCGGTCTTAGTTATAAGACCTAGTTGGTTTTTTTTTTTATAGAGATTAAAGAAGCTAAATAAATTACTTAATCATTTCATATGTTGTGTATCTTTAGATTATATATTAGTTTATTAGTTAGACTAATTAATTTGAAGAAAAAATAAAAATAAAAATATTCTAAAGTAATTTAATTAGCTTCCTCAATCTTTCTAAAAAAGTCAACTAGATATAATAATTAGGACCGGATGAAGTATCTAATCAATCACATTCATCTCCTTGAGGTTTCTATGGACTCGAATCTTGACATTCTCAGGATTCAAGATTCAGAAAATTCAGATTGTTCTTTAAATTCATCATCCAAATTCAATTTTGGTTGCATCTTTTACTTCATTCCAAGGTTAAAAATCAACCTTTCTCTGAATTCTCTTCCTCTTGGTCATTTTTAGCCTCTCTCACAATCGGAGAGTGTTTTACACACGCCGCACAGACGGCATAATTCGGCCACACGTGGTGGCCTGGTGCGTTTCACGCATTGCCAGTTATTGGATGGTGCCTTCCACGTGGCAATTTCAGGCTTATACATGAACCACATGCCACATAGCTCTTTTTTCTAATTGATTGTTTTTACAGTAATTGACTGGCCCAAACAAATATGCCCAGAACACCTACTTTTTTTTACTTAAAATAATTTTCAGCCTAGTCCAGTTGAGCCAAACATATTTATTTTATTTTATTTTTTATATAATACACAACATTTCATTCAAACGAACAACTTCTATTAGACGCAAGTGAACTTCTATTAGAGGGACTTGTTCTTCCTTAACAACATTCATGATTTAAGGCGTGAGAATGAAGAATATGATATTGAGAGCTCTTCCCCAATAACTGTAGACCCGACTTAAGACGAATCCGAATTAGTTAGAACTAAATGAGTAAAAAAAAAAAATCCAAACAGTGAGTAGGCGTTGTTTCAACTAAAAATGACCTTATTAAGGGAATGATCAAAACTGTTTGTTTCGATCGTCTCTAACATGCAGCCGGGACACATCGACCTAGTTGTGGGACAACAGGTTAGGTCTGTGGGGCCGGACCTTTTTTTTTTTGGTGATATCTTTGCCATTCAACCTCTTTTTCAGCATCCCTTGTCTTTATTTCTTCATTTTTTGGAGCTCCACACAATAGGATTAATTTTAAAGCTTAAATCTCTTTCTTGTTTTTAATTTTCATGCCCAGTTTTCTTTCTCCAAGTTCTCTCGATTTAACCTTTTCGTAGGGGTTAATCACAGAAAACTAAGCGAAATGTAGTAAGAATGGTAATTTAGTGTAGGTCAAGTCACTAAGTAGCCTAATGAATGTTAGAATTCCTAGCAAATCTAATGAACCTCAAGTCCTCAGCATGTTAAGTTCAGCAGAGAAGAAGATAATTTTGACTTAAAGCTAATCCTAATATTTATATGATTTTTTGGTTTAGAGAATGAGACATGACAGTCGGTGGTGAGATGAGAATAGGATTATGAATAAGTAATACAATAATGCTTCCTAAGAGGTATGAATTCACCTTCCCTGCCTCCAAAATATATGAGTTCATTCATACCATGAACAATCTCTCTAGTGGAAATCGAATGACATAATCATTAGTAAACACTCAGCCACTTCCCAAAAGAAACATTAACTAACATTTCTCATGAAACAACTGCTAGCTGCTCAAAATCGAGAAGTTTATCATATGAGAATTCACAAATCAGATTAAATCATATGAATTAAACAAAGAATCAGAAAATTTGTCTGTATCTGAGAATTACAATACAAAATGTAGCAATCAACTCAAAGGATGAATCTAAGACATAATCTATCGAACATGAAGAACTCCTTGTCGAATCCAAGGCCCAGGCTCTTTCATGACTCTTAGGAGAGCTATTGAATCAACTACGCATGGTGAAAGGATTAGATCTAACCATCAAAGTCTTCGGAGAACTGAACCGGTCTCTGGAATCTCGAGTTGAATCCAAATGGCTGAAAGCGAGAGAATCTCTAAGGGAAAGTGACGGAAATGAATGTCATGAGAGTTAATGTCCACTTCTCTGTCTGAAATTGATCGAAGCTCATTTGATTTGAGGAAGCAACTTATTTGTAATTTGACTTTTACAACTGAAAATAGGATAAACCTCATTTTTTTTAAATGTGATTTATTTTTGAAATAATGGTAGCAAAAGTGGTTTTTTCCAAATAAGCTTTTATTTGGATGATTATTTGAAAAGCTAGTTGAGATGGAAAATGACATAAATTTTATTTTATATATATGTGTGTGTATGATACCTGAAGATAAAAATTTAAATTTGATAAAAAAAATTAAAAAAATACTTAATTATATATATTCTATTGGATAAATTATAATATATATAAATGCATTCTAACATTTTTCTCTAGAACTGAAAAAGTCACGCCAAAAGCTAAAAAAAGTGACTTCTATCAGAAGTCACATTTTTAAATAAGCCCATCTGAGACTACCGTTATCCCAAACAGTCCAAATTTCTCTATTGAGCTTAAATCATTATAAGTTGAGCTTTTTTCCTCATTCACCGCTATGCCAAACAGGTTGGAAGAAGGTGAAGTTAATTTTCAACTGCAGCTTCTGGCTTCACAGGTAATTGCACTCGGACCTTAACAACTTTCTATTCTTTTCATTAAATTCCTTTTCAGCTTTTCACCCAAATCTTGCGAACTTTCTCTGACTTTCAGCTTCATGACTCCAGTTTCTCCCAAGTTTCCTACAAAACAAATCATAGTAATGTAATATCACTTATTCCAAAAATCAAACACTTAGGAGAATTCATAAAATGTACAATTATTCCCTTTTTAACTATTAATTTCACATAATCACTTTTAATCACAGTTAATCATAAAAAATGCATTTCAATCACAACAATCCCAATAAAATCTCTAAATGAGCTATGAAAATTGTTACGGACTGGCCCAAGGCCCAAATCCCAGGTATGGCCCAGTAAAGGACATATCCGAAAGTACAATGCACCAGCCACTTAAGAGGATCCCATATCACAGCGGATTGTATCTATCGACATCTGAGGAGAGCCCGGATATCATGAGATCCCAAGATACTCACCTAAGGTATCACACCAGGCCGAGATATCCTTCACAGAAGCCTCTATAAATAGGAAGATTAATCAACCAGGTGCACACGTTCTAACTTATGCTCACTTTATCTTCTGTCACACAGAACATACACACCACCCCTCTGGCTTTACGCCGCCAAGTTTCATTTGAACTACGTGGACTTTGATCCCTTCAAAGGGTACGTAGGCTCTAAGCTTAACACCTAGTCAAGTCCAATCAGTCCTGTTCCCAGAACAGAACAAAAATATATGTTGAAACTGGGATTTATCACCTCTAATATTTATTTTATGGCTTTTTAACATGTATGTATATAATGATAAAGCATCGATCATTTGCAGAAATAAGAACACACCATGAACCATAGAAAAAGAAGAATAATTGTAAAGCATCATCGACATCATGTTTTCTCTACAATGAAACTAAAAGCTATAATTAAATATGTTTGTAGGAAGTAAACCACGTTGTCTCAAAAAAGTCATAGATAATAAATAAACATTGTACTCAATACGATAACTAGTGGGGGAGATATGTTATGGCTAGCTAGGGTATCTTATGTATTTATATGTATGAATTATATAATATTTTATTTTGGCTAATAATTTGGCCCAGCTAATTAATCTTTTATCTTTTCTATAATTATACTTTTTTTTATTAGGACAATGTTTGGTTCATTATTCATTGGGTTGTGAGAAGAAAGTAAAATTCTTATTTGTGATACCTACTTAAAAGGTTAGTATCATTTTATATCTAATGCTTTTCATTTTCATTTTAAGGACTATACAAGCACTCTAAATCATTTCTTTTCACCTCATTCCTTTTATAAAAGTTATCCTACGTATTTTTATCATTCTAATGAGGATAATATTGTGCTGATTAGTAAAAATTTTGGGATTATGATTTGGGAGAGTAGAGGATGATTAATGGCTAATTTTAGTTGATTTGGATTTATCATTTTGTTGTCTTATGATTTTATAATAAATTTCTCTTTAAAAAAAATAATTATAATATGTTATTAGCTTAGTTGAAATTGAATTAGATTTGTATGTTTTTTTAAAATATTTTTTGGGGTTTATATTATATTTCTTTTATTTTCTTTAATTATTTTGTTTTGAAATGGACGGAATGTGCATTTAAGTGTTAGTTTTGTGGACTGAGTAGTACTATAAGAATTAATGTTTAATTAGTGACACCATATACTAATTAAAACTGACATCAATATATTTTCTGGTTCACCAAATTTGTTGTAGGTTAAAAAATGTGAGTAAGGATAAATAGAAAAGCATAAATATATTCTTTAGGAAAATAATAACTTCAGAAAATAATATTTTTAAGAAAATAATTTTGAAAGTGATGCACCTTATAAATAATGAGTCTCATTTCAAAAGTCACCAAATTTTTGTTTACTATGTTATCTTTTGATTTATAATTGTCCGTTGTTATTTATTTTTATTCTCAATGTTATGCGATATTATTTAGTAAATAATTCAATATGTTTATTTTCACAGACTAAAATAATTTCCTAATTCCGCCACTGATGAGAACCATACATGTACAAGGAAAAAAACACGGCACGAGGAGGGGGGGGGGGGAGCTTGTATGCAACATATACATATATAATACACAAACAGAGCAGAGACAGAAAGCAACAGCACAACAGAAAAAAAAAAATTCAACGCTGAATAGTCGTGTTCTTAAATATGTGTTCTCTTCATTTTGAATTCCTAGAGACCATGTTTTATGTGCATTCATACTCATAAATATTGTTATTCAGTAACAAAACACAAATTAAATCATCCACAGAAAAGTATATATTTATATGAATATATGAGATGAGATTGAATTCTCAATAATAGAGGAAGTTTTTTTAAAAAAGAACTTTTTGTTTATAAAGACTTCGTAGAACATAACTCTCTCACATAGGTAAACAATAGATAGGCATAAAAAATATATGTTACAGACCACAAGAAATTAAAACCTCGCTATGATGCAACTTAAATCATGCATCGGAAGTAAATTCAGATAACTCAAAAAATAGACTATGGGCTTGTAACCGCAATTAGAACAACATTAAATATTTACTTATATATGTGTGCGCATACATATTCATACCAAGATAAATGAGATAAATGGTAGCAACGCAGTAGGAGGGGAAATCACAACTTTGGCAATAAGAACAACTTGGCTCTGATACAATATAAGGATTTTGGGTGTGTTTTAGAATCTGGCTAACTCGCTAAAATACTCATATAAAACTAGAGCACTTTATGGACTCTAACTTCGTATGCACAACAAATTTACTATAGAGAAAAAGAAGAGAGAACTCTTATGATTCTTTACTCCTTCAATCTCACATCATATATATAGCGTATATATGGTCACATAGGAATAGATATAACCTATGAACGTCAGTTATATGACAATAGATATAACCTTTAAACTATAAATGAATATATCTCTTTATAAACTCATATCTCTTCATATTTACATAACAACCCCTTATTGATTCGGGCTTTGGCCCTAATCCGCCAAGGGTGGACTTGTGTATTCCAACACTTTTATTCAAGCATGCTTGACACAATTTTATAAGGGGGAACCCCTCGTCCTTAGGTTCAATTGGTAAAGGGGTCGGACACTCTCACCAAATGGAGAGGTTCGATCCTGGAATTGGTCAAAATGTTGGAGGAGACATCCTAGCTCATGGCTGCCTAGTTAAACGCCTACAGTAATAGACAGCTTGCTTTACTCAACATTGGTATCACCTAAAAAAAGGGAGATTTCGTCCTGCTTTGGATTGTGGACGAGCCCAACCTCATTTAATAAAATTTAAAAAAAAAAAAAAAAGCATTGCCACAACCCTCACGAGAAAAGGTGGAAAGTTGTTATTGCATAGATTAATGGTCAAAGTGGCTGCAACTCTAAAAGAAGCCAATTGAAAAATAAGTTGGAATGCTTTAAAAAAGAATGTCCAGTATTGTAAGATTTTTTTAGAAAAGAAGCAGGGATAGGGTGGGCTAACGAAAATAATACCATGGATGCATAAGATGTACATGATTCATCTTTGCATATAGTAAGTTTCTGGGTATGTTTTTCTCCTATTTACATATGGGCATGCTATTTTTTTAATAAGTATTAGGAAAATCCAAAGTATGCGAAGTGTAGGAACAAAGGCCTTCCATTTATCCAACATAACTATTGTTAGAGAAAAATACCTCTCACAATTTTAGAGCAGCATAGTAACTTAGGAAACCTCAAGATATATGGCTCAAATCAAAGCTTATACATACCTCTATTGGTTCTTGATTTCGGCAACTCCTCCACCTTGTAGACGGTGCTAAACTCCTCTGATCAAGAAGAGAAAACTCATTTTTGCATAAGAGTCATAGTGGCAGAATTTTCAATCAATTTTAAAAATTCATATCTCTATATACAAATAACTGTCCAATTGCAATGATTCCAAAGGCTACATGACTGCTATTAATTCTATGTTTTGGGAAAAATACCTCCCAAAATTTTAGGGTAGCATAACAATTTAGGAAAACCTCAAGATACACTGCTCCAATCGGAGCATCTACGTACCTCTACTCAATTTCATTGTTGGTTCTTGATTTCAGCAGTACTTCCGCCTTGTAGACGACGCTAGACTCCTCTGATCAAGAATCCGAAACCATAGAAACGTTGCTCTCACCGTGATGAAACAACATTAGAGAAGGCATCGGGAGTAGAAACGCTGAATCTGGGCAAAATCGACTCTAGAGCGTTTTCTCTCTCTTCTTGCGCTCTCAACCGTAGAAATTATTGTTTAAGGACCCTTTAGCCTTCATTTTGCTGCCATATTTCAACACCCAAGAGAGCAAAAGGAGAGAAGAGAGAACTCACACACAAGAAAGAAGAAAGAGGCATACAAGTTGGAATCAAGGTAAGTTAATTGAAGATTAAGTCAAACTAGCCTTCTATCTTCTTCAGTCTTCATGAATATCCTCAAAGTTCTTATGAATAACTCATGTATGGTGTCATGGGCACTTGTCTAGCTCATTTGTGACCTTGTGATTGGGAATCTTGGATTCTTTTCAAGATGATTGGTGGTTATGGAAAATTGATATTTCTTAAGAGGCGGTTCTTCCTTAGTCACTAAAATGGATTATTAAGTGTTTAAAGTTAAGATAATGGTCCTAAAAGAGAGATCAAGCAAGAACATGAATAAACATGAA
This sequence comes from Acacia crassicarpa, assembly GCA_034222035.1. NCBI lineage: Eukaryota > Viridiplantae > Streptophyta > Magnoliopsida > Fabales > Fabaceae > Acacia > Acacia crassicarpa. The sequence continues at coordinate 13,533,920 of JAWXYG010000015.1, forward strand.
ATTATAATGAAAATCAATATTGTTGCTCATAAGTTGTGATTTTCGGCCAGCAAGGTGTGCATGGTGGTATGATGTGATTTTGGCATTGATGTTGTCAAAGTGTTTAGAATGAAAATTTGTATGGGAACAAGTAAGGAACATGATTTTGAAACTCAAAAGCTAAGTTACAAGAAATTAGAAAATCTGTTAGCTTTGATAATTTCTGAGCAGTCTTACTTAAGGGATGATTTTAAAATAGTTAATGATGTCCAATAGCCATGAAATTTTACATTCTTAAAGAAGATATCCCAAGATTTAATTTGGTCTATAATTTGTAATTTTTAGAGATGTATACTAAGAAATACGAATTTTTGAAAATAGCCTAGAAAACTTGACTTTGTCCGTAAGTAGAGGGTAGAATTTTGATACAGTAAACTTGTAAGAATTTTTTTGGTCTCTAGAAATATTTTTAGTCAAAACTAGACATGTCAATGGTCAAATCTATATAACCTACTAAACGTTGTAGCAAAGTGGCCATTGGTCCAGGTATAACTCAACGATTGGTCAAAAAAATACACGGTGATTACATTCTATCTGTTGTGTCGTCCAGCGTGTACTAAACATTATATTTCTATCTGCAGTTTTCTAACGTCAACCAAAGGTTAAATCTCATTGGACCAATGTCAGACCTTTATTATCGCATTTATCCTCCGATCAATCTCTTCTTCTTTCAATGTGATCTTATTTAATTAGTCAATGGAACAATTGTATGTTATAAATGCATGGGTCTGGATTTGTTTCAGATTTGTTGTTAATCTACTTTTTCCGAGGTTAATCGTCTTCCCAATGCAGTCTTGACGTTCAAATTCAAATTCAAATCACAACTAATTGGTGATCGTCATTAATTCAGCATTTGAGATTCTACCAGTTTCACGCCGATCAATACTGCAAATATGTTACTATTTAAATACCTTTCCTCAAGTGTTGGAGACTCAGTTGGAAAACTCGGAATATATTGTTGTTTAGAATCTGCTAGAAATGTCGATGACCACTGTCACTTCCTTGCTCCAACTAGATTGCACCCGTAACAATTGGATCATTTGTGTTAAAGTTGTTGCAAATTTTTGGGACATTCCTTCAAAGAAGAAGCACCGTCAAATTACGTTTAATGCTGTGCTTGCTGACTCTGAGGTTCGTCATTATATTATATTGACGTTAAGTCAGTTATGTACATCTCTTTTGTCTGATGTGAAATTTTCATGTATTGACTACTCTTTCAACTGCTTTAGGGTTACATTGCTCTTGCAATCATGCGCCGACGTGATGTGATCAAAAGGCTGTGTGGTGTTTTAGTACCAGGTTTTTGTTTCCTATTGAAAAAATTTTCAGTTGAGGGAGGAGCCAATATTATAAATCCAGATCTTAAGATTGTTATAGAAGAGTTTACACAGATTGAATATGTATTTGGTATTATTCAAACACCAGAGACCATTTTCCAGCCCCTACTTCCAATAGCTGCTACAACTATTTGCGAGACCACACTGATAAGTAATTTTCATATTCATTCTTAATATTGATAGGTCACTTTTCAGTATATAATCTTTGTTATTATCATTTTTTTCATATCATAGTTTTGAAGATCAATGATGACTCATTTAATTTTTTTGATCAGATGTGGTTGGACTTGTGACATGTGTTTACCCTCTCAACGATGTGAAGATAGACGACGAGACTCATTACCAGCTGAATTTTGAGATTATGGATGAGAGGTCTGCCTCAACTTTACACTATCATATGACTCTGCATCGTTCATCTGTTACTACTAACATCCCTATTATCTTATGTTAGTGGAAATCCTTTCCACTGCTGTTTCAGAGGAACACTTGCGTTTTGGGCTGCTGTTAGTTACTCCATCATCGATGACAAAGATGACATTGTTGTTGCCTTACTGTGGGTGAAGATGATAAGGCTAAGCGGTGAGTTTTAAACTTTTACACTCATAATTTATTTTAACATATTTGTCCATCTATGAATATCTGAATTTTTTTTTAAAATACTGATCTTCTCCTTAAATCCATTGTAGATGGACAAATCTTCTTCCAGAGTCATTGTGATTTATCCCGAGCAATCTTCAATTATGAGCATGATGCTGTGAATGATTTCCGCATTCGTTTGCACCAACTGTCAAAAGCTGAGCTGATTGAAGTCGAAAACTCTGACTCTGATGAAAGTTAGCATCGTGGAATCAAAGCGTTTTGAAGCCGAATGAATAGATCACTTGCTTTTTGTAATCCCTTATCAAACTTATTCAGGGGTTATTTATCATTTCACCAGTTTAGTTCTTTACTTTCCCTTGCACCAGTTTAAGACATTTTGCAATCAGTTTACTTTTACTCAAGTTTAATGGAAGTTTCTACAAATATAATTTGTGGTTCAGTGTTATGTCTGTTTCATTATCTTTTCTTCAATTTAATAATTACTGAAAAATACAACTTCTACAAAAGCTATTCCACTTACATGCATGTTTTAATTACGACAAAATTGTAGACGGGGATTTATTCTCCTATCAGATTCATGGTCATTTCCTGAGCTAACGGAATATGAAGGCTGTTATGAGAATGAAGACTATGGAGCGAATTCATCATGTTGAAGATTAAGGAAGACATTTCCACCTTTTTCCGTCAGTTTTCCATTTTCATGTGTACTTTTAAAGTATTCTAATTAATTTAAAGGTGGAATGCAAGTTTATGAATACGAATGTTTTACATTTACAATTTTCAATTATATGGTTCTACTTATTAATTTTCCATTGCGTTCAACTATGACCTCTGGATGATTTACTCTACTTTTTTTAAGGTTCTTTTTCCTTCCGATTTAATTTCATTCCTAAAAAAAGAGATGTATTCCGACAAATGTAATACAAAACGTAAATATACATTTACATGAAAATCATCCAAATCAGCCCTATGTGCATCCCCCTTTAAGTAATATGTCAGTTATATTATTTGATCAGTAGTTTCTTCATAAAATAAGAAGTTATTGCGAAAAGACATGTTATTCTTCACGAAAGAACTAACGTAACGATTTGTTTTTCTTAGTAGATTAAGTGCATGTTGCACGATTTTCCAACTGTTACTTTAGTTCTTAAGTTACAGATGATAACTTCATTTATTTGCTATTAACTTCATCCAAACAAGCGCCGCGTCGATTCATTCTCTTTTTTCACCTGTCCCTCAAACATTTACTCATATGCCAACTGCCTATTTAATACACTAAGTAGACGTTTCGAGGCGCTATTCCATTTTACCGTCTCTGAAAATTATCTGGCTCTTCATCTTTATTCTAATGGTGACCAATATGCGAAATAGTCTGCAAGATTTATCTCTTCAAACTTCCGAAGTTATGATCACAGTGAAGGTCGATCGTATTATACATCGTTATGTTGAAACGCGTAGGAAAAGTCACAAGCGACCGATGCTTGAGCTTGAGTCCGTGGACGTCATGGTTTTTGATAATACGGTAATTTCATATCTTGATATGTTTGTACTTTTTAAAAATATCTTTAGTATTGCCAAATTCTATTCGTAGATTTCCACTTTCCATGCTATACAAAGCAACTGCTTCTGTTAAATCAGTTACTTGATTAAAAAAAAAAGTACCTGTAAAAGTAGTTTTGAAAGAAAGAAGCACACCCTCCTTTTCAAGCTTTACTTTGTGACGGAAACCCTCATCATTTACAGAAGGACTCACGAATGTTGGTTAAGATATCGTCTGTCAATGCTATGGACATGCATTGTTGGAAGTTAACTGAAGGAGCCTGTTATGACATCTCCAAGATTTTGGTGAGGGAAGGTGGTGAAGGATTGCATCAGTTTTTCCACATTGTGATTACCAAAAAATCCATTATCTCACTTGTAGTACACGATCACTTACCCAAACGTCACTTTCTGCTGAATATTGTCGACGACTGCAACTGGTGGGGTGTTCCCACAAATAATAATATTATTGGCACATGTTTTATATTTATATATGTTAATTTATATATGTTAACTTTATTTGTTAATATTTATTAAAACATTTTATTTGCACGTAAGTTATTAATAGTCAATCAATTTTTAGATGTTGCGCGGAATTTATTCGATGTCGTTGATTCTTGACCTTACGGATAGACGGTTTGTTTAATCATTTACATCCTATTTCTTTCATACTATATATCTCCTAGCGTATTTGTAGAACTAAGCGCATTTTAATTATATGTCAGCAATAAGTTTCAAATCAGATGCATCTTGACTGGACATGCATTTGAGAATACAGTTGCATTGTTGGATACTTTGAAAGAAAGTTCTGGAGTCTTCATTATTGTCCAGTATGCTCAGATATCCCGTATTATTGAAACATGTTTTTTTTTTTTACCATTCCCAATTATATCAATGACTTCACTCCTAAGATTTAGTTTTGTGACTTCTGCTATGTTTCTGTATACATGTAGGGGTTGAGTTGAAGACTGTACTTGGTGCTACCCGTGTCTATCTGGATCCTGATTTTCCTGAAGTTGCTGTTGAGAAGACTAGAGTTATAGGGACATGATGGATACTGTTTGTTAATTTGTGATCTCCATAATAGTGACATCTGTTTTTGGCCCTTTTTTTTTTTTAGTGTATTGTTGGCAAGTAACTATTTGATTTCCTTTTTTGGTTATTGGACGCCTGTTTAATCAATATCATTTCATTTCATAATAGTTGGATGGTTACCAATTACGTTTTACATTGCTGGTTAATGATGATTATATTAACAAAAGCAGTCTGTTGGATGCCTGATGAATTTATTAAATGTGCCTGATCTTTTTCTTCATTCATTTATAATTAAGGAAGAAGATTGGAAAACATTAACGTGAATACGAAAAGGTTTTCAACTAATAAATGATCTATTTCTTAAACTAGCTATTAATGACCACCTTCACTTTTATTTCATCCTTCGTCCAAAATTCCAACTATGCGAGGTTTACTTACCTGATATTCATGAATACAAAAATGATCGATTTCGATGCAAAACTAATGATGACTATAATGTGTACAAGCAAAGGATTACGGAAGCATAAGGACAGTGAATAATGTTGTATTTCCAACATTCAGAGAAGCATGTTATGCACTTGGGTTATTAGATGATGATAAAGAGTACATTGATGCAATTAAAGAAGCATCAACATGGGCTTCAGGAAATTACCTAAGGCAATTCTTCACAAGCATGCTGTTAAGCCATTCGTTGTCCAATCCGGCTACTGTTTGGGAACAAACCAAAAAATTTATTTGTGAAGATTTGTTGCATGTCAATAATAGAGACCAACATCTTTCAGGTGTGTAATTTTCCGTTTCAGTTGAACAATATATGAAAATAACATTTATATTTATGTTAGACATTACATTAATTTGTTATATTAACTATGCATTTAAAACAAGTTTACTCAAACAGTAATAATAAAAGAGTACTATCGCATGCTTAATTAATTTAACACATATTTTATTTTAATATGTCTATTATGTTTAACTTAAATGTATTTAAATGGTCTTCTCAAATGTTACTATAGAATTTGTTATCTTTGTAGCTCATATGTACACATATATGTTGTTTCGTTATTAACAATATACTTGGCAACTTTTGTGATATAGATTTGCAGATAACAGATCAAAATAAGGAAGATGCGGGACTAGCTAAAATTCAACAACTTTTGTTGCGCAATGGTAGAACACTCAATGACTATCCATCACTGCCTCAACCTGATAATGATTTAATCATTGACACTTCAGTTCAACTCATTCTACAAGAGCTTAACTTCAACAAAGAAAAAGAGGTGGAAAACTCTATTAGATTTCAACGATTAATGACTGAAGAGCAAAAGAAAGTGTATAAGGAGATAATGCATGCAGTCTCTTTAAAAAAGGGAGGATTTTTCTTTGTGCATGGATTTGGAGGAACAGGAAAGACCTTTATATGGAATTCATTGACAGCTTCTATACGAGGTACTGGTGGAATCATACTTAATGTAGCTTCAAGTGGAATAGCAGCCACTCTATTACCATCAGGAAGGACTGCTCATTCTAGATTTTGTATTCCGATCGATGTCAATGAAGATTCCATTTGTTCCATCGTTCACCAGTCACCAATTGCAAATTTAATTCAAGTTGCTAACTTAATTATTTGGGACGAAGCACCAATGGTTAAAAGACATTGTGTTGAGGCGTTAGACCGAACATTAAGAGACTTGATGAAGTGTGATTACATATTTGGAGGAAAATGTGTTGTAATGGGAGGTGATTTTAGGCAAATCTTACCAGTTATCCCAAAAGGTGGACGAGCTGAGGTTGTTGATGCAACTATTAATGCTTCACCTCTATGGAAAGAATGTAGATTACTGCAACTAACCAAAAATATGAGGTTGACATCTTCGGTTAATCAAGTTGAGCAAGAAAAGATAAAATCATTTTCAAAATGGTTGCTAAATGTTGGAGACGGTATCATTGGGTTGGCTCATGATGGTTTTGCTGAAATTACTATACCCTCAGAATTGTTGCTTCATGATGATGATAATCCAATTAGATGCATTGTTGAAGCTACATACCCAGATTTGAAAGAACGCATATTTGATGATGATTACCTAACTAATAGGTCAATCCTTACCCCTCTAACAGAAAATGTAGATATTTTGAATGAGTACATTTGTTCATTGTTGCCAAGTGATGCAGTTGAGTACTTTAGTTCTGACTCTATAAGTAATACAGAAGAACGGAATGAAACATTTGATGATTTGTATGACACAGAATATCTGAATGCAATTAAATGCTCAGGGATACCCCATCATAAATTGGTATTGAAAGTTGGTGTGCCAGTTATGTTAATAAGGAATATTGATCAGGCAGCAGGATTATGCAATGGGACAAGGCTACAAATCACACAACTTGGAAAAAATGTCATTAAGGCTAAGGCATTGAATGGGACAAGTGTTGGTGAACAAATTCTAATTCACAGAATGGATATGAACCCATCTGAATGTAAACTTCCGTTCACTTTCAGAAGACGACAATTTCCCATCATCATTTCATTTGCAATGACAATAAATAAGAGTCAAGGACAATCCATGAGTAATGTAGGTCTCTACCTACCGACCCCAGTCTTCTCACATGGTCAATTATATGTTGCACTTTCTAGGGTTAAGAGTTTCAATGGTTTGAAATTACTTATCTTAGATGAATTCAACAAATGTTGTAATACTACAACAAATGTAGTTTACAGAGAAGTGTTTCAAAACTTGTCACTATTGTGATAGTTACAATGTAGAGTTTTAGTTTCCATTGTAAATGTAAATTGTAAATCATTTGACAATATGATGGATGGAAATGGTTTGACATATATATACTATTATGTTTGTGGTGTTTAAACGCTTTGGGAAGAAAACATATCCGTGCATCGCACGGGTCCTAAGTCTTGTTTCCACTGAAATCACATTAATTGGAGTTTTCTAGAAATAATTATGAATTTTTGAAGTTGAAGCATGAATTCTGGAAATTTCTGGGTTATGGTCAAATTTGATGAAATTAAGACGAGAGTTTGGATAAGTAAATGAAATGGAATGTATTTTATTTGTTTAGAGAAAGTGCACATCCAGAGTAACATTTGGGCATGAGGGAAATTTTATTAATTACTGATCAGCTATCAAGTAGTAACTGTTTACTTATATATTTTATGTGGCTTTTGTATGCTTGTTGTGCCATGATTGTGGAACATGTCTCGTGAGTGGGACATGCATTTGAGTTGCAAGGCCTAGTGGACTATGTGTCATTGGGTCACTATTGAGCCAGTGATGCATTCAAGGTAGCTTGGGTTTGAGGCCCAGCTACTATTGTTTTCCTAGCGCTATGGAACCGGGGTTTATGTCAATAAGTTGTCCAGTGTTATTGAGTGTACTAAATGCATGTGATATGTATTGCCATTGTTGATATTATGATTTTCCTTATTATAGTTGCATACATGCACTGCATACATATTGTATATGAGTTTGACAGTTACTCTAGGATTCAATTTTGAATCCCAAATCATTCTAAAGATACAGGTGGGTCCCATTGAGCTGTGCAAGAGAGTAAAGGTAAGGGCATGAACTGAGCAGATGATTGAAGAAATAGGGAATGCCCTATCATCATTTGTATTTTATGTTTTGGATGATTGTATAAATTTACTTCCTGCCCAATATTTATTTTGGATTACTATACCCTAACCCTCTAAGGACTATTTACTATTCATTATTCGCACTTTTACCAATATTACATACTTGTCCAAACCGATCATATGATCTACTGCATAACACTATGATATACGTGAATATGGAATAATTAACTAAGGTAATTTACCTCTATCCACCACCCAATATACCTTAGCATGTGTTACAAAAAAATTAAAAAACATAACATAAAATTTGCATAACTCAAATGAATCTAAAGACTTAGAACTCATAATTTTTGTTGTTCAGAATACTCTATCCGGTTCTAATTATAGGACAACATTTGGGATTGAACTTAGTCGTAATTATAGGACAATGTTTTAATTTTTGTCAAATTTTTCCTATAGTACCGTATTGATACTTTCTTAATAATAATTAAATATAATGATACTTTAATAATACATCTATATATTCTATAAAGTAAGTAATGTTTGCAACTCATTAATGCCACATACACCTTAATTCTACTGTTTTTTGTCAATTTCTTCCTAAAATACCCTTATTGGTACTTTCTCAATAATTATTAAACACAATGATAATTTAATAATACAACCATATATTCTATAAAGTAAATAATGCTTGTAACTCATTAATGTTACGTACACCTCAATTCTACTGTTTCATCAATTAATTTAATAAGACACTTATATTCTATCAAGTGAAGAATTTTACTTTCTTTTTTATTTTTAAATAAAATAATTTTAAGATTCATTTAAAAATATTTTCTTGTAATCATCCATTCAAAGTGATTGATTTTTCCTTAAAAATAACCTAATAAAATATAATTTCATTATATTTTTTTCAATGGCTAAAAAAGATAACCTCGCATTTGTATTATGCCCAATTAAAGGACATATTTGTTTGTTTTTCTTTGTATGTCCTAAGAGTCAATTCTACAAATAATGAAGAGCAAGATTACAAACATCACTACTGGAAAAAACGGATTTTGTGACGGAAAAAATCCGTCGCAAAACCATGAAAATTCGTCACAAAAATCTGGTGGCAATTGCGATGGAATCTAAAATTCCGTCGCAAATTTGAATTTTGCGACGGATTTATATCCGTCGCAAAACTCCAATTTGCAACGGATAGAAATCCGTCGCAACTGTGACGGATTCAGAATCCGTCGCAAAATTTATTAATTTTTTTAAAAAAATTATGAATTATGAATTTTAATTAATTTATTATTTTTTTGTTTTAATTTTCTTTGAAAATTATATTCTTTTCCATTATTCTTTTAAAATTTATTTATTTTATTTTTTAATTTTGTTTAAAAATTATATAATAAAAATTATTTTTAATTTTGTTTAATTTTGTTATTATTGTTTGATATATAAACACACACACTTTCTCTTTCCCGTTGAGTGTGACATTGTTAATCTCATTTTGCTTGTCTATATCACAGATATTCAATTATATACACATATACTGATGGTATATACTGATAGGAATAGTCCAAGCTCTCTCATGTCCAAAAAGAAATGGGCACACACTCTTTCTCACACACACACAAACACACACCACAATAGAGTACTACTCAGATACCTTGTCATGTGAGATAACATAATTAATAAATTAATTAATACTTATCCTAATTAATCAAATAATTACTCTAGCTTCATTCTTTACTAATTTAATTTTCCTTTCAGCCTTGAATTAATATTCATATTTTTTTAAAAATAATAATAATAACAATAATTTGCAAAGTTCTATACATGGAGTACCTATGCTTGATTAATGAGATTTTTATTTTTATTTTTTATGGTATGGATTTTGTAACTGAGGCCTCGAATAAGAATAATTTAGCGCAGTTATAAACTCAATTAATAATTAGTTAATTTCTTTGACCTGAGACCTTGCTCGAAGGTATCTGTACTGTAATCTTCCCTGAAGACTGCTTATAACATGTTCTTCTACTATAAAGCTTGGCATTGTCTGACATTAATGCATATATATATATATATATATATATATATATATATATATATTCTGCCAAATGTACTCACTCAAATATAGAAACCACTAGTGCATAAAAAGAAGACCTAAAGGTCAACCACGTACAGGAATCAGCTTAATAATAATTAGCTTGATAAGTTATTTAGACAACTTGCTTCACATAGAGAATATCTTTCAACTTTCTGGTTCATTACTATTAAGTATTTATAATTTATCTAATGAAAATCGGACTCTCGTGAAAACTCCAGTGTTTTCTCCTCTTAATTATTTGCAATATGTAATTAAATATTGATTTTTTTATTTTTTTAAAAAACTCGTTAATTTAGCCGCCATATGTGTAGGTCTACCTAATTTGCATGGACCGAACCTAAACGTTACAACTTTTCTCTTATAAATGCAGCAAACAAATTTTATAAAATATGACTATTTATAACCTAACGTTACAACTTTTCCCTTATAAATGCAGCAAACAAATTACCAATCTTAAATTATAACCTATTTATTCATGAGTAATAAATATGAATAATTTTTTCAATTTTTATCTATATTAATTTCTCATGATAAATAAAGTGGTGAAAAAAAAAAGAACAAAAGAAAGGGAGCTTATCGGATGGGGAGGGTAGCCGAACGGCGGAGAAGAACACCAGTGATTAGAGAACGGCGACTGTCGAGACCTATTTATTCATGAGCAAAAAAAATTACTAATTTTTTCCATTTTTATCTATACTAATTTCTCATAATAAATAAATAAATAATAATTAAAAAAAAAAAGAACACACCGCCGGTGGAGGAGCTGTGGGGGGTGGGGACGCGGCTGAGGGCTTGGGGGAGGGAAGCTGTGGGGGATGGGGGAGCTGTGGGCGGGGGAGGCGAGCTGTGGGGGTGGAGGGCGGGGCAGGTGAGCTGTGGGGGGGGCGGGGGAGCTGTGGGCGGGGGTGGCGAGCTGTGGGGGCCGTGGAGGGCAGGCGAGCTGTGGGAAGGAGAGAAGCTGTGGGGGAGGCGAGCTGTGGGGTGGATGGCGAGCTGGGGTGGGGGAGCGTTGGACGGCGAGCTGGGGCGAGGGAGCGACGGCGGCGAGCTGGGGGCGGCTGAGAGTTGGGGGCGAGCTGTGGGTTCGAATGGAAAGAGGAATAAGAGGATTTAATTGATTGATTTTGCGACGGAATAATTTTCCGTCGCAAAATCGCTTTTTGCGACGGAACTGCTTTTTGCAACGGAATCCCAGTTCCGTCGCAAAAAGCAAGCAGCTTTTTAGCGACGGATTTAATATCCGTCGCTAAAAAGCTGCAGCTGTCAGCCTTGTGTCTGCCATCTAGCGACGGATTTTATATCCGTCGCCAAATTTAGCGACGGATTCTATATCCTTCGCTAACATTAGCGACAGATATAAAATCCGTCGCTAAAAGGCGGGACTGGCGTCCTTTTTGGCCGCTAGTTAGCGACGGATTAACAATCCGTTGCTAAGATTAGCGACGGATTACGTATCCATCGCTAATTCTTTGATTTTGCGACGGAATTTTGTTTCCGTCACAAAATTCCGTGAATTTGCGACAGAAAATTTTCCGTCGCAAATTCCGTCGCTGTTTTATATTTTTTTAGTAGTGCATCAACCCAAAAGCCCCCTTGTCAAAGTCATATAATCTCTCTGGTCCTATAAACCAGACTTTTTTTTGTTGCATGGGTTTGATTCAACAATCTGATACCATTTTAAATTTTAATAAAAAGAATATAAAGAAATAAATAAAATTAACTAATTTAACTTTTATCCTCAATCTTTTCAAAATCTAATAAATATGTTTTATAATTAGAAACGAAAGAAGTATAGAGTATTCCAGTTGGTTCCAGCTCAAAATCTTCAAGTATATATCATCAAAAGATTGTAAAGGAAAAAAGAAAATTGCATCTCCTGAGAAACGCACACAGAAAACAAATGCCTAAAATTCATCTTTTTCAAACGCGATGGGGACAAAGTAACCATGTAGAAACAAGTACACAACCACGTGTCTAAATTTTGGGACCCCTTGTCGTTTTTGGGTAGCTCACAAACCCATATCCCTATTTGGAGGCCCCCTTTTCAAATCATAATCATCTCAGCCGACCACACACATTCACACGCATTAACCATCCAATTCCCATGCATTTTTCAAACTTGTAGCTCACCCACCTCTGTCCACGTCGTATCAATCTCCCCTCCTTTTACTTCCCCACACACAACACTCCCACATCATCATCCCCACTGTATATAATACTCCAAGCTCAAATACTATAACACTGAGATTACAATGGCTAGTTATTCTTCTTGTTGCTGGGTCTTGTTCTTTCTGGTAATGGGTGGTCTTGGTGGGTGTGTTATATCGAGCAAGATCAGTTTGGGCTCGAGACTAACAGCTAGCAGGGGTGAGGCATGGTTTTCTGATAATGGCACATTCGCGTTTGGATTCACTACTTGCCCAGGAACTGTTAATAACGATGATGATGACGACGATGGCGACAACAATGATAAGCTGTTTGTACTTGCTATTTGGTTCTCTAAACTTCCTGGAGATCCAACTTTGGTTTGGTCACCTAATAGGTACTCTTCTATTCTTATTATATGCTCTCTTTTTTGTTATACGATCGATCACTTAGATGGATCAAGTCATAAGAAAAGATGCGGCACTAAGGAGTAGGGCCTACTCCTCTCGGCTCTGTTATTATTGGGAAAGTCAAATAATCAAAAAATTATTAAAAAAAACTTAAGAAAAAGTCACTTGTCAAAAAAGATTCCAGAACCTTTTCTGATATTATTTTATAAAACGTTGGTTGTTAACCTGCACTTATATGGTTGTAAACAGGTAATATAACGATTTAATTGTTAATAAGTATTGATTTAATTGTTAAAAAAATTATTGTTAACTTCTACTGATTTAATTGTTAACATTTATAAAATAATAATAAAAAAGGCGGGCTTTTTTTTGATTTGGTCACCTAAGGTACTCTTCTATTCTTATAGGCTCTATTTTTTGTAATACGATAGATCACTTAGATGGCTCAAAGTCATAAGAAAAGATAGGCACTAAGGAGTAGGGCCTACTCCTCTGGGCTCTTTTATCATTTTCGTCACTATATTTGTTTTCACAATATAATTTTAATTGTTCGTTGATGTGTTTTCAATTGTTAATTTTAATTTCTTGACGGGTTTTTTCTAATACCTTCGAATCATCTGACAAAATAATGTCTAGTCTGACTGAATATATTAATTGTTGGGGAAAAAAAACAACAATAACAACAACAACTGAATAATAGTATATTCATAGTGGCCGAGTCATTCTCAATATAATTGAGAAATAGGTTCCCCTCCCGTTCATTAATTCTCCTATCCAAAACCGACTGAACCATAAATAGATCAAGCGTCCTCGTACGTCATGGATATATGGTGTTGAATGTTTCAATTGCTAACTACTTTCTCTAATTCTAATTATAAGACTAAGTTGATTTTTTTTAGAGAGATTAAAGAAGTCAGTTAAATTATTTTAGAGTATTTTTATTTTTATTTTTTCCAAACTAATTAGTTTGATTAATAAACTAATATATAATCTAAAAATACACAACATATGATATGACTAAGTAACTTATTTAGCTTCTTTAATTTATCCAAAAAAAAGTCAACCTGATCTTATAATTAGGATCGGAGGTAGTAGAAATTACTACCTCCGGTCCTAATTATAAGAGCTAGTTGACTTTCTTTGGAGAGATTAAGGAAATTAAATAAGTTACTCCCTCCGGTCCTAATTATAAGAGCTAGTTAACTTTTTTGGAGAGATTAAGGAAGCTAATTAAATTACTTTAAAGTTTTCTTATTTTTATTTTTTCTTCAAACTTATTTGATTGACTAAATAAACTAATATATAATCTAAGAATATTTAACATATGAAATGATTAAGTAACTTATTTAGCTTCCTTAATCTCTCCAAAGAAATTTAACTAACTCTTATAATTAGGACCAGAGGTAGTACTTAATTATTTCATATGTTAAATATTCTTAGTTTATACATTAGTTTATTAGTCAAACTAATAAGTTTGAGGGGAAAAATAAAAATATTCTAAAGTAAGTTAATTAGCTTCCTTAATCTCTCCAAAAAAGTCAACGAGCTCTTATAATTAGGACCGGAGGGAGTATTAATTAATATACCTTTAGTTGATTGAAAAGCAAAGTAGTCATGTTTTCCTTCAGCAAAAAATGAAATATAATTCAATATTTATTATATTAAAAAAATAATGATATTTATTAAGGAATTCACCAAATTTCATTATGCTTTAACATCTTGTGAATTTTTTTTATGAGAAAATGAAAATTGTTATTAAAACCCAATAAAATATGGTGAATTCTTTAATAAAAATTTACGGTATATGAGGTAAGTATGCAAAAGAAGTTTTGTCTTGATTTATATGAATAAACACTTTTACAAACTCTAAATGTGATCCAAACAAACAATTAAGTAAAAGAACCCACCTCTAGAAAAAACATACTTCAAGATATTAACTAAATCATAAAATACTTTAAAATATCATATCATTCTAGAAAGATATTTAGCTCTCCATAAACCTTTTATTCTATCATGCTCACTAAACCATCGTTGACATACTAAAACGAGAATACATTTGAGGAAAAGTAATCGACACAGTAAAGTTATATGGAAAAATTTCATTTTGGTTCCGGGTAAGAAAAAATAAGACAAAATAGTCATTTAAAATATTAAAATTGCATTTAAGTTCTATGAGTTTTTTTATAATAAATTTAAATTGTTAAACATGATGAACTTATCAACAGCTGCCCTCAGACTTGTTAGTGGGCACCCACAAACTTGTCATTATAAGTGCCCCATACACTTGTTAGTGGGCGCCTTTAGATTTTCTATTAGATGCCTATGGATCTGTCGGTGGAATTTGAATTTGTTGCAAAAAAATTTTGTGATACTTAAATGTAATTTTGAGATTTTAAGAGACCGTTTTGTCATATTTTCTTTAACCCATGACCTAAATGCAATTTTCTCAAATTATATTTATATATTGGGGGTTTGGAAACGTGAACAGTTTTCTAGTAGAGCTGGAAAAGGAACAAAACATAAAGTTAAAGGACACCAACTTATATGAAAAATGTTATAAAAAAAAAACTTATATGAAAAAAATCACCAAATTTTGACATCATATTCACATAATAAAAATATATCACAATATGTTAACTGATGTATCAGTAATATTTTTTGGACAATATATTATATATCTATCTCTAAAATATAGTTATTTAGGATAGCATTTTTCCAGAAAAAAAATGATATAACTAAAAAGATATAGTTTATATTATTCGATCATGATTTTAAAAACATTTTTTCATAGGTTGAGACATATGCTGAGATAAAACTGCACGTATTTATGTAAATGCTTTTCAAAAAAATTAAAACAAATATACCCTAACAAATGAATTTGCAAAACCCCCCAAAGTCCGTCGAATTTGCAAAAAGATTGAGAGGTGACAAGGACTTTTGGGGGATATGCAAATTTGAGCCAAATGACCATTTTGCCCTTAGTTATAAATATTTTTTTTTTTAAAAAAAGAAAATTACCCCCGGTGGGCCCCACCGCCGGCGGCGACCACTACCGGCAGTCGGTGGTTGGCCGGTGACCACCGCTAGCGGCCGGCGGCCAGTGACCGGCAACCACCGCTGGCCACCGCCGGCCGCCAGTGACCGGCAGTGGTGGCAGCCGGCGGTGGGGCCCACCACGGGGGGTATTTTCTTTTTTAAAAAAAATTATTTATAACTAAAGGTAAAATGGTTATTTCGCGCGAATTTACATATCCTCAAAAATCCTTGTCACATCTCAGTCTTTTTGCAAATTCGTCGGACTTTCTAGGATTTCGCAAATTCTGTCTCTGTTCTTCAGTCTTCACAGTAGCTCCTGCAGGTTATGATCTCTCTCTGTCTCTGTTTCGCAAGTTGACAAAAATATTTCACTTTCTTTCCCAAATCCAAAATAGAGATTATCCGGCATCTCGAAATGCTATCTTGGAGCTCAGCGTCACCGGAAACCTCGTTCTCTCAGACGGCCATGACATCCTTTGGGCCTCAAACACCTATGGCACCGGCGTAAAGTCGGCATCCATGGAGGAATCCGGCAACTTCATCCTCTATGCGTCTTCCACCGCCAGCCGCCATGTGTGGCAGAGCTTCTCACAGCCATCTGACACCCTCCTGCCAAACCAACCTTTAACAGCCTCCTCGGAATTGAGATCCTCAAGCTCTGCCTCTCATGGTGGCCTCTACGCTCTCAAAATGCTTCAACAAACCACTTCTTTAAGCCTTGGCCTCACTTATATTCTCCCAAATTCAGAACCTTACACCAATTACTCCTACTGGCAAGGCCCGGATATCTCCAATGTCACAAGCAATGTCACAGCAATTTTAGATCCAGCAGGAAGCTTTGGGATTGTGTATGGCGACTCTTCAGATGGGGCTGTTTATGTGTACAAAAATGACAACGATGAATTGGGGTTATCTTATTCCTCTCATCAAACAATCCCATTCAACACTCTTAGAAGATTAACGCTGGAAAATCATGGAAATTTGCATTTGTATCGTTGGGATGATGATGTGAATGGCTCAAGACAGTGGGTCTCAGAGTGGGCTGCAGTATCAAACCCCTGTGATATTGCTGGAATTTGTGGTAATGGGGTTTGTAAATTAGATATAGGTAAGACAAATGCTTCTTGTACATGCTTGCCTGGGACTTCTCAAGTTGGAGGCGATGGCCTTTGCTATGAGAATTCTTCACTAGTAGGAAAATGCAGTTCCCAACACGAAATCAAGAACCAAACCCAAACATCAGAGTTTAACATTTCTGTAGTGCAGCAGACGAATTATTATTTTTCTGAAACTTCTGTGGTAGCAAACTACAGTGATGTTGCTACTGTGTCAAAATGTGGGGATGCTTGCTTATCAGATTGTGAATGTGTTGCTTCTGTGTATGGACTAACTGAAGAAACACCGTATTGTTGGGTATTAAGGAGCTTGGATTTTGGGGGGTTTGAAGATTCTAGTGCGACCCTATTTGTGAAGGTCAGGTCAAATGGTTCTATGACCCCAGAAGGTAAAGCAGAAGGGTCTAGCAATAATTCTGATGATGAGGTTGAAGCGAAGGCTGTGGTCCTTCCTATTGTCCTTAGCATGGCACTTCTTGTTGCCCTGTTATGTTTACTGTTGTACTATAGTGTTCATCGAAAAAGAACATTGAAAAGGGAGATGGAAAGTTCATTGATCTTATCTGGTTCTCCTATGAACTTCTCCTACCGTGATTTGCAAATCAGGACCTGTAACTTCTCACAGTTGCTAGGAACAGGCGGGTGTAAACTTTGATTTTGACTTTAATATGGCAGAGTGAATAGTAAAAGTATGATTGGTGAGTCTAATTGTGTATGTTTTGCAGGTGGCTTTGGAAGTGTGTACAAAGGAAGTCTTGGAGATGGGACACTAGTGGCAGTAAAGAAACTTGATAGGGTTTTGCCTCATGGAGAGAAGGAATTTATCGCTGAAGTAAGCACCATTGGTTCAATGCACCACATGAACTTGGTTCGCTTATGCGGCTATTGCTCGGAGGGACCACATCGGTATGTATGACCTTAATTTTTGGATATGGCATTGTAAATAGAATTTAATTTTTAACCATCTAGAGGAAATTGATTTAGGCGTTTAATTTCATATGGTTATTATTATTATTGTTATACCTTCGTCTTGAATAGGCTTCTAGTCTATGAGTTCATGAAAAATGGGTCTTTGGACAAATGGATCTTCCCTTCATATCAAGGACGAGATAGGTTGTTGGATTGGAAAACTCGGTTTTATATAGCTATTGCTACTGCACAAGGGATTGCATACTTTCATGAGCAGTGTAGGAATCGAACAATACACTGTGACATAAAACCTGAAAATATTCTGCTAGATGAGAATTTTTGTCCCAAAGTGTCTGATTTTGGGTTGGCAAAACTGATGGGAAGGGAGCACTCTCAGGTGGTAACAATGGTGAGAGGGACTAGAGGTTATTTGGCACCAGAATGGGTTAGTAATCGCCCAATTACTGTAAAAGCCGATGTTTATAGCTATGGGATGCTACTATTAGAGATCATTGGTGGACGGAGAAATCTTGACATGTCCTTTGATGCAGAGGATTTCTTCTATCCTGGTTGGGCTTTTAAGGTATATTCCATCCCTTGGTTTTACGTACTTTCTTGCCTTTTTACAAAGCAAAATCAAGTTTATTTTTAGCAGTATATATACCCGTTGGGTAACCCCTTTCGAAAAGCTATTTTATGCAAGCCGAGACAAAACTCCTCTCACAACTTACCTTGTAAATCTCAGAAGCTATTCTCTAAAAGGGATTTCTAAATGGGCAAATAGTCCCTTAGTTCAGTCAGAACCTTGTTTTTCATTCTGTTTCCCTTTTAGAAGTAGAGAATGTGTGAAAATCTATTTTTATGAATGTGGAAAGAGACTTTATGTTTATCTGTACAAGCCAATGCGACCATTTGCACATTTAATAACATCAAAGATTGGAAGCATGCATTTGATGAAATGTTTGGCTACTGAAGGAGCTAACAGATGGGATAGCAATAAAAGCAGCAGATAGGAGACTAAATGGGGCGGTTGATGATGAGGAGCTGGTGAGAGCCTTAAGGGTTGCATTTTGGTGCATTCAAGATGAGGTTTTCATGAGACCAACAATGGGAGAAGTGGTGAGGATGTTGGAAGGGTCCATCAGCGTCAACACACCACCAATGCCACAAACAGTCACAGAGTTGATTGAGGAAGGCTTAGAGCAAGTGTACAAAGCTATGAAGAGAGAGTATAATCCCTACAGCTCATTCACCTTGACCAGCCATCCTTCATCTCATGCTACTTGTAGCAATTCCACAATGTCACCTAGATAGTGTAGTGTTCCTTTGTAAATGGCAAACAGTTTTGGTCTGTTATTATAAATGATGCATGGGCGTTCAGATTTGGCTTTCATCATGTGTATCATGTATTTTTTCTTGTAATGAAAACTGAAATCCGTTCTTCATAAACATACACAAGACAAGAGGGAATTATATAACCTTCATCATCCTCTGTTTCTGAAAGATGGAGGTTGATCCAAGATGCTTAATTCCATTCAATTCTATGCGCAAACTAAGCATACATCTTAATGTTTATTAGCCTAAAACAGAATTCCCAGCTCGATGAATTAGGTATTCAGGCATGGGAAAAGTCTCTAAATGGGAGAGAAATGAAAAATATTCTTAGAGATTTAGAAGAATCTATAAGCAATAAACTAATGAATAAAGTTTTTTTTTTTTTTGGTAAAATAATGAAGAAAGTTTGAATATACTAATAAAAGTAATTGTGATCAAAGTTTGGGAGAACCCAATTGAGAATGATTGGACTTTTGATGCCCAAAAGTTGAAAGCATCACCTTAAGCCATATTTAGAGTAATTAACAGTAAAAAGGTAGTAGGTAGGATTAAGTTAAGTATTTTCCTATTATTTGACATGCTTTTTCGTGAAGTAGTATGAAAAAAACCTTTTTACACCTTCTTCCCTCTCATTGGATGAGCTTTTGGAGGATAAATAATAAATTGGTGTGCCATATATCCAAAGAAGGAATTAGATTATGAATGAATAAGAAAAAATGCATAAAATAATTTTAATATTTAAATCTTAGCTAAAATTCAGGATAAATGGAGAATGATTATTTCCTCCATTTAAGAGTTTACGTATGCAAGCAACTACACAAGTTGAGAATCAATTCGATGGTACACAAAATTGAAAAAACCATTTCTCATAAATAACAATTAACTATAATAGTACAATTAAAAATCTTATTAATAATTGATAAGCAGAAACATAAACTTTTAGGGTCTGTTTGGTTCGACGGAGGGGAGGGGAACGGGGGGATTTTAATGGAGGGGAGGGGAAGGGAGGGAAAGGGAGGGATTTTAACATTACCTTATTTGGATTGATCAAAAGGAAGGAGAAGGGAGGGATTTTAATGTTACGTTGTTTGGTTTGAAAGGGGAGAGGAGGGGATTTTTTTCACATTAACAACTTTACCCTTATGTTATAAGAAAGATTTTAATATTATCTTGTTTGGTTTAGAAGAGGAAGGGAGAGACATTATCTTCACATGGACAACATTATTTTATGTTATAAGTGATTTTTTCCAAACTTTATTAAATGTATAAAGAGTTTAATTATACATAACATTTTTAGGCCTAACTGAAAATCAAGACAATATTTTACAAGCTATACAAATCAACCATAAAGCTAAACATTGGCATGCATATGACACCATAATTTTGACAAATTAAGTGTAAAAATAAAATACTCGAGTTTTTTTAAATGTGTAAAAAATGTTACAATCGCTGATTTAATCTTACATTTGTTATTTTGAGGGTTAAAGTACAAAATGATAATATATAACACACACAATTACAAGATAATCAAATGTAAAGATAATAAAACCATTGTCATTTACCTAAATAAGAAGTTCTTCATACCAAAATATGAATAGTGGCGTCAAATGCCATCACAAAGCAACTTAAAGTATGTAAGGTGGCATAAACCATGCGTTTTTCGTTCAATTGGAGCTCCTTTCTCATATGCTCTGCTTGTTGATCATTGCCTTGAACAATAATATCTGATAAGGTTCTATCATCTGCAACTATCATTTTAACCTTAATCTGCTCCTTTCTAGATGCTCGACTCCAGTAATATGCTCCCTGATTCAAATTTCGAAAGTGTCAGTATGGCCACATGTTAGCACTCATTGC
This sequence comes from Acacia crassicarpa, assembly GCA_034222035.1. NCBI lineage: Eukaryota > Viridiplantae > Streptophyta > Magnoliopsida > Fabales > Fabaceae > Acacia > Acacia crassicarpa. The sequence continues at coordinate 13,554,961 of JAWXYG010000015.1, forward strand.
AAAACCTCCCTTGAAACGAAAAAGCACTAAGAAAACTAAAGTGCACTACTTTACAATTTACATTATCACAGCATTCACTTATGCTAGTGGACTTAAGATGGTAATCCAGAACCAATTGTTGCCAATCTCTGGGAAGGTTATAGTAAGAACAAGGGCCACGCTTGCCAAGCTGATTCAGGTGCAGATTGCGCTACTTGGCCCCTGCTAGGAACCATCATTCCTTCAAACCTTCACACACCAAGCACAATATCGTGTCTAAGTCATCCAGCTCCAAATAAAATACATGAAAATGCAAAAGAAAGAAAGAAAAAACTCTCGTAACATGCAAGTCAGAAACCTTTGATAAACCAAAATAATCGTTAATTATTTTAACCGAATATTAAATTCCTAAGTTTTGCTGCCTCAATTGAGAAAATTAGAGTATGCAAGAAGAGAAGGAGGTGTTGATGATGGTTTCTCCTTTATCAATCACTGCAAAATTATTACGCGTGAAGAATGATAAGATCTCCCCTACAACCTGATTTGGTGTCTTCTTCTCGCCTTCGCCTATGAAGGTCTTCTCCACAATCTATCATCACAATCACCCGAATCATGTCAAAATTGCCGAATGAACATAGAAAATAGCAGCAACCAAGAAGGAAAATATTACTGTTAGGAATCAAATCCCTGATTGTTAGGAATCCAATCCCCGATTTGTAGGGATTAGGGAAATCCTCATTAATAGCCATTAAGAGCCATTATTACTAAGGCTCTCATTTCCTGTATATATGTATACCGTCTTTACATGAAATATACACAGAATTCAGATTATTTTGTTTACATGGTATCAGAGCCTTATGAAATCCTAGGGTTTCAATTTTTTCGCCACTATTCATCCAATTTTGTGTGATTCTCCATCTGGGTTGAGGTGCTGTTTTTTTCGTTACTGTTCATCGGGGGGGGCACTGTTCACCGTACTGTTCACTGGTACTGTTCATCGGTACTGTTCACTGCACTGTTCAGGTACTGTTTCGTCACAGTTTAAGTACTGTTCATTGGTACTGTTTCGGACTATTTTTGGGGGTGCTGTTTTGCACTGTTTTGGGCGCTGTTTCGCATCGTTTTGGACTGTTTTGGTCACTGGTTTTCACTGTTTCGCATCGTTTTTGGACTGTTTTGGTCACTGTTTTTCATTGTTAACCAATATTTATTGTTTGGTTATTGTTGTGAGGTTTTTTTTGATTATTTGTCCATGGCTGAATCTAAGACCTCCGATATACTCCCCATGTCTGCTAAAATTACTGATGCAAAATTGAACTGGACCAATTATAATGATTGGAATAAAACTATTCGAGCTTACCTCATGGGGGTTGCAAAGGAAGCTCATTTAACTCAGGATCCTCCTTCTGGTGATGATGAGAAAAGTGTGGAGTGGTGTCGAGCAGATGCTCGTATTTTCTTCCAAATTCGTAATTCCATTGAACCTCAAATTTTGACTTCTGTTAGCCATTGTAACACGGTAAAAGATATTATGGCTTATCTGGAATTTCTGTTCTCTGGTAAAGGGAACTTTACTCGTATTCATGAAGTGTGTAAAGGCTTCTATCGCTCTCAGCAGCAGGGTCGACCTTTAAAAGAGTTCTACTTGGATTTTAAACGGTTGTATGAAGAAATGAAGGTTCTTATGTCTCCGCAGGCAGATCTCCAGACCCGTATCAAGAATCTAGAATTTCAAGCTATCTTTAGTTTTCTTGAAGCTCTTGATCCGTCTTACGACACCATCCGTTCTCAGATTATGTCTAGTCAGGAGCTTCCATCTCTTGAAGATGTGTTCTCACGGGTGCTTCGTGCTGATAGCATGCTTCGACCATCTGTTGATCCCAATGCCAGTGCTTTGGCTGGGCGAGGCCCCTTTGACACTAAGAACTCTGGCCCTAAACAAGGCACTACTGTTCCACCCTCTGGTAGCATTACCTGCTATTATTGCAAGGAACCTGGGCACGTCAAGAAAAATTGTCGAAAATTGCAGGCTAAACAACAACGTGATCAGCAGCGTGGATTTGCTCATATTGCTCAGACACCTGATCAGTATGATTCTGGTTCATCCTCTGCAGGGGCACTTGCTACAGGTACTTTGTCTTCTGGCCTTGCTACCACTTCCACAAAGTGGGTCATTGATTCTGGTGCCACCGACCATATGACAGGTAACCATCATTTATTTTCCTCGTATGTCCCTTATGCCAACTCTTCTTCCATATTTGTTGCCAATGGTTCCCCGGTCCGCGTCCTTGGTTCAGGAACTATTTCACCCACATCATCCATTTCCCTTTCTTCCGTTCTTAATGTTCCTGATCTCACATTTAATCTTTTGTCTCCCAGTAAACTGACTCGTCATTTAAACTGTTGTATCTTACTATACCCTGACCATTGTTTAATTCAGGATCTTTCGACGAAGCGGATTATTGGTAGAGGCTACGAGTCCGGTGGGCATTACATCCTTGATGATCAGGTGCCGCGTTTTGTTGCTTGTACTGGTGGGTCATCTCCCTTTGAAGTCCATTGTCGTCTTGGTCATGTGTCACTTTCTTCCCTAAAACGAATGTACCCTCAGTTTTTGTCTGTGTCTTCTTTGGATTGTGAGTCGTGTCAATTTGCCAAACACCACCGTGTTCATTTGGCACCTCGAGTCAATAAACGGGCTGCGTCCCCCTTTGATTTAGTTCATTCTGATGTTTGGGGTCCTTGTTCAGTTTTGTCTCAGACTGGTTATCGATACTTTGTCACCTTTGTTGATGATTTTTCCCGAACTACTTGGCTTTACTTAATGAAACAACGCTCTGAATTGTTCACTCATTTTCGTCATTTCTGTGCTGAAATTCAAACTCAGTTTAATACTCCTATGAAAATTCTTCGAAGTGATAATGCAAAAGAATATTTTTCTGCCCCCTTTACTGATTATATGCATAATCATGGCATCCTTCATCAATCGTCATGCGTTGATACACCTGCCCAAAATGGTGTTGCTGAAAGAAAGAATCGCCATCTTTTAGAAACTGCCCGTGCTCTCATGTTTCACTCTTGTGTACCAAAATTGTTTTGGGCCGATGCCATATCTACTGCTTGTTTTCTCATCAATCGCATGCCTTCGGCTGTCCTTAGTGGTTCCGTGCCATATTCCATTCTATTTCCCACCAATAAGGTGTTCCCGGTTGATCCCAAAATTTTTGGTTGTGTCTGCTTTGTTCGCGATGTCCGTCCAAATATTAGTAAACTTGACCCCAAATCCTTGAAATGTGTCTTTCTTGGTTATTCTCGAGTTCAAAAAGGCTATCGGTGTTACTCTCCTGACCTCCGTCGTTATCTTGTGTCTTCTGATATGACCTTTCATGAATCTTTGTCTTTCTTCAAGTCCTCGAACTTATCTGAGTCGTTATCTATTATTGATGAACCTGATGATCTTCTAGTATATCGTGTTCCTCTCTCACCAGTCCCAGCAGCTGCTCCGGCCCCTGATCTTCCTGATGATGCTGATGTTGCCATTCCTCCGCCTGTGCCAATGACCGCTTCACCACCAGATTCCATTCATGCCTCTGTGGTCCCTGAGCCTGCCACCCCCGCTCCTGCCACTCCCGTTCCTGACCCCCCTGTTCCTGACTCTGCTGTTGACCAATCTGTTGACCTGCCTATCGCCCTCCGCAAAGGTACCCGTCCTTCCTGTCCACCCAAGCGATATGCTGATTGTGCTTATCCTATCTCCTCATTTATGTCCTACCAGCGATTGTCCCCTGTTTCCTATTCCCTTGTGACCACCCTTGAGTCCATTTCTACCCCTACTACCCTTAACCAAGCTTTGACTCACCCTGGTTGGCGTTCCGCAATGGAAGAAGAAATGATGGCCCTTGATACGGCTGGCACTTGGACCCTTGTTGATCTACCTTCTGGGAAAAAGGCTATTGGTTGTAAATGGGTGTTTGTTGTGAAGACTAAAGCTGATGGTTCCTTAGATCGGTTGAAAGCTCGTCTTGTTGCCAAAGGGTACGCTCAGACTTATGGCATTGATTACTCTGAGACTTTTTCCCCTGTGGCTAAGCTTACTTCAGTCCGTCTTCTTATCTCTTTGGCTGCCACCTATCACTGGGATTTGCATCAGTTGGATGTTAAGAATGCCTTTTTGAATGGTGATCTTCTTGAGGAAGTCTATATGGAGCAACCACCTGGGTTTGTTGCTCAGGGGGAGCATCGGAAAGTATGTTATCTTCGAAAGTCATTGTATGGTTTAAAGCAAAGTCCTCGTGCCTGGTTCGATAGGTTTTGTGGTGTGGTCAAGAAGTTTGGTTTAAACCAAAGTAAGAGTGATCATTCTGTGTTTTACCAACAGTCCAATGCAGGAATGATTCTTCTGGTAGTGTATGTCGATGATATTGTGATTACTGGGAGTAACATTGCTGGCATCTCAAAGCTTAAGATCTTCCTTAACTCCCACTTTCAAACAAAAGACTTAGGACTGTTAAATACTTCCTTGGTATTGAAGTCTTGAGAAGCAAGAAGGGAATCCTTTTGACTCAGAGGAAGTATGTTCTTGATCTGTTAAAGGAGACTGGAAAGCTTGGAGCTGCACCAAGTAGCATTCCCATGATTCTGAATCCATTCCTAGATCTAAATGATAGCATGTGGGATGAACTTCCTGATGACCTAAAGAAGAAGATTGATCCAGAGAAACTGAAGCCATTTGCATATCCTGAGAGATATAGGAGACTCATTGGCAAGATGAATTATTTGACAGTAACTCGTCCTGATATAACATTTTCAGTCAGTATACTTAGCCAATTCATGTCATCTCCCACAGTGGCACAGTGGGAAGCCTTAGAGCATATCTTGTACTATTTGAAAGGTTCCCCAGGTCGTGGCCTTCTTTATACAGATTATGGGCACACTAAATTGAATGCTTCTGTGATGCTGATCATGCAGGATCTAAGGCCACAAGACGATCCACTACAGGTTACTGTGTATTTGTTGGTGGTAACTTGATATCTTGGAGAAGTAAAAAGCAAGGCATTGTGTCAAAATCAAGTGCAGAAGCAGAATACAGAGACATGTCACAATCAGTGCAAGAAATTGTATGGGTATTTCAGCTCATGAAGGAAATCGGCATTACCACAGTATTACCTGCGAAACTATGGTGTGACAACAAAGCAGCGCTCCATATAGCATCAAACTCTGTGTTCCATGAACGTACGAAGCATATTGAAATCGATTGTCACTTTATTCGTGACAAAATAAAAGAAAATGTTGTATCTACAGGGCATGTGCGATCAAATGACCAACTAGCAGATCTTTTAACGAAAGCCTTAAATGGGACACGGGTTGAGTACCTTTGTAACAAGTTGGGTATGACAAACATATATGCTCCAACTTGAGGGGGAGTGTTAGGAATCAAATCCCTGATTGTTAGGAATCCAATCCCCGATTTGTAGGGATTAGGGAAATCCTCATTAATAGCCATTAAGAGCCATTATTACTAAGGCTCTCATTTCCTGTATATATGTATATCGTCTTTACATGAAATATACACAGAATTCAGATTATTTTGTTTACAATTACAAAGCGCGAATTTCTTTGGACTTGACAGAATGCTTGATGAGGGACTAAAGGCTCGGAACAGAGATGACAAATAGACCCAGAGAAGTGTAGTAATTGGCGAGTGAATAATCGATGTTGTCTGTGAGTAAAACGAGAATAAGGTTTTTTCTGGCATAACAACAAAAGGCTAGGGACATTTTTGTCCATGATACACCAATTTTTATAAATCCCTCCGAATCCGTTCGATTTGGGGGGTGACGTTTTTTAGGGGAAGGAGGGGAAAATTTTAAAAAATTTTCCCTCCCCTCCGAAATAATATGATTAGCCAAACAAGGGGGGGAGCCAAAATCCCTCCATCCTCCTCCCCTCCCCTCCTGTCCCTTCAAACCAAACAGACCCTTAGGCTATGTTCGTGAGTTTGGAGGGGAAAGGAAGGAAAGGGATACAAGGAGAAAGGAGGGGAAGGGAAGGAAGGGAAATGGAGGATATCTCCTCCCCTTGTTTATGAGTTAAAAAAAATAGTAAGGGAGGAAGATGGAGGATTAATGAAATACTTTTACCATTTTGTCCTTTTCTTTAATAATTAATATAATTATGGGAAAATTCCAAATAAATACCTTTTGAATATGCAAAACCCCCAAAAGTCCGTTGAATTTGTAAAAAGACTATGAAGTACTAAGGACCTATGAGGGATATACAAATTCGGGTGAAATTACCCTTTTGCCCCTAGTTTTAAATAAATAAAAAATAAATAAAATCCCCTTCCCCTCGCCAGGCCACCAATACCGGCTGGCCACCACCATCGTCGGCCGGCCACCACCATCGCACCGGCCGGCGGCGGCGGTGGTGGTGGTGGCCGACCGACGGTGGTCGGCCGGCGGTGGTGGTGGTCGCCGGCGGGTAGGGGTGGTGGTGGCCGGCCGGCGGTGGTGGTGGTGGCCGGCCGGCGGTGGTGGTGGCCGGCCGGCCGGCGGTGGTGGAGGTCGGCCGGCGGTGGCGGTGGCGGTGGTGGTGGTGGGGTGGGGTGGGGTAGGGTGGTGGTGGTGGTAGTAGTGAACAGGGGTAAAAAAGTAATTAACCTATTGTTCCTCTTAAAACCCCCCATATTGGGGGAACTTTATTTTATAAAAGGAGGAGGGTTTTGGAGGATTTGTAAAACTCCTTGATTCCTTCCCCTCCTATTTTTAAAACTCGTGAACAAGGAAAGGGACTACCAAAACCCTCCCTTCCCTTTCCTTTCCCTTCATAATAGAACTCGCGAACATAACCAAAGGCTTTGTTTAGAAGTTTGGAGGGGAGGGGACGGAAGGGGATGCAAGGAGAGGGGAGGGGAGGGGAGGGGAGGGGGCGGAGGGGATGCAAGGAGAAGGGAGGAGAGGGGATGGAAAGGAAATGGAAGATATTTCCTTCCCTTATTTGAGAGTTTAAAAAAAAGTAAGGGAACCAACGGGGTTTGATACAAGTGGTAAGCGGCTTGTGTCGCTTAAGAAAGGTCTCGAATTCGAGCATTGTAAATGCAGAAAAGGCCCGCTGGGAGACTCACCCATCATAGCCAGGTGCACGACTCGAGTCGGATTCGGATTAGTCAAGGCGAAGTTCTAGATACCGGATGGGCAACCAACAAAAAAAAAATAAGGGAGAAAGATGGAGAATTAATGAGTTATTTTTACTATTTTGTCATTTTCTTTAAAAATTAATATAATTATTATACTTTACAAATAAATTTAAATTTTCTAAAAAAAATATTTATGTAATTTTTATATTCAAAAAAATATTTCCCCTAAAAAAATATTTTCTCTCTCTAATATTTATTTTTCTCTCTATATAATGATTTATATGTATTTTTTAGTACATAATGATTTAAGTATATAAAACTACAACCTAAAATATAAAATTATGCATAATTCCATAACTAGTTGAAATTAAATGTGATTTATTATTTTAAAATCTATTGAGATTAAATGATGTTATTCTAGAATCTTTGTGCTAAAAGGTAACACACCCATAAATCTTTTTTTTTTTTAAAAAAAAGAACATTTGTAGTTCCATTTGATTAATTCTAAACAAGAAAATCCTAGTACATCATTCATATTCATACATGTGTTTTATTATTATTTAATAATAATTTATTTTTTGAGAAATCAATTTCTCAATTTCTTAATTAAATATGTTTATGAAAAAATATGTATATTTTCTAAGTAAATAGAAAATATATCTATTCATTAGTATATTATAATTGAATGGTACGTAAATACTCATTAAGTTTTATCAAATAATGAATATATGTGTGTATATATTATATATATTAAATATAATTTTTTATATACTTCAAGCTTGGCCAAATGGACAGGGTAGCATACTATACCCAGTGCCTGGTCTTGCTCGAAAATGTCTAAATGATTTATAAGCTGAATTTTCAGGGTTGGGCCTGGTTAGACATTTTTTTTACCTAGTTCGGGTAGGCATTTAGGCTTCATGAATACCCATAGCATCCAACACCCACTTAACTACCATCACAGTAGCAAAAAAAACTACCATCAAAAGCATATTTTTATTTATTTTAGAAAATCCGCATTCTAGGAACCTTATATTCTCATTTTCATTTCTTTTCCATCTTGCATACATCCCGTGCTAAGACTCTTTTATTATTATCATTAAATAGCTAATTTATGTTCTTTTTTTTTTAAAAAAAAAATGTCTGACGTGATTTTTGCATTAACGGATTTTATTATTATTATTTTTTTCTCAAAAGCCATTTGAAAATTAAGGTAACTCTTTGACTTTGGTCTCTTTTCTTCTGCAGATTTGAACTTTTTGAAATTGATTTTATTTTTATTTTTGACGATATATCATCTAATGAAGTTTAGGTTTATGCTAAATTATTATTATTATTTTTTTTATATAAAGATGTATTCAAGCATAAAATCACATTACATTAATTGATTTTAACCCCAACTTCATTTTGTAAAAGTTATAGTTCTGGCAAAAGTCATTTTTGCAAAGGTTAATCCAAGCTCTTGAATGTCATACATTCAAAAGTAGACCTATTATTTTCCCAGCATAAATAATTTAAATACCATGATTTTTAATATTTTATACACTGTGTAAAGAAGATCAATACTTGAATAAATCCAAAACATCCTAAAATGTCATACAAGAATTGGGATACATTGTAACATATATGCATCAAAAACATTTTTAATATGTATATATGTTACAATGTTACATAAAATTAAAAAGATATGTTACAATGTATCAATCATAAAATTTAATGCAATAGCCTTTTATGACATTTTAGGATACATTGTAACATATATGTTACATTTTGGGATACATTGTAACATATATGCGTCAAACAAGGCTATTGCATTGTAACAAATTTTTTAAAAAGATCCTTATTGATCAATTTTATGATCAATAAGGATTTTTTTTTTTTGGGAAAAAATTATAAATTTAAAAGAAGAAATTGACTGACATTTTTATACTTAGGAATAAAGCAAACCATTTTTCTAATTCTCATATTTAGGATCAGAGGTCTCATATGAACACATGAACCAATAATCTATTAAGCGGGGCTCTACTTAGCCTCGCCAACCTCAAACTCTAATGAACTAAATTTTAATTTAAGATCAAATTACTTGCAAAACCATAGGCTAATCATAATCTGCATCCCCAATTAATGCATTACATAGATCTTCTCACAATGTTTTTTTGGACAAAGCTTCTCACAATATTTCAAGGCTTTTCGCTCTATGGAGTTACTAACTACTAAGGTATCTTAATTATAGACACTATACAGAAAATGTAGTTAATTTTCATTATTCAAAGAGGCTATAATTCTTACATATAAAGCAACATTATTATCCATAATTTATGCTTAAGAGTTCATAACTAAATCCCAATAATAAATATCTCACAAGGCTTCACAAAACGTGGTGGTCACAACTAACTCACAAGGTAAACAAAGATAGGGTAATAATTAGAGAATGCTTAAACAAAACTCTCACCATGCCTTCTCCTTATATTGTACCCTAAGACAAGGCCTTTTAAACATAATCATAACTATCCAAGTTCTTGTCTTTTTTTTTTTTTTAAAAAAAAAATCTATAGCTCTCCAACATTTAAAAAAAGGTTCTTTCTTGTATGCCTTGATTGCCTTCTCTATACTTCTGAATCAATCACATTTTAACTACAGAGATAACTTTACGCTTTAAAATTTATCAAGTCTCAATCATAAAATTTAATGCAATAGCCTTGTTTTAGTGGAGAGAAGCTAAACTGGTATATAATTGTTTTACATTTTCTAGTTCCAATCACTTTGTTGTTGCTTCAATCTTGCGATTTCTAGTATCATATTTACAATTATCCTATTGATGTATATGTCTAATCACGATCAATTTCCTAATTTATAAGTCAATTAATAATAGGTCGATCTTAAATCCAGATTTTAAGATGACTCAATTATGAAATAATTATTTAATTAAAATTTAATGACAACCTTCTCCTTTTATTGTACCCTAAGACAAAGGCCTTTTAAGCTTAACCATAACTACACAAATCTATAGTTCTCCAACATTGAAATAAGGGTTCTTTCTTGTATGCCTTCTGTATACTTCTCAATCAATCACATTCTAACTACAAAGATTAATTTAAACTTTAAAATTAATCAAGCCTCAATCATAAAATTTAATGCCATAGCCCATCATACATATTGTGCATCAATGGAGAGTGTTAGTTCTCAATGTGTTTTGATGATGATTGGAACAATTGTAAAGCCATGAAAACCAAAATGACAAGTTTTCTCATGCAAAAATCGATTTCCTTGCTGTCAAGGGAAAACTCGAGTTTTGAAATCAAAACTCGAGTTTTGGTTCTCTGAGGAAAAACTGACCAAAAGGCAAAACTGCCAGTTTTGGACAAAACTGCCAGTTTTGATATTCTGAGTTTTCAATGAACATATGAAAACTCGAGTTTTGGGAGCAAAACTCGAGTTTTGGTTTGGCCGAGAGGTTTCAAAGTTTTCAAATCACAAAACCTCCAGTTTTCGAGAGCACTGCCAGTTTTGAACTATTTCGAAGAAATTCTTATGTTTTTGTAAAATAGTTCAAAACTCGAGTTTTGGGGTCGAAACTCGAGTTTTGATATGTTACTCTGGCATATGATTTTACAACATACGAAAACTGCCAGTTTTGAATAAAACCCCCAGTTTTCATTTTACACAGGTTTTCACTAAGTTTTCATAAACATATGAAAACTTGAGTTTTGATCAGGCAGAGAGCAATACATTTTCACGATGATTTGAAAACTCGAGTTTCAGTTTTGAAACTCAAGTTTTGGCCTGATATGAACTTTTCAATGTTTTCATAAATTAAGTGAAAACTCGAGTTTCATTTTGAAAACTCAAGTTTTGGCCAAACAGAGAGCATATGATTTTCCAACCTTTTGAAAACTCAAGTTTTAATTTGAAAACTCAAGTTTTGATGTTTTGGACTTCCACGTGCTATTTTCATTAAAAGTTCAAAACTCGAGTTTTGACATTTACTCAAACTATGGTCCAAAAGCTCAAAACACGATATTACTCTCTGGAAACAGAAAAATCGAGTTTTAGTTTTGAAACTCAAGTTTTGCCTTAAGTGCATAGTTGAAAACTCGAGTTTCCATGAACAAAACTCGAGTTTCCATCGCTGATCTGCAAATTTGAATTTAACGATTTTAGAATGCTTTGTTATTTGAGTTCAATACTTTCTAGCATTAATCCTCCATATTCCCTGCTATGATTAACCACTTTACTTGTGAGTTTAAGGTAGATTAACGAAAGTTATTGAAGATCTCAACTAAAAGCAAAAAGCATGTCAGCACAATAAATGCTGATGCCAGAAAGTTGCATACTTCTGGTTAATCCATCTGCACACGTTTGCAAGACATTAAAGAATGATTTCCACATCCAGCACCTGCTATTCCAACAGATCAATTCGACAGAAGTCAACTCTAAACATTTTGCCCAGCTAGATTAAGCAAAATCTAGAGAGAGAAGAAGACCAAAGCTGAACCAGAACCTTGTTTGAGATGGGCAACGGCTAAAAACGGTCATTAAATCCTCTCAACGGTCATATATTGATTTCTACCTATAAATAGAAGGTGGATTCAAGCAGAAAAACGTGTGTAAGAACCGGCTGTCACCCAAGAGGGGGGGTGAATTGGGTGTTAGATTAAAACTTAAGTTACTTTGAAAATCTTTTCGACACTAAATGAAATCAGTTTGAATGACAAAACTAATTTATAAAACAATAATCAATCATTCAAACATGTGTGGACATTCAAATGTATATGCTGGAAATATAAGAGATAAGGGAAGAGAATATGCAAACGGATTTATACTGGTTCAGCTCAATCCTTGACCTACGTCCAGTCCCCAGGCACCTCCTGAGATTTCAATCTACTATCTCACTCAAGCTTTAATCGGGTACTTGAGAACCGCTACAATCCCACAAGTTTAGCCGGGCACTTGTGCAGCCTTTTACAAATCTCTTACTGAGATACTCCCCCTAACACACCGTAAGGATACACCGCTTGATCACACACTCTGTACTCGAAGTAATCCTCACTCTAGGATTCACTCCCCTTACAAGCTGTAATTAACACAATGTGTTTCCTACTCAAGATCACCCAATCTTGAGTGACTCACAGATGGAAGGATAAGATGTTTACAATAAATCTTCTCTCTCTCAGAAGTAAATGAATAAACACTGAAGCACAATACAAATCATTTCACTCTCAATGATAAGCTATGTAAGCATTGAAAACAGAGAGTAAAAGATATGCAAAACAGAGTATTAGCATGTTGAGGATGTAAGCATGTGTGCTGCGTTTTTTTGCTGTGTGTTCTCTATTTGGAGACTTCAAATCTTCATGTATTTATGCTAACTGAAGCTTGTGACCATTGCAATTCGTTGAGACTTGAACCCATTTGAAAATATAGCTATTAGAAACTAGCCGTTGGAACTTTTGCACAGTTTTTGATGTTCTGACATCACTTTTGCTTTTCTCTTAAACCTTCAATAAACTTTCTTTGATTTGTCTGAAACTCACCAAGAAAATGGTTAAACATGTCTAGGAACACTAGAGATTAATCATGGGAAGTATTAAGATCAAACAAGAAGGCATTGCAAATTCGTCAGATTTGAAATTCTGAATCAGCGTCGCGAACTCGAGTTCAGTTCTTGCAGGCTCGAGTTCGAGGCTTCAGTGTTCAAAAATAAGTAAGTTCAAAAAGTGTGAACCTGAGGTTTGTATTCTAAACCTGAGGTTCTTAAGTCATTGACAGTCTAAAAAGCTCTCGGGTTGAAATGAACCTGAGGTTCGCAATCTAAACCTGAGGTTTGCAACTTATTGAAAAGTTACATTGCTCTCTGTCTGAGATGAACTCGAGTTCGTTCACTTATAGGCTCGAGTTTGGCTTTTCCCAAATGTTTATTTCTTCTCTGGAACTCTCGAGCTCGAGTTTGTGACTGATGAACTCGAGTTTGTAAGTTGATTTGCGACTTGGTTGTTTCTGACTTGGCCTGGTTCGAGTTTGCAACTTTGTCAACTTTCAAAGACCATATCTCTCTGGTCTGAACTTCGTTTTGGTCCGTTCAAATCTTGATGGAAATCCCTTTGAGTCTATTTTCATATGCCACTGATTTCAGCTGAATCGGATTTGTCGTTTGTGAGATACACCCAAAATACCGAAGGTGGGTCTGGACTGTGACGTTGATTCTTGTGGCAACTTGTAAAAATTATAGCTCCTTGATCTGAACTCCTTTTGGCTTGAATTTTATATCAAAATGACGCATTGGGAGTCTAGTTTCATATGCTTTTGGTTTCGTCTCAATCCGATCTCTAGTTTGGGAGATATCGTCGAATTACCAGACCTCGCCCAAGCTAAACGTGAAACAGAGTGGAGCTGAAGTGCTGATGACCACTGTGAACTCGAGTTTGCCAAGTCCAGAGACACCAGAAATGCTGAAAACACTTATAGGCTCGAGTTTACACTTATAGGCTCGAGTTTGCTTAGTCTAGAGACACCAGAAATGCTGAAGACACTTATAGGCTCGAGTTTGTGATTCTAAACTCGAGTTTGGGGTCTTGAACTCGAGTTTGCTCATCCAGAAGCTAATTTTTGTTGACTTTAACTCTGAATTGAGTTATTCCAACTTCCATATGATCTTGGAGGCTTCTAGCTTCAACATAAGAACTTGAATAACTATATCTTCATTCCATTCATCAAGTTCTTCCTTCTTCCATCTCCCAACTTGATCATTCTTCTTCATTTAACTTGAGCTCATCATTCTTTACAGCTTCTACCTTCTTCAATATCCATAAAGTGATAAAACTTCATTCCAACTTCTGCTTATCATAGAGACTTCCAGTATCATATATAAGAATATATATGCATGTTCTTCTTTATTTGGTCTCTTCTCTTCTACTTGGTTATTACCAAAACCCATTGATAACATCTTGCTTCCTTGATAACCTCTGCAAATACTTCTTTCTTTCAATTCTTATCTCCTTCTTGATTAATCTCTATAATTCAACTTGGATTAATCTATATTAAATACAACAATTAGTCAATGTAGGAGATAACTATATTACTCAATCTTTTTGCTTATAACAATGACAATGACATCTATATAAGACATCATCAAAACTAATCATAACCAACATTCAATGGCATCTATATAAGACATCATCAAAACTAATCATAACCAACAACGTGGAGATATAAGCTTACACTGCCAATATGCTGATACTCTGCTTTCTCATCATTCACACTCTGTTTTCACATGTTTAGATAACTTAGAGAGTGAAGTGATCTGTATTTGATCTTTAGTGTTTATCATATCTACTCTTAGAGAGAGCTTCTTTCTGTGTATATCATTCATTGTAAGAATCTCAAGTCGGTGGACTTGGAGATTGGGAAAATCAGAGTACAATTTGTAAGGGGGAGTTAGTCTTAGGGAGAGGATAACTCTTGAGTACAGAGTGTGTATCTGATTGTATACGATTACAGCTTGTAAGGGGGAGTGAGTCCTAAGGAGAGGATCATCCTGAGTACAGAGTGTGTAATTGTAATTGAGCGATAGTGGAAAATCTCAGAGTGTCTGGGGACTGGACGTAAGTTAAAGAGTTAGACCGAACCAGTATAAATCTTCTGTGTCTTGCTATTCTTCTCTTACTCTGTTTTACCCTGTTTTCATCTTTAGAAAACAGAGTCTGTTGTGTGGGTGAACCGAAAAGAATTTTTGAAATCCCCAATTCACCCCCTCTTGATGATTTCCTTCACTTTCAGAGAGAAGCTAATCAGTATGATTATTTTACCTTTTCTAGTTCCATTCACTTCGTTGTTGCTTCAATCTTATGATTTCTTGTATCATATTCATCGTTATTCTATTAATATATATGCCTAATCATGATCAGTTTCCTAATTTATAAGTCAAATAATAACATGTCGATCTTAAATCTAGATTTTAATATGACTCAATTATGAAACAATTATTTAATTAAAATTTAATGACAACCTTCTCCTTATATTGTACCCTAAGACAAAGGCCTTTTAAACTTAATCATAAGTATCCAAGTTCTTGTCTTATTATTATTTTTTTCAAAAAAAGAAAATTGTAGCTCTCCAACATTGAAATAAGAGTTCTTTCTTGTATGCCTTCTCCATACTTCTGAATCAATCACATTTTAACTACTAAGATTAATTTAAAATTTTAAAATTTATCAAGCCTCAATCATAAAATTTAATGCAATAGCCCATCATACATATTGTGCATCAGTAGAGAGAAGCTAAATTGTATTATAGTTGTACCTTTTTTGGTTCCATTCACACTGTTGTTGCTTCAATCTTATGATTTCTTGTATCATATTTATATTTATCATTATTCTACTAATGTATATGTCTAATCATGATCAATTTTCTAATTTATAAGTCAATTAATGATATGTCATCTTAAATCCATATTTTAATATGACTCAATTATGAAATATTTATTTAATTAAAATTTAATATTTGTCATCATAAAAATTCCCAAAATGTTAAACCCAACAAAATACTTGTATTATATACATGAATATCTTAAAAACTTACTTAAGTTACACTGAATTATAAAAACTTATATACTAACTAAATCAAATAAAAATTGTAATTGATTAGACAAAATCACCTACATATTTTTTTATCGGAAAAACATTTCTCATGTTTTTTTTTTTATTAAACAGAAGAAGGTTGGAGCTTAAGTTACAAGCAATAAAAGTTACACATAGGGGAAATTAATCCAAACACTCTTGGTCTACCCAAGATCTCAAATAAGAAGGGCATTCTCTTAAGATACCCGTCTTAGAAATACCCAATTTTGCTAAAGTATCCGCTACTCTATTAGCGTCGCGAGGGATAACTCTATATTTAATCTGTCAATCTAACTTTGCCAACTCTCTAACCCTTATAACCGTAAGGCTCACAGACTGACAATTAGAATCAGCAATTACCTTCATGACTTCCTCCGCATCAGATTCTACCAAAACATGTTTCAGGCCCAGATCATATGCTAGCCGAAGGCCCTCCAGTAAGGCCCATTCCTCTGCAACATTGGACCTGCAAGCTCCAACGGCCATAGAAAACCCAGCAAGCCATTTCCCAGAACCATCACGTATCAGCCCCCCACACCCCGCCTTAGCAGAATCACGCACCATAGCCCCCATCCACGTTCAATTTTCTCATATTGTAGGAGAAGTGTTTTCTCATGTTACATATATAAAATGGTGAGACCTACACACACATATATATAATGAGCATTATATATATGTGTGGGTCTCACCATTTCACGTATGTGTAGGAATTTTCTTCTGCTCATGCAACATGAGAAGTTTAAACTCCTTTTTTTTATACCCATGATTACATACACATATCTCATATATGTGTACATATATTGTACAAGGAAATGAAAGAAATGGGGTTGAGAAAAGGTTATTAAACCCTGACTGTCGAATGAACTAATCGAGGTATTGGGTTAAAATGTAGTGAATTAGATGATTGGAGTTAAACCAAAGCTAAATTTAATTTTTTTAATTTTAAGAAGGTTGAACCAGCCAAACTGATCCAACCTATCCGGACAGGTTGAACCACTGGTTGGAAGGTTACTGGCCGGTCCGGTCCCGTTTGGTCCGATAGTGATAACACCGGGTTGAGGACTTGGAAGTCTAAGCAAGAGCAGCCCACTGCATTACCCACCGAAGCCACCTTCCAAAGAAACCGAAAGAAAAGGAAAAGAAATCAAGAAAGTTAATTATAACAGCAAAATCCCTCACACCTCGCCCCTTTCCTTCTTCACTTTCCAACTCCCTCTATGACAGAGCCTCTCTCTCCCTCTAGATTTCTTCCTTCCTTAGCTTATTTGATCAATTTGGCTCCAGCTTGATCTCTCTCTCCAATTTTCCTCTTTTATTCGGTTGTAGATCTGCCATTTCCACCTCCTATCAACTTCAATTCTGCGTGAACAAGATCTTTGGGAGCTCGAATTTCGATCGAACAATATCTGCTCTGGGTTTGACGCTAGTGAAGGTTTTGTGTTTTTTTGGGTCAGTCTGAGATTGGAAGTTCAGGGAGTAGGAGAATATGAAAGTCCCCTGCTGTTCGGTTTGCCAAACGCGGTACAACGAGGAAGAGCGAGTCCCACTTCTGCTCCAATGTGGGCATGGGTTTTGCAGAGAGTGTCTCTCAAGAATGTTCTCGGCTTCTCCAGATACGACGCTGGTGTGTCCGAGGTGTCGCCATGTGTCCATCGTCGGGAACTCTGTGCAGGCTCTGCGCAAGAACTACGCCGTGCTGGCTCTTATTCACTCGGCTTCGAATGCGTCCGGTTCGAATTTTGATTGTGACTTCACAGATGATGAAGAAGAAGGGGGTGATGGTGGTGAAGAAGATGGAGACAATGATGAGGACTCGGTCATTCGCCGCCGGTGTAGTCGCGGTTCCCAAACATCGAGCTCCGGCGGCTGTGGACCAGTTTTAGAGGTTGGAGTGCACCAAGAGTTGAAACTTCTGCGCCGGCTAGGAGAGGGGAGGAGGGCTGGTATGGAAATGTGGACAGCGGTGATTGGTGGTGGTGGTGGTGGTGGGAATGGTCGGTGCCGACATCAAGTGGCGGTGAAGAAGGTTACGATAGTGGATGAGATGGATTTGGATTGGATGCAGGGGCAGCTTGAGACTCTGCGTCGTGCTTCAATGTGGTGTAGGAATGTATGTACATTTCATGGGGCAATGAGGATGGAGGAAAGTTTGTGTCTTGTAATAGACCGGTGTTATGGATCAGTTCAATCGGAGATGCAGCGCAACGAAGGCAGACTTACTCTGGATCAAGTCTTAAGGTTTTGGATTCCGTTTTTTGGTAGTTCTGTTATAAAATTTTGGCTTAAGCATTCTTCTATCATATGAGATTTTTTGTTGACCCGTAGGATGTTAATGCTAAACTTAGTAACAAGTAATTAAAAAGAAACTAAATTGTCTTTATACTGTAATATTTTGTATTAATTTCTCGGCAGTTGTTTGATGAATAATGCTGCCAACCCGAAAGTAGAAGTCGGATGAAGTGATGAAATTTTAATGTTTATTTGGAGGGAAACTGACAAACTGTATCTTCGCTATTATCCAGGCTGAGGCTAGCACTGAATGATTATAATGTCTTATCTAACATTTAAAACTGTTATTTTCCTTCTGCCTTTGTTCTTTCCTGTGGATTCTGCGCGAAAACAAAGGAAGAGTTGAGTAATTCTTTTGGAAACAATTTTATTAGAACCAGTAAACCTATGCCTTGATTCCATCTTTTCTTATTCATATAGTTCAGCTAACTTTGAAGTCAAACCAATGGAATTTGAATTCTCCCTATTGCATGCTAATTTTACATGATAACGGATGGTAAATAGTGACACTTAGTTTTTGCAAAATATAGATATGGGGCAGACATTGCTCGAGGTGTGGCTGAGCTTCATGCTGCTGGTATTGTCTGCATGAATATCAAACCATCCAATCTTCTTCTTGATGCAAATGGTCGAGCAGTGATTTCAGATTATGGACTTGCTACAATTTTGAAGAAGCCTTCCTGTCGGAAGGCCCGGGCAGAATGTGACAACTCCTCAAAGATCCATTCATGTATGGAATGTATAATGCTTAGCCCACATTACACAGCTCCTGAGGCTTGGGAACCTGTGAAGAAGTCGTTAAACTTGTTCTGGGATGATGCAATAGGTATATCTGCAGAGTCGGATGCCTGGAGTTTTGGTTGTACATTGGTGGAAATGTGCACGGGTTCTGTTCCGTACGTGGAGCAACTCATTCTCTATTCATACATTTTTCTTTTTTGGTACCCAAATATTTATACTGCTTACATTTTAGAAATTCTCAGTGCAAGACCTTTGCTTGTGCAGCTGGTCTGGTTTAAGTGCTGAAGAAATCTATCGAGCAGTTGTCAAGGGAAAGAAACTGCCACCGCAGTATGCTAGTGTGGTTGGGGGTGGAATACCAAGGGAATTATGGAAGATGATTGGAGAGTGCTTGCAGTTTAAACCAGCCAAAAGGCCTAGTTTTAATGCAATGTTAGCTATATTTCTTCGTTATTTGCAGGAAATACCACGCAGCCCTCCTGCAAGCCCTGATAAGTAAGTTGAAATTTATTGTAAACAATGATTTGCATCTTCTAAGTTAGTGTTATGGCATCTGATTGGGAATCCGAATAATGGACTGTGTGGTTTTTTATGTTCATGTATGAGCTTCCTTGTGAATGTGAAACCAGGCAATCTTTATTGATATTTATTAACTGTCATAATGTTATTTCTGTCACACAGTGACTTTGTTCAATCATCTGTGTCAAATGCGGTTGAGCCTCCTCCGCTACCTGAGCCAGAAGTTCCACGAGAAAACCCAAACCATCTTCATCGACTTGTGTCTGAAGGGGATGTTAGAGGTGTTAGGTTAGTCAGCATGACAAATTTCATCTGATCTGCTTCAGCTTGCTTTTATTTAGCCTCATTTTGTTCTCATTCATTCTGTTTAATGTTCTCTCCTTTTTGATACAGAGTTCTTCTTGCAAAGGCTGCATCAGAAAATGGTAGCAATTACCTATCTTCTTTATTGGAAGCTCAAAATGCTGATGGACAAACTGCTCTTCATCTGGCTTGCAGACGGGGTAGTGCAGAACTTGTTGAAGCTATTTTGGGGTACAAAGAGGCAAATGTAGATGTCTTGGACAAAGATGGAGATCCTCCTCTTGTTTTTGCATTAGCAGCTGGATCTCCAGAATGTGTCCATAGTCTTATAAAAAGAAATGCTAATGTAAGGTCTCGGTTGAGGGATGGCTTTGGCCCTTCTGTTGCCCATGTTTGTGCCTATCATGGACAGCCAGATTGCATGCGAGTATGTTTTACATGAATTGTACTCTGATTCTTATTTGTCTGGATTAGAGCTGTTTTTATATAACTTTTGTGGAAAAATAACAGGAATTACTGTTGGCTGGAGCGGATCCTAATGCAGTGGATGATGAAGGAGAAACCGTACTGCATCGAGCAGTTGCCAAGAAGTACACAGACTGTGCTCTTGTGATATTGGAAAATGGAGGCTGCAGATCAATGGGCATCTTAAATTCGAAGAATCTGACGTAGGAATTTATGTCCATTCATCAATTTGTGTTTTTTTTGGGAATCAAATCCATCACTCATCTTTTGAGCTTAAGATATGCATGTTGAGTAGTCCAAACATACAATAATTAATTTTAACTAACTGCTGAGAATTAAATTGACAGCCTTTATATTAGTGTGGTGTGAAAGCTAAGTTATCTCTTCTTCTTTGACGTGTGTGATGTCATAATGAATTTGTTTTGTAAAACAATAATTTTGAGAGTAATTAATATGGGAAAAGATCTTATTAAAATTTTGTATTTCAATTAGAATTAGGATATTACTAGGTGGATTAAGTCCTTAAGGGTAGAAATTTGGAATTGATTCATCAAAATCTCTTTTGGGTTGTTTATCTTTATTGACACAGATGTAAAAAGGAGAATCGCTTCAAGCATCTTTATCTTTAATTTGATTCAACATTCACCAAACTGAGGCAACTTTGGGTTTTTAGATTCCCAAGGTGACTTGTACCTAATTTAGTTTCTCAATCTTGAGTGTAGCCTTCGGCTTGAGTGCACTGGACTAGCTAGTTTAGCACTAATCAAGAGTGAAACTATGTTCCTTCATTTCTAGAGCTTTTAAAAGCCCAAACTATGAACTTTTGCTACATGCTTCGGTTTGAGATTTTCATAGTAGTAGCAGATGGATGTTAAAGATTTGATTTCTTTTGGGTTTTAAAGTCCTTTTATTCTTTGGCATATTAAATACTTTCAAGTTACTGTGACATTGATGTTGAATTTAGATATGCCTTTGTCTAAGTCTCATGAAAATTGAAAACATGAACATCTGTTCTTTTTTGATGTTACAGACCACTGCACTTGTCTGTGGCAACATGGAATGTGGCTGTTGTAAAAAGATGGGTGGAAGTTGCAACTCCTGATGAGATTGCTGAGGCAATTGACATTCCAAACCCTATTGGCACTGCACTGTGCATGGCGGCTGCTTCTAAAAAAGACCATGAAATTGGTACTGGAAACTGGAATTATTTCTTGATAGTGATCTAAAATTTATTTTTTTACTTGATATACCTTTAATTATTTCCAATATAAATGCTATCTTTTTTATCTACTGGAAATTGTGGTTTCTCTGAATTGATTAGTGATGTTCCTTGATGCTAAAGAAAGTCTTACTATAAATAAAGGGGATTAAGATTGTTATAACTGCATCTGTTTTAAAGGGCTAAAGTCATTCATATTTTGCCACCAAGGTGCAGTAGAAAGTCAAAGAGCTTCAATTTGATTAAAAAAATTTGCCCAATATCATATACTATTTCAAGGCTTTACACAATCTGGAAAGTTATTTTTCAATAAATTCTGTCATATTAAGGAAACAACTTGAGCATGTATAATTTCTTTCATTTGGGTGCAGGTCGCTGTTAAAAGTGGCCTATATATGTGTTTGAATACTCTGTATTAGTGTATGTCCCCCATTATTGAGAATTTTTGACTCAAGGTTCCCATATATTATCCACTACCTAACAAAAGGGAGACCCCTGATTTGATGAATTAGATGGGTGTTCTCGACTCCTTTCATAGTTCTTACTACACTCAATGCTTGCAAATATCGATTCAAACCATTGCAGATATAGGAGTTTCTGTTGTTATTTAATTTCATAGGCCATTTCCACTAATTACAAGGGAAAGTTTTATTTATGATTGTCAAAATTGATATTTGCAACTTATTTTTCTGTAAATGTTTTTGGGACTTGCTGTTATTAAATTCATCTTTTCAAACTTAAAATATCATTCCCCCAATAGTTTGCACGTGATGACAATCTTAATCATTGTGGAGTTAGTTGAAATCTCTATATATTAAAAGTGTGAAGATGAATATTTGGAGTGAGAAAGTGATAGACTCCATGTTCTCAACTTAGTTGGATCTGATACTCACTTTTTTATGTTTTCAATTTTTTAGTTTTAATCCCGTTTGAGTTCTATTAGACTTTACAAAATGATAACTATGACCTTAGTTGATTTTTCTTTTCTCTTATCTCTATCCCATGTTCTTGTATGTCTGATTCCGGAACAGTTTTCTTGGGTCAATTCCATCATATTTTTACACAAGATGTTTGTTCGTTTGAATTTTATGACATGTCTTGTAATTTTTGGTGTTTTGGAACAAAACTTTAGATGCTAAAGTGCTTTTTCATTTTAAAAGCTTAAGTAGGTTTACCTGTACTTAATGTAATTGCGATTTTTATCATACATATTAATGCTGTTAACTAACATGAGAATGGAGGCTTTTGATTTGTGATATATCGGATGACATAACTACTGACCAAGTATGTCCTTCACTTTGATGACTCAGTGCTGTTGAATTCCATCTTCTGTTCATCTGGTTAAATAATTCAACTCAAGTATGAAATTGCAGGAAAAACCAATTGCGTTATTTCTTCTGTTCATTACTCTAGTTGAATCATCTGATCTTGTTTGTTCATGTCAAATGTAGAGGGCAGAGAATTGGTGCAGATATTGCTTGCTGCAGGAGCAGATCCATCTGCTCAAGATATGCAGAATGGGCGGACAGCCCTGCACACGGCAGCTATGACTAATGATGTTGAGTTGGTCAAGGTAAGTGAGTAATTAGTAATTAGTCATATCTTGTTGGTACTTGAAGCATACCCATGGTATAAGATAATTGTTTGTTTCTGGGTATTTTGAGTAGGTTATTCTTGTTGCTGGTGTTGATGTGAACATCCGTAATGTGCACAACAGCATACCTCTTCACTTAGCTCTAGCTAGGGGGGCAAAGTCATGTGTTGGATTGCTTCTATCTGCCGGGGCTGATTGTAATTTGCAGGTTTTTCATTCAAGTCTCCATTTCTGCCATTTTATCATACATAATGCTACTCATAATGACATAAAACTGACACCTCTCTGTTGTATTGTTTGATCAATGAAGATGGTGCTTTTGGTGTGGGGTTTCTTGTTTTTATTTATTTACTTATTATTTTTTTTGCCTTTCTGATTTATCATAACTGTTTCTGTTTGACTGTGTTTTGTCTAAAACTGGTCTTCATTATGTACAATTTACTCATCTCTGAGTTGAATCTCCGTGGCAGCACCTTTTTGTTTGAGTTAGTCAAGTAGAGGGATATTTTACAAGCAGTGTATTGATATTTTTACAGCCTTCAAGTTGGTTGAATATATGATAAATTTAAGTCACACGATTCCCTACAAAAATTCAAAAGAACAGAATATGCACAAAAAGGCATATAATGGAATATTGAATCTATTTCCCTTTGTTAATACATCATATACTTCTATGTAGAAGTGGATTGTGAATTATATGACATGGGGATGTATCTGGAATTTAGTGTTTGTTACTTTGCAAAGATTAGAAATTTTACTGTGAGGAAGGAGTTTTTTCTTATTTATTTTGATCATGGCCTGATCTATAATTCCGTAAATCTTTCTATTATAAGTGGTTTGAATGAAGCTTTCCTTAAGCTTTAAATTTGATTTATGCACTGGAAATATTTGAGGATTGACAGCCTCCTATCTTTTGGAAGGAAATCTGATACAATGGTTGTAGAAGATTAGAGGATTAGAGAAGAGAAGAGAGGAGGAGAGGGAGAATACACAGAATCACATCACTGTGCATCTTCATTCATTCACATATTCATCATTCAACATAAAAGCATTCTATACAATGAAGAGTCATATGCCTTATATAGGCAACCCCTCAACCCATTAATCCAAAGTGGTTATTAACAACTAACTAACTAATCAACCCTCCTAACTAACTAACTAATACAACTAACTTCTTAACTAACTAACTAACTAATATATTCTTTACACCTTACATATCAATACTCCCTCCCCAAAACATCCTTGCCCTCAAGGATGGTTGACACCAACTGACCCTTAAAAATACAAAGATGAAATAACCAAAACACAGGCTTCATAAGCTTCTAATTCTGAAAAAAACTTTGCTGATCTTTGAAAAAATTGTTGCTTGAAATCGTGTAGAAATTTGTCTTGAGTACTACTGCGCACAGATACAACTTTGTTGTTGAATTCTGCCAAATGGAAACAATGGGTGTAATGCTGATCCAAAAAGCATTTTAATAAGTTCTCCCCTGAACCAACTCAACCAAACATCTTGCCGCAGAAACAACTAGAAAAACCCAATTATAAAATGGTCTTATAGGCCTGTTGGGTAAAAACCATGACAGCAACAATTGTGGGCCTAATTCTTGAAAAACAAAGCCCATACACTCATCTAAATTTAGAAAATCCAGGAAACCCAAGGAATCCAGGGAATCTGCCAAATATCTCCACGTAGTAAAGATGGAATCCAGCTGTGACTTTGACTTTTCAACTTGAACCAAATCCAGCCACGGACCCTTTAACTCCTGCCACTCAACTTTGACACACAACTTCTCATTTGAAGCACCCTTCCCCTCCTCGGCTAGCGTGACCTTGCGACTTGGTATAGTAACAACTAACTCAGCCACCGACGAGGCGAGAGGACTCGACGGCGGAGATGAGACAGAAGGAGTCGTCGACGGCGCCGAAGCTGCAGTCGTCTCCTCCGTTGAATCGCAGCTCTCTCTCTCTACTTGCAAGGAAAGTGGCGACACACCCAAAGAACTACCAAGAGTGTCGTAATGCGATGATTCATCAATTCCATTCCCTGGTTTTGGACACTTCCAAGTCTGCTCTGGAACTGATGGCAGATAAGTTGTTTCCGTACTCACCCACGTTGCTGGTCCACAACTCTTCTCTGTCCTCTGCAACAAAATCTCTAATTGAGCGGAGATGGTTTGTAAAAGGTCCCCATTTCGTTGTAGATTATCTTCGATTGCCTTAAAATGAGCTTCTAGGTGATCAGCCATGAAGCAATCTGGGCTCTTGTATTAACCATACAAGGGTCAAAAATTGGACGTTAATAATTGCCCAATGATGAATCCAGATTTTCAGACCCCAGACTGATGAAACAGAGTTAATTTGTCGTTGAACAGAGGTCAGAACAAATAGGCAGAATTACTCACAACCCAGAATGAATTGATGTGAAGCCAGAACGTTCACACCAGAATTATTCAATACTGCAGCCAATGCCCAGAGTCTGGCGGAGAAGGGAAACAATACCCTGAATTGGAAATGTAGAACCAGAAGTATCCAACGATGCAAGAAAGACACCAGACTTGTGATACAATGGAAAGCAGAGACAAAGAACCCAAAAGAACCAAACCTGACAAAACAGGACCCAAAACCAGAAAAACAGAGGCTGACGATGACAGGAGCAGTCTTGGAGATCACCGAAACAGTCGACCAAGAATTTAAACGAGGACCCAGAATTAATTTCACGTGAAGCCAGAGGCATGCGAGAAAGAACCAGCCGACTAGAATTAAAGATTTCGAATGAACAGGAATTGTTAGAATATTGTTCTCAATTATTTCATTTTACACTCTGTATTCCACACACTACTTCACTTTCCACCTGCTACACCTACTCCACTCATCTGTACACCACTCCACTCATCTGTACACCACTCCACTACACTCCACTCATCTGTTTTACACCCTGTACGATTCCCCTCTGAAACCTATATATGCATAGGCTATGTACTCAATTAAATTATCAATAAAACTGTGTGTGTTTGTCTCTGAAAGACAATATGGTATCAGAGCAGAGAGGCAAAAACACGGGTCCCTAATCTCTATCAACGGTCACACCGTCAGTGACCGTAACCGCTGTAACAGAGGGCCAGTTTTTTTTTTTTATGTCTGAGCATCACCTCGTCACCATTCTCACCAGAGTGTTCCTCATCCACACCGTCGGCAACCCAGAAGCCATAACCACAAAGAAGGCGGACAAAATCCGACGGACAGAGAGAAGGAACAGAGAGGATCACAGTCCTCGATCCGAGAAGAGAACGGCGCGTGTCATTACACCACCACCACAGATAGGATCGCGACATGAAGATCGGCGGAACCCAGAAAAATGGCGGCCATCTGACCTGCGCGTGAGCTTCACGCGCCACCCCTCTGCCGGCGCGTGAACACCACGCGCCGTCGTGAACAGGAACCTCCGGCGATTCAACTTTTTCCCAGAAACATGAATCCCTCTGAATTCTTTCCTCGTTTTGGCTCAATTCCTGAAAATTCATCCAGAACACTTCCAATAGCCTTCATGACTGAAACCAATCCTCAAACTCAAAATCCTTCATCTCCTCCTTCAGCACCACCTAACCAAACAGCACTACCCAGAACCACAGAAATAGTATCTGATTTTTCAGATAATCCCATTATGAGTCTTAATCATAAGTTTAATGGTAGAAACTATCTTCAATGGTCACAAAGTGTGCTGAGGTATATTCGTGGCAAGAGAAAGGAGAAATACATCAACGGAACAGCTTCTGAACCAGATCCTACAGATCCAAATTTTGATACATGGTTTGCTGAGAATAACCAAGTTATGACTTGGTTGTGTAATTCCATGACGGCAGAAATTAGTGAAGGTTATTTGCTTGCTAATACAGCAAAAGAAATCTGGGATGCAGCTAGGAGAACTTACTCCTCACTTGATAACACTGCTGCCTTACTTCACCTCAAGCGCCAACTCCGTGATTTAAAACAAGGTACTATGTCAGTAACTGAATACTACAATGCCTTGTTAAAATTGTGGCAACAACAAGATTTGTTCGAAATTCATCCCTGGAAAAACATTGAGGATGCTCAATTATATAAGAAAATTGTGGAAGAAGGTCGAATACATGATTTTCTCCTCGGTCTACACGACTCTTTCGAAGAAATAAGGGGCAGAATTATGGGATTGAGGCCACTACCACAACTCCTTGAGGTGGTTAACTTTGTACAGTTCGAGGAAAGCAGAAAACTCTTGAACCAGAGTAGTCCAAGCCAAGTCGAAAGCTCTGCTCTCGCAGCTAAGGGAACACATGGGGAACGGAGAACTAACAAATATTGCAACTATTGCAAGAAGAAGGGACATACTAAAGACGAATGCTGGAAGCTCCATGGAAGACCTTCCAATGGAAAACCAAACTTCCAAAATCACGGGAACATCGCTGAAGCGAGGGTGGAGACTAATGATCGCCTGAGCCAGCAAGAGGTAGAGGTGATTCGGAGGATACTCGATAAGCAGAACCTGTCAAACTCCACGCCTAGTGTAAATCTGGTACAAACAGGTAATTCTATTGTAGCCCTCAACACTATGATGACTGGTGGAGATAATTGGATTGTTGACTCAGGTGCAACAGACCATATGACTGGTAACAAAACCGTATTCCACAACCTTAAATTCTGTCATGAACATCTTAAAGTCAAAGTAGCTAATGGTGTATTCACACGGGTTGAGGGGATTGGCACAGTTATATTATCTGATCGGTTAACAATACATAATGTTCTATTTGTACCTGAACTCACCTGTAATCTGATATCAGTGAGTAAGCTGACTAAAGACAAAATATGTCGAGTCATTTTTGATGATGGTCTGTGTGTATTTCAGGATTTGAAATCGAGGAGGAGGATTGGGACTTCTAAAGAATGGGATGGACTATTCTACCTTGAAGGTTCATGGAAGTCAAAACGAGCACTGGTTAGCTCTAATTCTAAGGATCATGATGTATTTTTGTGGCATTGTCGGTCAGGCCACCCTAGTTTTGATTATATGAAGCATGTGTTCTCCAGTTTATTCAATAAAAATTCCGCTCCTTTTCAGTGTGAAACTTGCCAGTTTGCAAAACAAACCCGATCCTCATACTCTAAACAAAAATATAACCCTTCCTCACCATTTACACTAATTCATAGTGATATCTGGGGACCAGCCCGAATATCTACCCTCACCCACACCAGGTGGTTTGTTACATTTATCGATGATCACACCAGAATCACATGGGTTTATTTATTAAAAGACAAATCTGAAGTAGCCAAAGTATTTCAAAACTTCTATACCTTTGTGCGAACTCAATTCAACACTTCCATTAAGGTACTACGAAGTGATAATGCCAAGGAATACATGAGTACAACCTTTAAGGAATTCCTTGATCAGCAAGGGATTCATCACCAAACTTCCTGCCCTTACACACCTCAACAAAATGGAGTGGCTGAACGGAAAAACCGTCATCTTTTGGAAGTAACCCGTGCCTTACTACTTGAGCGAAATGTCCCTACCATATTCTGGGGTGATGCTGTTCTCACAGCTGCTTACCTCATTAATCGCATGCCTTCCAAAGTTCTCAATTACGAAACTCCAATTCAGAAGCTTCTTGGATTCTTTCCCAATTGCCCTCTAATCAACTCACTACCTCCAAAAGTGTTTGGGTGTGTTGTCTTTGTTCATAAAAAGGATGGCAACAAATTTGGTGCCCGGGCCCACAAATGTATATTCCTTGGCTACTCCTCTACTCAAAAAGGCTACAAATGTTATTGTCCATCTTCCAAGAAACTCATAGTGTCTCGGGATACTGTATTCTCGGAAGATGATGCCTATTATCCTAAATTACCCATTCAGGGGGAGTATTCTGATATTGAATGGCTAATCCCAGAAGCCTCTACTACTAAAAATCAAAATCTTGTTTTACCTGACACTCCATCAACAACACCACCCAACCTTGTACCTACCCTTGATTCTCTTGCTCCCTCAAATCAACTTGAAACCAATGAACTGGAAACAGATGTTGAGATCAATTCAGGGATGGATACTGAACCACAACAAGAGGCACAAGGGGCAGAGCCTAGCTCACAAGTCCAAAATGAACCAAACACAGGTAGAACTGTTTCTCCCATTCAAAGGAATGACCATGAATCCAATCCAAGATTAAATCCTGATGAATACGGTTGGCCTATTGCATTGAGAAAAGGGGTAAGGTCATGCACTCAGCACCCAATTCAACGTTTTGTGTCATATGGTAATCTGTCTACAAAAATGCAAAGCCTTGTTGTAAACAGTGCACAGATAAAAATTCCAAACACATTCCAACAAGCTATGGCAGATCCAAATTGGAAGCAAGCTGCAGAAGAAGAGTTGAGGGCACTCAAGGAAAATAGAACATGGGAGATCACACCTCTTCCTAAAGGAAAGAAGCCAGTAGGATGCAGATGGATTTTCACTCCAAAATTCAATCCAGATGGTAGTATCAACAAATACAAGGCAAGACTTGTTGCAAAAGGATATACCCAGACGTATGGAATTGACTATCAGGAGACATTTGCTCCAGTAGTCAAGTTCAATACCATCCAAGTACTATTATCAATCGCTGCAAACTTGGATTGGTCACTACACCAACTGGATGTAAAAAATGCATTCCTAAATGGAGATCTGGAGGAAGAAGTATACATGGAGATTCCAGATGGAGTTTTAGCTCCTAACAACTCTGTGTGTAAACTCAACAAATCATTGTATGGTCTTAAGCAATCTCCCAGAGCATGGTTCAGTAGATTCACCAAAGCAGTAAAAGAGCTTGGATACACTCAGGGACAAGCGGATGACACGTTATTCATCAAACGTGTTAATGACCGAGTAACCATATTGGTCGTATATGTTGATGACATAATCATTACAGGAAACGACGAAGAATCCATTACTTTGCTAAAGCAAGACTTGTCAGCTGAATTCCAAGTAAAAGACCTAGGACAAATGAGGTACTTCTTAGGCTTGGAAATAGCTAGAACCAAGAAGGGTATCAATGTATCCCAACGAAAGTATACACTGGATCTGTTACATGAAACAGGAATGTTGGGTTCTCAACCAGAAGGAACACCAATGGAAGAGGGATGCCATCTACAGATTAAGCCAAAAGGAATCCCAACTAACTCAGAAAGATACAGGAGGATTGTGGGAAAATTGATATATCTAACCCACACACGTCCTGATATCAGTTATGCAGTTGGGATAGTAAGCCAGTTCATGCATCAGCCACAAGAAGAACACATGAAGGCAGTATATAGAATTTTGAGTTATCTGAAGCTCAATCCTGGAAGAGGCATAATGTTTAAGAAAGGTATAGCCAGAAACATTGAAATCTATACAGATGCGGACCACGCGAGGGATAGAGAGACTAGAAGGTCAACCTCAGGGTACTGCACATACGTGTGGGGAAATTTGGTCACATGGAGAAGCAAGAAACAGACAGTAGTGTCACCAAGTAGTACAGAAGCAGAACTGAGAGCTGTTAACAAGGGAGTATGTGAAGGATTGTGGATTATGCGATTATTGAAAGAGATAGGAATTCAATTTGAAGGACCTATACAACTTTGGTGTGATAATAAATCCAGCATTGAAATGGTCAAGAATCCAGTATACCATGACAGAACAAAACATGTTGACATAGACAGACATTTCATTAAAGAAAAGATTGAAGCAGGGACTATGACCCTGTCTCACATAAGATCTGCAAACCAAATTGCAGATATCTTGACTAAACCACTAGGAAGAGCAAAATTTGAAGTTTTTCGAAGCAAGCTGGGAATGATAGACATCTACTCTCCAGCTTGAGGGGGAGTGTTAGAATATTGTTCTCAATTATTTCATTTTACACTCTGTATTCCACACACTACTTCACTTTCCACCTGCTACACCTACTCCACTCATCTGTACACCACTCCACTCATCTGTACACCACTCCACTACACTCCACTCATCTGTTTTACACCCTGTACGATTCCCCTCTGAAACCTATATATGCATAGGCTATGTACTCAATTAAATTATCAATAAAACTGTGTGTGTTTGTCTCTGAAAGACAATAGGAATCAATACCCAGCGTTGAAGAAAAAGAACGCAGAACCTGAATTGAAACAGAGCAGCGGTGGTCAAGAATCAGAAACGACAATTTTGGAATTCATCGACCCAGCCGATTCGGTTTGAAAAGCAGGCAGAACCTGGAATCTTGAACCAATGCACCTGGACCCACAGTTAAATTGACGTGAAGCCTAAATGTGAAACTTAGCGGTGATGCACCGCATTCAGAATCGGCTTGAAACCCGAATAGAGACACGTGGATCCCACTTTCGATTCTGTTCTTGATTTCCCGATACACCAAACTGAACCTGATGAGAAACCCGAACCACAAAAATGCAGAACGATGATACAGATCCAGTCAACCAACAGAGAGCAATAGATATCCAAAAACGGCCAAAGCCACCGAACAGACCGAACAGAATTGATTCCCAATCACCGAAACAGAGCCCAGAACTGAAAAGCTCAATCTTTTCGGTGGTTTTATGCGAACAACAGAGCCGAAAATCAATGAAGGAATATCTT
This sequence comes from Acacia crassicarpa, assembly GCA_034222035.1. Classification (NCBI taxonomy): domain Eukaryota; kingdom Viridiplantae; phylum Streptophyta; class Magnoliopsida; order Fabales; family Fabaceae; genus Acacia; species Acacia crassicarpa. The sequence goes on from JAWXYG010000015.1 coordinate 13,586,458, forward strand.
TTTGTGAGACAAGACTGAAATTCTTGATTTTCCTTTGAAGTTTCTGGTGAACCAAAATTGAAAAATGCACCGGAGGGGATTGCCAACTAAAGAAACCAGATCTGACTTTGATTCTTGAACTGAAATTGACAATCTTTTCGATTTTCTTGATGTTTCTTTTTGGAGTTTCAGGCTGACACAGATGCCAATTGAACCATTAGGGTCATGACTCCTCCTAGTTCACCTTGCATTTGTGTCAAAACGTCTTGAATATCAGAACTGAGCCGTGAGTGAAGAAAAGAATGACTCTGAACTGATTCAAGAACTACAAAGATTACAGCGGGGGAGCCGAGGATGACTCGCTCTGATACCACTGATGCAATGGTTGTAGAAGATTAGAGGATTAGAGAAGAGAAGAGAGGAGGAGAGGGAGAATACACAAAATCACATCACTGTGCATCTTCATTCATTCACATATTCATCATTCAACATAAAAGCATTCTATACAATGAAGAGTCATATGCCTTATATAGGCAACCCCTCAACCCATTAATCCAAAGTGGTTATTAACAACTAACTAACTAATCAACCCTCCTAACTAACTAACTAATACAACTAACTTCTTAACTAACTAACTAACTAATATATTCTTTACACCTTACATATCAAAATCCTTTTTATTATCTTTGTGATTGCAGATTCTGATACTCGGATTATTTTGTATCAGGATGATGATGGTGACAATTCTTTCCACATAGCAGCAGAGACAGCAAAAATGATTCGTGAAAATCTTGATTGGCTCATTGTGATGCTAAGAAATCCTGATGCTGATGTTGAAGTGAGAAACCACAGGCAAGTAGTCGTGAACCACTCTTCCCTTTTCATTTTATATGCATGCATATGTGTATGTGTGTGACAAGCAGAAACACATATGTACGTATGAAGAACTTGTCAATTGTGAAGCTGAAACTCCTAAACAATTGATGGATACATCATTTTAACATCTTATCCATATTGAGCGCCAATGCACGAGTGTAAGTATTGGTTATTTCTATGACAGTGGCAGGACACTACGTGACATCTTAGAGGCACTTCCTCGAGAATGGATATCTGAAGATCTGATGGAGGCACTAGCCAATAGAGGTGTTCATCTATCTTCTACAATGTACGGGAAGTCATCTGTTTCTGCTATTATTTTTTATTTTGAGGATATGATAGGCATTGTCAATTCAGATTTGTGTAATATATTTACATATATATATATATATATATATATATATATATTATAATATGTTTATTTCTGAATGTAATTAGATTTGAAGTGGGAGATTGGGTGAAGTTTAAAAGAACTGTCGCAACTCCAACATATGGGTGGCAGGGTACTAGACAAAAGAGTGTTGGCTTTGTGCAAAGTGTTCCTGATAGGGAGAATCTCATTGTTTCCTTTTGTTCCGGAGAGGCTCGTGTTTTGACAAGTGAAGTTGTAAAAGTCATTCCATTAGACAGGGGCCAACATGTACAGCTCAAAGCAGATGTGAAAGAGCCCAGGTTTGGCTTGCATAGATGCTACATTGTGATGTGTGTGTACAAGCGCGTTTGCATGTGTATGTGTGCACACTTGTATTACTAGTCCTCAATGTGTTGAGGTTATAAGCTCAGCCTTTTCAATTATGCAAAAAAGTCCACATATCTGTTAGAAGTAAATAAGCTTGTAGGTTATCAAGTCATTTGATAAACAAAGTTCTACTGCTTTCTGTTTTCTTTTGCATGATACTTGTTTCTTTATAAAAATTTTTCTCAACTGTTGCTCTCCTCTCTTTTTTGGCATTTCCCCTTTGAAAAATAAAATTCTAATTTTGTCCCCTTAAGAATGAAAATACGATTAAAGGTTGAGAAGTGGAAACAACCATCTGTCCATCTCACACTCAAAGCTCTGAAAAGTTGAGTTACTACTACATCTGAGTTATAATTTGTTTCTGGGCTGCTTTCTTCTATTGCTTTGTTGTGCCCCTTCTCTTTATTATGTGTTAGCTTAAAAGTTGGAATCTCCTTCAAGTTGGACCACTGAAAAGGAGAGAAGCGTAAAATTAAGTGGAAAAATGAACGTTTTTGAGCTTCCAACGCATCTAAATAACACAAAAAGGTAAAGAAGCACTTGGATGGACACCAAAATGGGTAATTTTGTTGAATCTACTAGAGTTTTGCTCCACATGAATGCACTAGAAATTAGCATGCCTTGTTCACACTTCAACTAAATCTTTTGCTTCCTTATGATCCACATGAGCTACCAGAGAAAGCCCATTGCTGAGAAAGTTTACCAACAAAAGGAAGATTAACAAGGAAAAAGAAGCTTATGAACTGTAAACTCTGACTAGTTAGAGAATTTAGAAGGAAACTGATGAACAATTTGAAATTCTCTGGTGATTTTAGTTGCCAAGTCTTTATATCTACTTGTTGTGCTATATCCATATAGGCCATATAATCTATTATTTGCTGTGGGATATGCTGTTGTTGTCATTGTGACATTTCTTTAAAATCCTTTGCCCTCTCTTGGAGTGGTTTGTAAAGGATGTGTAAGATGTGATTGGGAAACCCTATCAGTTGATTTAGCTGGATGGCGTCTTCATTCATGTTTTTCTTTTTGTTTTGAAGATGTAGTACCTTGCTCTTTAATCTCCATTCAGGCTCTTGTTTTGTTGCATAGAAGTGAAAAGATTAGAGAAGATCCACGTTTGAACAAAAATCTCTTAATTAGTTCTTCATGCATGACTGATACTTATTCTCTTGGCAAGCTCTAATTTCATGACAAACAAAAAGCAAAATAGAAAAGATCCATATGTAACTTGACTTCTTGTTATTTAGTGCCTCATGCATTTCACAAGTTTTTAATTCTTGCTGCCTTTTACTTTCCTACACTATTAATAACTGATTATCTATTTTAGGTTTGGTTGGCGTGGACAGTCACGCGACAGCATCGGGACAGTTTTATGTGTTGATGATGATGGGATCCTCCGTGTAGGGTTTCCTGGAGCATCCAGAGGATGGAAAGCTGACCCTTCCGAGATGGAACGGGTTGAGGAATTCAAGGTTGGAGATTGGGTTCGTATACGCCCCACTCTTACATCTGCAAAGCATGGATTAGGGTCTGTGACACCAGGAAGCATTGGAATAGTATATTGTATCAGACCAGACAGTAGTCTCTTGATTGAACTGAGCTATCTGCCAAATCCATGGCATTGTGAACCAGAAGAGGTTGAGCATGTTGCTCCTTTTAGGGTAAGAAAAATGTAGATTTCCATTTTCTTTTAATTAGAAAGTTGTTATTAGAAGTGTCTAACAAATTGTTGATATTACAGATTGGTGATCGGGTTTGTGTGAAGCGATCTGTTGCGGAACCTAGATATTCTTGGGGTGGCGAGACACATCATAGTGTAGGAAGAATAAGTGAGATAGAGAATGATGGTTTATTAATAATTGATATACCAAATCGACCCATACCATGGCAGGCTGATCCGTCTGACATGGAAAAGGTGGAAGATTTCAAGGTGGTTATTTCTGCTTTTTGTTGCCATTTTAAATTTATGCTTTCAACTATCTATTGCTAGATGCTTGATATATATATATACACACATTTTTTTTTCTGAAACAGGTTGGAGATTGGGTCAGAGTGAAAGCTTCAGTGTCTTCTCCAAAGTATGGGTGGGAGGATATTACAAAGAGCAGTATCGGGATAATTCATAGCTTGGAAGAGGATGGGGATATGGGTATTGCCTTTTGCTTCAGGAGTAAGCCTTTCTGTTGCTCTGTCACTGATGTGGAGAAGGTTCCTCCTTTTGAGGTGGGACAAGAGATTCATGTGATGCCATCTGTTGCTCAGCCTCAGCTTGGATGGTCAAATGAATCACCAGCTTCTGTTGGAAAAATAGTGAGAATTGACATGGATGGCGCTCTAAATGTAAGCCTATTAATTTTGTTTTTCATAAATCTAGCACCAGATATTTCTAGTTCTCTAACCGAACTAAAACTTCTGATGTGTCGTCCAAAATGATAGCTAAATGGGACCTTGGTTTAAGTAGAGGTATTTTGCATAAATCATACAAGTCATGTAATGCTGTTAGAGGCATAACATCACCTTGGAAGTAGCCATTCATCAGAGCTATTACTGCTGTTGACAAGTTTCCATATAGGTTGATTGAAATATTGATCACTTCTTAGATAAGGAAAAGGAAGGTTTGCAGTGGCTAGGTTCATTGAATTTATCTCTAAATTACTAGACTTGTGATTCTGCTATTGTTCACAGGTGAGAGTCACTGGTAGGCAGAGCTTGTGGAAAGTTTCTCCTGGAGATGCAGAACGACTTCCTGGATTTGAAGTTGGTGATTGGGTACGCTCAAAACCAAGCCTAGGAAATAGACCAAGTTATGACTGGAATAGTGTTGGAAAAGAAAGTATAGCTGTTGTGCATAGTGTCCAGGATTCTGGATACTTAGAGTTGGCTTGCTGTTTTCGTAAAGGGAAGTGGATCACTCATTATACAGATGTTGAAAAGGTTCCTTGCTTTAAAGTTGGGCAGTATGTTAGGTTCAGAACCGGTTTGGTTGAACCAAGATGGGGCTGGAGAGGAGCTCAGCCTGAATCACGAGGTGTTATAACTACCATACATGCCGATGGAGAAGTGAGGGTGGCATTCTCTGGTTTGCCTGGTTTGTGGAGAGGAGATCCTGTGGACCTTGAGATTGAGCACATGTTTGAAGTTGGAGAGTGGGTGAAGTTGAAAGATAATGCTGATGACTGGAAATCTGTTGGACCCGGTAGTGTTGGCCTTGTACAAGGAATAGGGTATGAAGGTGATCTATGGGATGGAAACATTCATGTTGGCTTTTGTGGGGAACAAGAAAGATGGGTAGGACCAACTTCCCATCTCGAAAGAGTTGAGAAACTCATCATTGGACAAAAGGTCAGAGTTAAACAAACTGTAAAACAGCCAAGATTTGGGTGGTCTGGACACACCCATGCTAGTATCGGAACCATATCAGCCATTGATGCTGATGGAAAGCTTCGCATATACACTCCAGCAGGATCGAAAGCATGGATGCTGGACCCGGCAGAAGTAGCTTTGGTAGAAGAGGAGGAGCTACGGATTGGAGACTGGGTCAAGGTTAGAGCATCTGTTTCAACACCAACGCACCATTGGGGAGAAGTGAACCACTCAAGCTTAGGGGTTGTGCATCGGATGGAAGATGATAATCTGTGGGTGGCATTCTGTTTCACCGAGAGGCTATGGCTTTGCAAGGCATGGGAAATGGTAAGAGTTAGACCATTTAAAGTTGGGGATAAAGTAAGGATCCAAGATGGATTGGTGTCACCTCGTTGGGGATGGGGAATGGAGACACATGCTAGCAAGGGACAGGTGATTGGAGTAGATTCAAATGGTAAGCTAAGAATTAAATTCCGATGGCGGGAAGGAAGGCCATGGATAGGAGACCCTGCCGATATTGTTCTCGATGAGAACTGATCTTGGATCCTGTATTTACATCATTTGACACATTTGTATCATAACTTGCTCTTCTCAATTCAGCTATTTAGCCTATTGTTTTTTGGGGCCTAGGCTTTGTGCAAAAAAATGGAAAGCTTCCTATTCCATGCTCCCAGATGTGCTCTGAACTATAATAACTTGAGCTCTGACCGAAAAGCAGTTTTAACTGGATCTTCTCTTGGTGATGAAATAGTTAGAAAGTGGTTGGAGTTGGGGAGAAAAAGGGTGGAAATTTGGCCTGCCATGCTGGATATTATTGGAGATTCCAAGGCAGATATGGTGAAAACTGGCAATAGGTCATTCATTCATAACTCATAAAATCATGTATTCCCAGATTTTGAGGTATATATACATTACATATATTATTGTACAAATTCTCTTCTGATCGACTTAATTCATTTTTTTCTCTTTTCTTTCTTTATTTCCTTTTGTTTTAAACGCACCTTAATTATGCAGTCCCTTTTTTTTTTTTTTTTTTAAAATGGAATGGTCCCATCTGTAACATCTTTACCTGATAGTTTTGTTCTCATTTGGAGTTGGCTTAATGTGAAGTGACCTACTAGTCGACATTGATCCTTACTCTTGATACAGTTAGGTGTGGGGTCGGCTTTTTTTTTTTTGAAAAAAAGGTAACAATCTTCCCCAAATTTTCTAGAATATTATTTAGTTATATTGTTGAAAGTTTGTTTTCGTCTTATCTAGCATAATGGTGTGTGATTCATGTTACTGTCTCATGAGAGCTTAAAAGTTCAGTGATTTGAAATGTATATTGTTAGAATATAAAACTAATTGTATCATTCTTTAACTATGTTCAAATGGACCTCAGTTTTAAAACTTGAAAGGGAAAAAAACTGTGCTATTGTAAAGGTTGAGATAATTTTCTTGGTATCTTGTACAAATAAACCTCATCTGCAGGGCTGTGCATGAGAAGGGTTGCCTAATGGTTTGAATGGGTGTAAATAGCCCGAGAGTGCTTTTTTTAATTTTTTTTTTTAAAAAAACGGAGCTACACTTTTCCTACATTGTTCCACTTACCACTAATTTCTTAACATAATTTACAAAAAAAGAAAAAAAGAAAAAGAAAATCCACTAATAATAAAGCATCATAATTCTCATTGTTCCCCCATTGAAACAACGCATGAAATGATTGCGTGAAATTCTCAACATCTTTGAAAATAAAGGGCTTCTAAAAGTATTTAGTATTTGACCCTTAGTACTAAAAGCATCTGAAGACATTGTGGAGACTGATGCAACCAATAATTCACATGCAATCAAATTTAGAATATTATATTTGAAAGCATACACTTTCCACCATGCCAAAAAGTTAAATTTTGATTCATAATATTATATTAAATTAGTTTAAAAATATTTGCCCACCTTTGAAAAGCTACTCAGCCTTCTTGATCATAGTCTTTGCATGAGCTAAAAACTTATTAGATGTGTGATCAATAGCAAACAAGGACACTTTAGTTTCAACCTTTAGAACTAAAACATTTTCATCATACTAACTTAGATTAAGATTCAGATGTTTCATTATGAGTAATAAAGCTATCATAGAAGATACAAGATATTTATAATCTGCTTCAACTTGACTTCATGCTACATCGCATCAGGAAAAATTGCTTCTAAAGCAACTTCAACTTCACCTTATACATAATAATATATTTATGTGTGTGCGCGCACACACGCGCGTGAGGTAGAATTAAATTAATATGGTTCCTCTGTCTAAACTTATACTTAAATATATATAATATATATCTCTTATATTTATATTTGAACATTATATACATATGTATGTACATAGATACCCACACACATATACATAGATATATATATATATATTCACACACACACCTAAGCACACACACAAACATATCCACACACACACATATTAGCAGGCATTGGCAAGAAGAGGGTGAGCCCGTAGCTTGTCCTATTTAGTACACTTGCCCGCTTATTATGGGCTTTTCTTGAGTGTGCTAAAATAGGCAATTTTTCATTGGGCTTGGGCAGACTCACTATGTTGTGGGCGACTTGTTTAGCTCTACTCATGTGAATTATTTGTATAAAAATAAAGGTTTAGAGGGCTAATTATAAAATTAAGGAAAATTATTTAGGGTTAAGGTGCAATTTTGCCCTTAAAGTATGAATTCAGGAGCAATTTTGCCCTTGAAGTTTCAAGCATAACAATGTTGCCCCTGAAGTTTCAAAATAGAGCAATGTTGCCCCTCCGTTAAAAACCTTAACGGTCAACTAACAGCCAACGTTAGGGTTTTTAACGGAGGGGCAACATTGCTCCATTTTTAAACTTTAGGGGCAACATTGCTCCAAAAAAAAGTAGCAATTTTGCCCCTGAAGTTTCAAAACAGAGCAATGTTGCCCCTCCGTTAAAAACCCTAACGGTCAAGGTTTTTAACAAAGAGGCAACATTGCTCCGTTTTAAAACTTCAGGGGCAACATTGCTACGCTGAAAACTTTAGGGGCAAAATTGCTCCTGGGCACATATTTTAAGGGCAAAAATGTACCTTAACCCTTATTTTTATATCAAGATTAAAAAAGGTTGGACTTGGCTATCCTTTTTTGCTCTTACCGTTCTCTTCCTCTCCTCTTTCCCTCTACCATTCATCTTAACGTTTAGATTGAAATTTGAGCAGTTTTGATTTAATCTTATTACTAAAATATCAAATTAGTTAAAAATAAATAAATACTAAATTTTAGTTATGATAATTTAAAACTACAATAAATAAATTTTTTTTAATAAAAAATTAAATCTAAACCACTCAAGTTTTAATTTAAAGGCTGGGATGAATAGTAAAAAAGGAGAACAACAAGAGCATATGAGGATATTCAACTTCAAAAAGATCATGCATGATTTTGTTGGGGGTAAGAATTACATGAACTCATATAAGAAAAGCAGCATGTACATGTAACTTAGCTGAGTAAAAATTATATAAACTTATACAAGAAAAGTGAAAATCATGCCGGAGTAAAAATTTCTTGAACTAGTATGTTAATATAAGCTCAAGTTGTATAAATGTACATACCTAAGTTAACCCAAAAAACCTAAACAAGTGGTTTGCGTTTTTCAATAATGACATCATATGCATATATTTTAGTAACCATGATTGATCTTTCCAGAAATTTTTTATATATATTATATTTTATATTGAATAATCTGTTAGCAAACAAATAAAATATTTTATTTTAGTTTTCTAAATAGGGGGACGTAAGCGGAATTAAATGAAAACCGAGCATACATATACAAATCCGGACAAATGGGGTGGAAATACTGTCTAAATACTTTATTTATTTATTTTTATTTATTAGAGATGCTCTCTAAATAATATCCCCAATACTTAAGGGAAAGCAGTAAAAGAGGGAAGAAAAATAAAAGCTTAAGAAATTTTAAGCAAAAAAAGACTACCACTTTGATCATATTTATAAGTCTCTTTAAACCAAAAAATTTCGTCATATTAATAAGTATATTTTGATCAAATAAATGAGATTGTAACAATTTCGCCTATATTAATTGTACCAATAAAAATAGAAAGAAAAGAGAGAGTTGAAAGATATTCATTCATAAATGAGGGCAAAGTTGAAAATTTACTCCATAATCATTGAGTTAACTATCTCTCTTCTTAGTATGTGTGATTTGGTCAAAAAGACTTATAAATAGGACCAGGGTGGTATATTGCCAAACGTACTGGGAATAACACCCCTGAAGTGATGCATACAAAATCTACTTGGGAAAATTCGTTTAAGGGCCCCTATTAGGCAAAGAATTCCAGAAAAGGCCCAAACATTCTGATAATACGGAAAAAGGCCCAGAGATTCTGACAATACCCAAAAAGGCCCCAAGATTCTGACGGGGGCTGATATAGTTGTTAATGGGGCTGATATAGTTGTTAACGGGGGGCTGATATAGTTGTTAACCGGGCTGATTTAGTTGTTAATTTTTTTTAACAACTAAATCAGCCCGGTTAACAACTATATCAGCCCCACTAACAACTCTGTCAGAGTCTTGGGGCCTTTTTCCGTATTGTCAGAATCTCTGGACCTTTCTGGGTATTTTCAGATTGTTTGGGCCTTTTCTGGAATTCTTTACCTAATAGAAGCCCTGAAACGAATTTTCCCAATCTACTTTTATCATCAGTATCAATGTGAAAGATCTAATAGCATAATGAAACAACAAATGACACTGTAAAGGAAAAACTTAATTTGGAAGAAGAAAAAACCCAATGCGAGGATGAGTTTAATCGTCTGGTAAATATAATCAGAGTTACAGACAAACATAGGAGTCTGAATAATAAGCAATGGTACTGCATTGTGAGACCAGCGAGGAATCTGGACAAGTACATGGCAAATTTAAATTTAAGAAGAAGAATTACATGAACTCATGTAATAGCAACAACATTAGTTACAAGGTTAAGAATTAATAGACTCATTCCAGAGTCAGTAAAAATCGAGTAAATCAGGTAGAAGTAAGAATTACTTAAACTAGCATGCCAATATAAGCCCAAGTGTATGAATGAAATTGGGTAAAGGTGTAAAAATTCACATATGTAAAAATGCCCATAAACTCTGTAAAATGGGTGTAAAAATAACATGACCGTTAAATTTAACTTAACACTGTTACTTTTTGTGGTGGGACCCACACTATTTTCATGAAAATACCAAAATACTCCTAATTTAAAAAAAGATCTGGAAACTGGATGTGCGCTCGATTTTGTCCGTTTGGGAGTTGCTTTTAGAAAAATGATAGTGTTTAGATGTTTTTATCAGAATAGCTTTTGGGGGATCAAATTTACCAAAAAGGACATTAGCTTTTTGTATAATTGCATTTAAAGGATAAAGTTGTATTTTAAATATTATAAACATTATATTCAATAATAAATACCAAAAGTTATATAAAATTGTTAGAAAAATAAATTTCTACCATTAGTAAATTATGTAACATGATAAAAATTAGATCAAACATATATGTATTAATAAATTATATAGAAAAAATATTTGTAACATAAAAATATTTTGGTATAGTTGAATATAACCGGTAAGGTTGTATTTTAATATTGTTATGTTTTAAAAAATAGTTATTTGATCTCATTAATCTTATCAAACTTGGAATTTTTGGATTATATTGAAAATATTTTGTCTTATATGCATGTCATTAGATCGGTTGTAAGCTGTGTTTCCAGTAATAAAATTTTACTAGAAGTGTTCTAAAAAAAACAAAGAAAGATGTCTGGGCAAAAAAAAAGAAAAAAAGAAAAAAGAAAAACAAAGAAGGATATGGATATATGGAGTACAAATGTGTAGGGAGAGAGGATGTATAATAGAGGGTATTTTGGTATAGTTCAATCATAGTGGGCCCCACAATCCTACAAAATGAGTTTTAAAAAGTGAAAAGTGAAAAAAAGTTGGATTTGGCAAAACCTAGGTTTTGAGCCCAAAACCTAGGTTTTGGGGGGGGGGAAATGATTTTGGAGAAAATTTGAAGTGTTCGGCAAAACTTTAACAAAACCTAGGTTTTGAGGATTGCCAAACAGGCTCTAAGTATTTCAAGAACTTCACTGATTAAATTGCAGCCTGTCATCCAGATGAATGTCAAATTCCTCAGGCTCCTAAACTCAATGGGATCACCTGAGGAATTTGACAGAATATATAATCAAAGCAGCCATATATGCCTACTTATTACGTGAATATGCAAACGGAACAGATCATCCCCAAGATGTCATTTCTGATTGATGAATGAAACATTTGGAAGGAATTAAAATACAATAGCAACAGGAAACGATCTCTTACAGTGATGATCTTACTACGTAAAAAAGTGTAAACGATCAAGAAGTGAAATAGAAAACCGGACGAAGCATGAGATCCAGGAATATGATGCAGGCGCACGACGTCAGCCCGTACACGATCCTAATTCCCATTCCCATTCCCATTCGATCTCGCTCTGGTCTTCTTTGTAAGCTAGCTCTGGGGCTAGATTGCTTCAGAACATGAGAGTCTCGCATTTGGATAAAAACAAAGTTCTTCTTTTGAGATTTTCAAAAAATCATACATATACTATCGTCCACACGCGCCATTACTCGCTACCCACACTTCATACATGGTGATTCAAGCCCCATCATCACCTTCTAATTTTATACTATATCAGTATAGCCATTCATTTAAATAATAATTAATTAATTAATTAAATGGCCTTCTTTCTCTCACGTTTATGATGAAGCATTTTCTGGGCAATGAGTATGGGACTATTCAAGAACCTCGTCGGAGTTTGGGAACCTGAGGAATTTGACATTCATCTGGATGACTGGCTGCAATTTAACCGATGAAGTTTTTGAATTAGGGGCATTTTAGTATTTCCATGAAAATAGTGTGAGGCCTACCATAAAAAGTAGTGGTTTTAAGTTAGATTTAACGGTCATGTCATTTTTACACTCATTTTGAGAGTTCATGGGCATTTTTTCACCTCCGAAAAGCATATGGTGTTGGACGCTTCTGAAGGTAAAACACATGTGTATTTTTGTACCTTTACCCAGTGAAATTTAATACTTAGGTTAACCCAAAGACTTAAAACAAAACCCACTCAAGAGCTATGATACACCAAAAACTATACTGCGTTTTTGATACGTTGTTGATACGTGATATCGATACGTTACTTTAAAAATACTAATATTTCGATACATTCCGATACGTCTTAATATTAAATAATATTTTTAATATAAACAATGTATTTCACATTAACAAAATATAATAAAAGAAAAATCATTAGCATAATTAATGGAAAATGAACCTTGTTGCACTTGCTAACTACTTCGTGTCCATTAAGCCTAGTGCTCAATTTACATTCAACATAGTAAATGAAAGCACTAAACCCCAACTGCCCTAAACAATACGTATGATCTGATAAGTAACCTAACCAGTATTTATTACCAATAGAACCTATGAAACCAGAGGAAAGAACCGAAGCTAAGGAGGAAGAAGACACTCACAGTAGACGGTCTGCTCACAGTCAGACGAGGAGGAAGAATTGCAGGAGTAGAACATCGACAATCAATCTGGGAAATGGGAGAGACGGAGGCCATTTCACCGAGTCAATTTGTCGCTGCGCTCGTGGTCTGCTTATCTGCTCACTGGTGGTCGTTTGGTTCGATTAGGGCATTTAAAACTCTAAAAAACCCGATCTTCAGTTTTCAAGAAAATTCAGAAACGACATTTGATCCATTTGACCAAACTGATTCGCGTTTTTCACTCAAAGTCGCGTCTCCCTCAAATTCACGTTTTGGAAATGCTCCAATGTCAAAATTTGACGTTTCGATGCATCATAGCTCAAGAGGTTCCAAGCAGCTCAAACAATGCTCTGGTTCCTATCTCCCGAGAGGAAGATGATTTGATAATGCAGAGCTCTAAGAAGATCAAGAATGGAGGGAAATGTACTGGGAATACTCTACCATTGAGCACTTGGTCGTTACTAGAAGTTCGAAAAGGTAGCTATTGTAGAGGAGGTATATCCTTTGCAGAGAATTTGAAAGGAAAACTCAGTAAGGATGATAGTGTTGGTTAATTTTGCCTATTACGTGACTTTTATACAAAGTTTCATGAGGTTGAAAACAAAAATTTTGTTTAATCGTTGCAGAAATCCATAACTTCTTACGGTTCTCATAAATTATTAACCTTAACCCATTACGTTAATTAGTTATTAATTATTAATCCGTAATTTTTTACGGTGCTCATGTGAATTCATAACAATTTATAATATTCATGATCTTCAGGATTACATGTTAGAACAACTATTGGGGTTTAGGATAACTTGATAATATGACTATTGGAGATTAGAATTACCTTAGATTACTTAAAGACCTCAATGTTGTTGATGTCCTCTAACGTTGATCCACACAACTATCCCCAAATTACAACGAGAACTCCTTCTCTTGAAACGTTCCACTCCTTTGATGCTTGCTAATCGAAGACAAGGTTGGCTTTTGGTTTCCTTGGGTTTTTATCTTTTCAAGAAGGTGGTGGTTTTTCTGTATTAGGTTGAAGATAGGAGGAGTAAGATCATTAGAATGTTGCCTTTGTGGATGACACATTTTTCTCTTTAAACCTTAGTGAAGACTGAAATTTAGAGAGCATAAAGGCATCTTATTTTTCTCCTAAAGAACATGCAATGGAGAGGCATACCAAAAATTAGCACTTTATAAGAGTCTAACCATAATTTAAGTGTTTACAAGGAAGGACTAATTCAAGCTTGAATTGGAAAATCCAAATCACAATGAATAAATTTATGTTTTGATTGATTGATTGAATTTAAGATGATGAATCACATTCATATCTTGATTGATTGATTGAATCAATCATTTAAGATGATGAATCATATTTATTTCTTAATTGATTAATTGAGTCAACCATTTAAAATGATGGATCACATTTATATCTTAATTAATTAATTGAGTAATAATTTAAGATGATGAATGACATTAATCTCTTATACTAAAATTCAAAATCATTTTTAATTTAATCCCCATTTATTATTCTCCTATCTTCATCCAATCATTATTGGATCACATATATATATATATATATATATATAAAAGATAATTTCGAATTATGTTTTATAACCTAACTTTTTGAATTAAAATTAAAATTAAAATTTCAAACTTAAATTCAAAATTCGAATTTTAAATTCAACTTGGCTTAAGATCCCGTTGGGTCTTTCAACACATTTGGGCCCTTTTGTGGAGAAACTGATTTCCCACTCAAGACCATATATGTGGCACCATTTTGCTTCTTATTGGGCTAGGAGTCCCACTCTAACCCAATTACACTTTTATTCTTGATAAAGCCCAATAACAATTATTCGCCAAAGTTTGCTAATTTTAAGCAACTGGGAATAACCTTTGTGTGTGACCCATTAAACCCAATTAGTCACTGACATAAATAAATTTGAACCAATTAAAACTCCTTTAACGGGCCCAATTTCTTTAATGACCTCATAAGACACTAGCAATGCTCTACGGCTCAAGAACTAATTGAGTTGATCAAGTGATCTACCTTTCATATTTGGATACTGTGCAGGCATCATCCCTCACATCATCATTCACATTTAGTCGAGATCAAAGATAAAATATCACCTCTTTTAATTGACTAAATGTAGCTAATTCACAGAACTAGGAATCTTCTTATATTAACTCTATAACGAATTATGACTCTTCATGATCACCTGCTGTGTGCACAGACTCCAAAGTTAATTAGAAGCTATTCAAGCTCTACCGGTCTTGTAAATGACTAATCCCTTGTAGGGGACTGTGAGTCCTCTCAGTATGTCCATCTATACTCATATATTCAAGTTATACCCAAGAGTATACTGGCCTCCCAATTTTCAGGCGGATAGAGTTGTATAGTCAAAGTATAATCCTAAGACATAGTGTTCGATGACATCCTAAAGTCTATGACGATCCACATTACCAAATGGTGAGAGATTTTACATATCCAATGATACTCTTTACAATGAATCTTTGTGGACTCTCTCGGCAGGTCAGTTCAGTGCTATCTATTCTCCAACAGATCCACCCACGACATTAGCTAAGGCATCACCATGCTTGTATTCCATAAGGTCCCTACCTTGTATCCCATACATGTAGATGATGTCGTACTAGTCTTATTAAAATCATTAACGCCTTTTCTTGGTGATTCAAGACTAGGAACCAGTTTTAGGCAATAGATATCCAGTATTCTTGAGTCCTCATGATCATGATCTCTATCATTGATCCTTAAGAATAACACATGTTCTATTCCTAAGGATTTTATCTCCAAACACATATTTACCTTAAAATAAAGGCGAGACATAAATATAATAAAGATAAAATGTGCTCATATATTAATAACGAAATGCTATAATGTAAAAATGATGTTGATTTGTCCGTACAAATTGTCTCTAGAACTGAGTGGATCACTAAAGAAGACAGAAATACTTGGTATTATTATCTCAAAACTTCTATGAGAAGAAGAAGGAACAAGATTTTGATGCTCAAAGATGAAAATGGAACCTAGATTGATGATGAGGTTAGACTAAAGGAAATGGTGGTAAATTATTTCCGATCTTTGTATCAATCGGAAGATAGGAATTTGATTAATCTTGCTACTGAGACTAAATTTCCAGAATTGGAGGGGGATGCTATGACTTGCCTTAACTGTCTTCCATTCAAAGAAGAAATTAAACTATCTCTCTTTGCAATGAGCCCTTATTGTTGGCTAATTTTGCCATTTACATGATTTTCATGCAAAATTTCATGAGGTTGAAAACAAAAATTTTGTTTAATTGTTGCGGAAACCCGTAACTCCTTATGGTCCTCATGAATTATTAACCTTAACTCATTACGTTAAGTGGTTATTAATTATTAATCCATAACTCTTTATGGTGCTCATGAGAATTCATAACGATTTATAATATTTATAAGCTTTAGGATTACTTGTTAAAACAACTATTGGGGATTGTGATAATTTAATAACACAACTATTGTAGATTAGGATTACCTTAGGTCACTTGAAGACCTCAATGTTGTTGATGTCCTCTAACGTTGATCCACACGGCTATCCCTCGATTGCAACGAGAACTCCTTCTTTTGAAACCTCCTACTCCTTGGATGCTTGCTAAGCGAAGACAAGGTTGAAGTTTGTGTTTTCTTGGGTTTTTCTCTTTTCCAGAAGATGATGCTTTCTTAGGATTAGGTTAAAGATAGGAGGAGTAAAATCATTGGAACTTGCCCTTTTGGATGGCACCTTTTTCTCACTAAACCTTGGTGAAGACCGAAATTTAGAGAGTACAAAGAGCCTCTTGTTTTTCTCCTAGAAAAACATGCAAAAGAGAGGCACACCAAAAATCAGCACTTTATAAAAGTCTAACCCTAATTTAAGTGCTTACAATAAAGTCTCAATCCAAGCTTGAATTGGAAAATCCAAATCACAATGAATTAAATTCATATATTAATTGATTGATTGAATTTAAAATGATTAATCACATTCAAATTTAAGATGATGGATCACATTTATTTCTTGATTGATTGAGTCAACCATTTAAGATGATGGATCACATTTATATCTTAATTGATTAATTGAATAATAATTTAAGATGATGGATCGCATTCATCTCTAAAACTAAAATTCAAAATAATTTTTAACTCAATCTTCATTTATTATTTCTCCTATCTTCATCCAATTATTATTGGATCTTTATATATATATATATATATATATATATATATATATATATATATATATATATATATATATATTAGATAATTTAGAATTATCTTTTATAATCTAACCTTTTGAATTTAAATTTCAAACTTAAATTCCAAATTTGACTTGGCCTAAGACCTTGTTAGGTCTTTCAACACATGTGGGCTCTTTTGTGGAGAAACTGATTTCCCACTCGGGACCATATATGTGACGCCATTTTTCTCCTAATTGGACTTGGAGTTCTACTCAAAACCAATTACACCTTTACTCTTGATAAAGCCCAATAACAATTATTGGCCCAAATTTGCTAATTTTAAGCAATCGGGAATAACCTTTGTGTGTGACCCATTAAACTCAATTAGTCATTGACATAAATAAACTTGAACCAATTAAAACTCCTTTAACGGGCCCAATTTATTTAATAACCTCATAAGACACTAACAATGATTTACGACCCCAGAACTAATTGAGTTGATCAAGTGATCTACTTTCATATTTGGATACCGTGTAGGAATCATCCCTCACATCGTCATTCACATTTAGTCGAGAGCAAAGATAGAGTATCATCTCTATTAGTTGACTAAATGTAGCTATTTCACAGAATTATAAATATTCTTATATTAACTCTATAATGGATTATAACTCTTTATGATCACTTGTTGTGCGCACAGACTCCCAAATTTATTAGAAGTTATCCAAGCTCTATCGGTCTTGTGAATGACTAATCTCTTGTAGAGGACTGTGAATCCTCTCAGCATGTCCATCTATAATCATGTATTCGAGTTACATATAAGAGTATACTGTTTTCCCCATTTTTAGACGGATAGAGTTGTACAGTCAAAGTATAACTCTAAGAACATCCTCAAGTCTAGGACGACTCACACTACCAAACGATGAGAGACTTTACATATCCAATGATACTCTCTACAATGAATTTTTGTGGAGTCTCTCGGCAGGTCAGTTCGGTGCTATCTGTTCTCCAACAGATCCACCCATGAACATCAGCTAAGGCATCACCATGCCTATATTCCATGAGGTTCCTACCTTGTATCTCATACATGTAGATGATGTCATACTAGTTATATTGAGATCATCAATGCTTTTTCTTGGTGATTTAAGACTAGAAACAAGTTTTAGGCAATAGATATCCAGTGTTTTCGAGTCCACATGATCATGATCTCTATCGTTGATCTTCAAGAATAACACAAGTTCTATTCCTAGAGCTTTTATCTTCAAACACATACTCACCTTAAAATGAAGACAAGACATAAATATGATAAAGATAAAATGTGCCCATTTATTAATAATAAAATACTACAACTTAGAAATGGTGTTGATCTGTCCTTATAGATTTTTTCTAAAACGCCTAAATACTAACACTTATAAAGCTCCAGGTTTTGATGGTTTCCCACCAATTTTGCTTTCAATCAAATTGGAATACGATGGGACCAGCGCTTTGTAGATTTGTTAAAGAAGCATTTGAAGGGAAACAAAATATGGAGATGCATAATAAGGCCCTTATTTCTCTTATTCCTAAGAGAGATAAGCCTAATATTGTGAATCACTTCAAACCAATCTCGCTCTGTTCTGTCAAGCCTTAGGGATTCCACTATCTCTCCTTTTCAAGCGAGCTTAATCAAAGGAAGAGAGATTCATGATAATATCATTGTGGGCCAAGAAGTTATGCACATCATGAAACACACAAGGGCAAGGAAAGGATTAATGGCGTGGAACATTAACCTAGAAAAAGCCTACGATGGACTAAGCTGGGATTTTGTGAAACAAGTTCTGGAAGAAGTAGGTACGGAGACTCGTTTTATTCACCTGATTATGCATTGTATTACTTCCATATCTTATAATATTTTGTGGAATGGTTCATCAACTCATTTCTTCTCCTAAAAAAGGGGTCTCAGGCAAGGTGACCCAATTTTAGCATTATTATTTGTTTTGTGCATGGATAAGTTATCCCATATTATAACTGATGAGGTGAATGCTAGTAACTGGAAACCCATTATGATTTCTAAAGAGGGCCCTTGCATTTCCTACCTTATGTTTGCCGATGACGTTTTGTTTTTTGGTGAAGCTATTGAGAATCAAGCCCGATGTATGATGCATTGTCTTCATAAGTTCTATGAGGAGAAGGTTAGTAAAGACTAAATCTTTGATTTTCTTTTCCCCAAGAGTTCCAATTCATATGAAGCAGAAAATTGCTACTCTCTCTGGTCCTAATTATAAGAGCTAGTTGACTTTTTTGGAGTGATTAAGGAAGCTAATTAAATTACTTTAGCGTATTTTTATTTTTATTTTTTCCTTCAAACTAATTAGTTTGACTAATAAACTAAGATATAGGATATTCTTACTACCTCTTTATCTTACTACCATTTTTTTACCGTCAGATCTATTATTTGATCCAATGGTCTTGATTTACCCTACTTAATACCTTCTTCCTTCTCCAGATTTCTCTCCTTCCTCTTCCACTCTCTCGATCGAATACCTAGCGCATCACCGCTAGGACGCGTCCACCATCGCCACCATCCCTCCCCCTCCTCTGCGCCCCTCTTCCTCACTCCACCGCTCCACTCCCTCTCTGCTAGGGTTTCTTCCTCTTAGGGTTTTCAAGATTTCTCCCAAATGGCTGATCGGAACGCAGCATAGGTCTTAATTACCATTACCTATACAATTTCAATTTCTGCCATATTGTTTGCTTTTGCTTTTGCAGATCTGAATTCAAGCTTTGCTTTGTTACTTGATTTCTCAATGGGTCTACAAAATGGCATATCGCATAAACGTTGATCTTCTAGGCTAATTCCTTTTGCCATTAACGGATTTGATGATCTTCTATCTTGTCCCCCTGTTTGTATTTGTTTTCTGTTCTTGGTGGGCAGGTAGTTCTGTGCGTATTAATATATCGGACCGGTGTTCTCAATTTCCTGTCTCTTGGATGACCTTGCTATTCGATCCTGTTAATGGTTGTTATTGTATCAAGATTGAAGGGATAATATGTAAAACTTTGATTTTTTTTAAGTTCTTATTTTTTATATGAATACTTTTCAAAATGAAAAATGAACATCTACAATAATTTTAATTTTGAAATGCCAAAATCTTGAACATAAAAATTAATGTTGGTAATGAAGTTCTTGATGATTGCCTTGAAATTTGTTAGTTGATTCTTGGGTTTGTCCTAAAATAAGTTGTTGCTTTTCTTGTGGTTGTTTGACCCACCAAGCCCTTGAAAATGTTCTTCATTCTTGCTGCTACATTAATAATTATGAATATGTTGACCTCATTACTGCATTCCTCCAGTGAAAATAGGAGCCTGCAAGAGTGAAAACTTTCTTGCATATCTATTTACCTTTTGAATAGTTTCATTTTGAATTCATGTTTTATTGGTGAGATTGCCTGCATTTATTTAGCACATGCCTCTGTTCAGTTTAACTTGAAAACTTATACAAAGTGAATGAGGAGCAAATATAAATTTTAACTTGGACATTTTCTTTGATTCAAATCAAACTTGATTAATTTTCTTTCTGTTCAATTTTTTCTCTTTGATCCAAACATTTTTTGTAAGAGAAAATATTTCATTTAAATGCAGACATTACAGAAAATGTCTAAATTAAAATTTCTCCACTCTACTCAATTCAATCATATCCCTGAAAGCTGGTGTTTAAGTGAAATTTATTGTGTGCTCACTAACCTTAACGCATGGTCATGGTTTCCTTACAGGTCATTCCTATACGGTGGATCAACAGGCCTGTTCATCTATGCCTATTGTTTGTATTGCTACTATGCTCGCTCTGATATGTCTGGATTCATGCAGACTTCATTTTTCTTTGGATACATGGCCTGTGTATGCTATAGTTTCTTCTTGATGCTTGAAATTGTTGGTTTCCGTGCTGCTTTGCTCTTTGTTCGCCACATATATCGGTCCATTAAGTGCGAGTAAACCTGGCGTTTTGCCCCTACAAGAGTCCCCTAGAGCTGTTACTGTCTTCATTTCATATTGTTAACGATTTTAATTTGCCTTTTTGTTTGGTTTACCTTCCAAGAGAGCTTAGAGTTTAAATTTAAGTTTATGTTGATCCAATTGACTTGTTCTGAGTATTAAAATTTTAAAAGTTTGCTTTTCTCCTGTTTGTTTATGAATGTTTACATCTTTGCTTTCTTACTAATGGAGATTTTTATATTGGGAACCCCTTTTACAATGCATTATATGAAGGCCTAAATCATGTGCTTGATTTATACTACATTTTCCTTCATTCTTCCATGCCTATATAATGTTCTGCTTGTTTGGTTGTTTTTTCCTGTATAGGATTGCTAGAAATCTGCTTTTCATTGTTTGATCTGTGTTGGTGACATTGTTTCCAATTTCCTTACTTAGATAAGGTCTAAATTATTCCATGTGTTACAAGACGTTTTCTTAAGAATCAGTGACAGGCTTCGATTTTTTGTTGAAGAGTGAGACCATATGCAGGTATCTATCATTTGAAGCTTTTCTTGTGTTTGACCATGTTTTTATGTCAGTGGGATACTCCTCATTATCTGTAATCCTTGTAGTGAAGTAATGAATAGGAGTTATATTACTAACCCTTTTAAAATTTAGGGTTTAATTTTCCCTGAACTTATTTTAAAATTCAGGGTTTAATTCGGTCCTTTCAATATCATAGCCCCATGTAGATTTTATTTATGATCGGCTATTAAAACTTTCGAGGATCATTTGCTTTTCTTGTTCAGACTTTATCATAGATTTCACAGCTTGATGATATGATAATATATTAATGTTTGGGAGCTCTTCATATTTGTATGTTTTTATTGGAGCAACTAATAGGTTCTGAGAAGCAAAGTTGTTTTGGTTTGATGTTCTGAAAACCATGTCTGAATGTCTGAAAGCCATGTACGAATTTCTACTTTTGCAGGGGATTCAGTTCATTGTTGATGATTCAGGAGGTGTCTCTGTTGTTGCTGCAGAGTTTCTTGAGAACCTTGTAGACGACTATACTAACACTATTGTAATGCTATATGCTACCGGGGTCTAGGCTCAAACGCAAGGCTTCAAAGCAGGAAGCATACAATCTTTGGGGTTCTTCATGATGCTATATCATTTGCAAGATTGTTTTGTACAGTGGGTGACTTATGGACAAACCTTTTGCCATAGAATTTTAAGAGTGGGAGTGATCAATTCCTTTGAACTTGCTCTCCCCCCTTCGAGTCATGTTCTATGTAATATATTGGAATTTAAAGTCAAACATTTCAAGTACGCATCCAATATTGAATTTATTAACCATTTGTTATGATTTATTAACAATCTCATTTACACTCTTTGCCTAAATTGTAAGCTAGTAGTAGAGGACAGGGCCTTAGGCAACCACTCTAATATTCCTTCTCTTTCTAAATGCTAACCACGAGCATGAACTTAATTATCAAGTCAGGTTTTCAAATTACCCCGATAATTAATGGGAGAGTGCACATTAGATTTTAAAAAGGTAAATAGTAACTACACGTATTGTTTTAAATAACTGTAAATTTACAATGGAATGTCATTCTTGCGTAACTCTAATAACAACAGGAGAACAAGGGCAGGCATTGGACGAGTAAAATCCAAGCAAACAAAAAAAGGAAAAAAAATAAAAATTATGACAGCTGAAATGACTAAACCAAGCATAAAATAAACTAACCACAGTAATGAGAAAAGTTGCTTGGGATCAAAACATGATATATGAGGCATGTTTTATTATCCTTCACACAATACCTACTCAAAAAAGTCTCAAAGAGCATTGGTTTATGGTATTTCGGTATGCAGGTGCAGGTGTTATTTCTTATGCTTTTAGCATGTTTTGAATGTAAACCTTATCAATTTTCTGCATAGAATAATTAGGCAAAACATGATATAAATGAATATCTAATAATCATAATTTGAGTCAAGTTAGAAATAATAAACTAAATAATAATCATCTAACAAGTGTCATGTAACCCAAAATACTAAAAAACATAATTTGAGTCAATGTAAAATTTTCTTTGTACATATACATTTATTATGTCCTCGTTTCTTGCAATTACCACAAATATTAGTATTCTTTGATGCTTCTTCAATCCCACTATGAATTCTATGTCCTTGTGACATATTGTGAGACTCCCTTTTTCGACCTTTTGTCTGTGAAATATTGGGATCCTTCAAACTCATCATAGATGATACTTCAGTTTGAGAATTCAAGTACTGTAAATCAAAATTCTCAAGACCAATACTATCATTAGGTGTTGGAAATTTTTCTAAAGATTCAGTGAGAGAATCAAGACCATCACAAGCGAATTTAACTGCTTCATTGGACCTATCTGCAAGATCAATAAGTTTGAAAAATCTAGAGCGTATATCAAATCCGCGAAGGAGCCCTTCTCCATCAAAATGACAAATGCCATTATTTGTACAAATGATATCATTTCCTTCCTTCCTCCATCTTTTCAAAATCATATGTTCAGGGATCTGCTCAACATTTTCAACCAAAAAAATAGCAAGAATATGCTCACATGGGATTCCCATGAACTCAAAATATTGACAAGAACATGTACCTTCTTTATTTTCCAACTTCATCTTCACAATTGCAGAATGATCCATCTCTTTCCTATTAAAAACTCGATAGGTAACCCAATCACGATCATTCTCAAGTTTCTCCTTAGAGAGAGGAAAACTATGAGAAAACGCATCACTAAACTTTATGAAAAGTGCACGTGTATAGACCTTAGCTGCATGCTCTTCCAATGGCATATTCAATGTTAAACGCCATTCTTTGTGCCTAGATTCAAAGTCTTGTTTTTTGAATGACTCATAACGAGCATCTACTGCTTGATTATATTTTCCTACAAACTCCTTTAATGTTGTACCAGATGTAACAAAACCATCAAAGAATGAATTAATGCTTTCACTATGCTGAGTGGTGTTCATACCAGCAAAGAAAATGGATCTATTAAAGATTGGTATCCAAGAGGACTTAATAGAATAAAGTGACTGCAACCACTCATTCTCATAAAGACCATATTTATCAAGAATACGTTGCCACTTGTCTTCAAAATCTTGAGTGCTCTTTTTTGTATGGATACAGTTATTGAAATCGCTCTTAAATGTGGCATGCCGCTGATAGACGTGAGACAACTTTTCTGGGAACTTTTTTGTGATGTGCCACATACAAAATCAATGCTTGCTATTTGGGAAAACTTTGGATACTGCTTTGGTAATTGACATGTCCTATAAATTCAATGACATATGTAAGAATACAATCATTAATATGTATAAAACAATTGAAAAGATGTACTTAAATGATTATACCTGATAATTAATTATGGCGCCTGGATGTTTCCCATTCATTCCTCGAAACCATTCATTAAATAGCCACACGAAAGTATCTTTTGTTTCGTCTTTCAATAAAGCACATCCGAACAAGATTGACTATAAATGATTATTTACACCAACAAAAGGTCAAAATGGCATTGAATACTTATTAGTTCTGTATGTCGTGTCAAATGTGATGACATCACCAAAAAGCTTATAAGCTTGCGTGGACCTCACATTAATCCAAAAAAAGCTTTCCATGCGATTCTCATTGTCATATTTAATGGAATAAAAGAAATTTGGATTCAATGATTGTTGTTTAACACAATAGTGTAACACAACTTGTGCATCTCCTGTGTTATGCATTCTCCTCCTCACACTTTTTAGATGATTATAACAATCTCGACTGTCAAATAATAACTCATCGCCTCTGAAGATGGTAGCCACTTTTCCTGTGGGCAAGCCTGACTGATTAAATTTTTCAACCAATGATCTTGCAGCATCAGGCATTTTTCTGTGTGATTTGAGATAATGAACACTCTTTGGAGTCACAAGAACATGATTATAGTTGCCGTCAAAATGTGTAATTCTCCACTTTTTGTTTTTCCACTCTTAGAAGCCTTTACACAAGCTTCACACCCAATGCGACATGTTGATGTCTTTTTTGATTTGGTCTGACAAACTTGAGCAACATCTTTATCTGTTTTTGGTTGTGGATAACCCTCTCTAGTACAAACTAGCTTGAAGTAGTTATCCCTCCTTGTTCGTGTTCTGACGCCAAAACCTTTTACCTTGCCATATTCTGTATACAAGTCCATTACATCCTTTTGTTCAAAAAATTCCATTCCCCTCAATTAAAATATTATAATTCTTTGTCGGTGTCAAGGGAATGACATTTGGAATGTTATCAATTAAATCATTCGATATGTCATCTCCTAAATTAAGAGGCATCTCTTCTACAATTTCATCATCACTAAAGTTGATGTAATCTATTGGATCATCATCCATGTTCAATAAGTCATCTCCCAATTCATTAGGTATGTCATCATTTCTAATTTCATCATTTAAGTCAATGTAGTTCGGATGCTCATCCATAATATACCTAAAAATTTAAAATCAACAAACATATACATAACATTCAAATACTCTTAATCATGACAAAAAAAAAGGGTATGGTGGACTAGACTAAGATTTTCAATCCAATTACATTTGAATCAAAGAAAATGTCCAAGTTAAAATTTCTCTTTGCTCCTCATTCACTTTGTATAAGTTTTCAAGTTAAACTGAACAGAGGCATGTGCTAAATAAATGCAGGCAATCTCACCAATAAAACATGAATTCAAAAATGAAACTATTCAAAAGGTAAATAGATATGCAAGAAAGTTTTCACTCTTGCAGGCTCCTATTTTCACTGGAGGAATGCAGTAATGAGGTCAACATATTCAGAATTATAAATGGAGCAATGAGAATGAAGAACATTTTCAAGGGCTTGGTGGGTCAAACGACCACAAGAAAAGCAACAACTTATTTTAGGACAAACCTAAGAATCAACTGACAAATTTCAAGGCAATCATCAAGAACTTCATTACCAACATTAATTTTCATGTTCAAAATTTTGGCATTTCAAAATTAAAATTATCGTAGATGTTCTTTTTTCATTTTGAAAAGTATTCATATAAAAAATAAGAACTTAAAAAAAATCAAAGTTTTACATATTATCCCTTCAATCTCGATACAATAACAACCATTAACAGAATCGAATAGCAAGGTCATCCAAGAGATAGGAAATTGAGAACACAGGTCCGATATATTAATATGCACAGAACTACCAGCCCACCAAGAATAGAAAACAAATACAAATAGGGGGACAAGATAGAAGATCATCAAATCTGTTAATGACAAAAGGAATTAACCTAGAAGATCAACGTTTATGCGATATGCCATTTTGTAGACCCATCGAGAAATCAAGTACCAAAGCAAAGCTTGAATTCAGATATGTAAAAGCAAAAGCAAACAATATGGCAGAAATAGAAATTGTATAGGTAATGGTAATTAAGACCTATGCTGTGTTCCGATTGGCCGTTTGGGAGAAATCTTGAAAACCCTAAGAGGAAGAAACCCTAGCAGAGAGGGAGTGGAGCGGTGGAGTGAGGAAGAGAGGCGCAGAGGAGGGGGAGGGACTGTGGTGATGGTGGACGCATCCTGGCGGTGATGCGCTGGATATCCGATCGGGAGAGTGGAAGATGAAGGAGAGAAATGTGGAGAAGGAAGAATGTATTAAGTAGGATAAATCAGGACTGTTAGATCAAATAATAGATCTGACGGTAAGAAAATGGTAGTAAGATAAAGAAGTAGTAAGAATATCCTATCTAAGGATACACAACAAATGAAATGACTAAATAACTTATTTAGTTTCCTTAATCTCTCTAAAGAAAGTCAACTAGCTCTTATAATTAGGACTGGAGGTAGTATTATTTTTGGTATGCATATTTCTGCAGAAATAGGTAGATACTTGGGTTTTCTGTTGTCAACAAAAAAGAAAACCATTGAGACTTTCCAATATATAGTTGATAGAGTTAGATCCAAACTCTCCGTGTGGAAGGAAAAATGTCTATCTGGAGCTAATAGAATTACTCTGGCTAAGTTTGTCCTTAGTGCTGTACCCTTATATCCGACACAGGTGGCTCAAATTCCCTGCTCAATCTACAATGAGATTGAGAGACTCCAATGGAACTTTATTTGGGGTCATAGTGATTCAATCCATGGTTTCTATCCTGTTGGATGGGATCAAGTCCTTCGAACGAAAAATTAGGGGCGACTAGGTTTCAAAAGACTTTCTTCCCTTAATGAGGCATGTGGGGCCAAATTGACCTGGAGACTCCTCACGGGGTCAAAAAGGTTTGTGGGCCGAAGTTTTGCTGAGAAAATATATGTTGCGTGATGATAATAATGACCTGTTTTCTGTTAAAGCGTATGATTCCCCTCTCAGGAAATTCATAACTAGCCAAAAGGATTTAGTAGCTTCTGGACCTATGTGGAATATTCGTAATGGAATGAGTGTTAAATTCTTTACTGACTGTTGGCTGATGAGAGACACTCTACTCAAAGAGGTATGTTTAAGACCCCAGTCAAGTGAGGAAGAGGATAGTGTTGTAGCTGCTTGGGCCTCGAATGGAAATTGGGATTTTGTTAGTTTATCTCAAATCCTCCCTGGCAATATTATACAGAAATTGATTGCTTGTCTTCCACCCTTAACGGAGGCTGGGCATGATATTCTGTCATGGAAAAATTCTAACAACGGGCTGTTTTCAGTGCGAAGTGCGTACAATTTGTTCGAGAAGACCGAGACCGCTGATATCAATCTGTTCAAATGGGTCTGCAGGTGGCAAGGAGCAAAAATGGATTAAACTGTTTATGTGGATAGCCTTTAATAATCGCTTACCTACTAATTCTTGGCTAGCAGCTGGTCGCATAAGAGACTGAATATGCAATGAAAGTCTGGTGTGCTTACAGGGGGCCTAGTCAAGAATTTTAGTGATGGGGCGAAAATAAAAAATATTATATCATATATATATATGGGTAAAGGATTTCTCCTGTCACTGGAGATAAAGTTATCTCCAGTAACCCTAAAACTACATCGTTTTGAATTAATGAAGGGTGTATTTGTAATTTCAGGTAAATTAATGAAGTGTGTATTTGTAATTTCAGATGAATTAATGAAGAGTGCAAATACAAAAATACCATTCATTAATTCACCTGAAATTACAAACACACCCTTCATTAATTCAAAACGACGTAGTTTTAGGATCACTGGAGATAACTCTATCTCCAGTGACAGGAGAAATATTTTTCCCTATATATATATGGGAAAATGATTTCTGCATTTGATGCAGAAAACAATCTGCAGCAAGGGGACCAAAACGCTGTGTTTCAATTATTTTTCACCGGACTTGCCCATAAATTGCTCGTGCAATGAAACAATTGACTTTTAGCTGAATGTGAACATTCAGTGATA
This sequence comes from Acacia crassicarpa, assembly GCA_034222035.1. Classification (NCBI taxonomy): domain Eukaryota; kingdom Viridiplantae; phylum Streptophyta; class Magnoliopsida; order Fabales; family Fabaceae; genus Acacia; species Acacia crassicarpa. The sequence continues at coordinate 13,614,547 of JAWXYG010000015.1, forward strand.
GAGCCGGAGGCTATTTACTTCCACCCCTTTATTTCTGATTTCGCGTGGCAAATTTATTTCCTATTTGATTCTCCTTCTTGTATCTATTTTGTCTCCTCTTGTCTTCTTGCATAACATGCCGCCAGTTTTGCTATTGCTTCTTGCTGTCGTTTCAAGTATTTTCTACATTCTTGCTATTGCTTCTTTTTCGTCTCTTCTTGCATAACACGTTGCAGTGATTCTGTTCGAGGTGAACTGGATACTCACCACTAAAAGCTGTTGCTCAGTGATATTTGCTGATATTTGTGTCTGTATCGCTGGTAGGCCTTCCCTTCCCTTTTTGCTGATATTAGAGTCTGTACTCGCCACTTGTTGGATTGCACAGATGGAGATATGGTCATAAAAGTGGTTGTTTATGCTATATCTGAAGATAGATGAAAAGAAGAAATCTGAGTATGAGTAATGTATCAAATTTCACTCCTTGGTGTTTCGAACCCATTACATGACTCTACCATATCACTTTCAAATTATTTTGGCCCTTATAATTTAACGCATATAGAGTAAGTCAGTCGATTGTTTCACTGCACGAGCAATTTATGGGCAAGTAAGATGAAAAATAATTGAAACACAGCGTTTTGGTCCCCTTGCTGCAGATTGTTTTCTGCATCAAATGCAGAAATCATTTTCCCTATATATATATATATAAGTAAGACCTAATATATAAAAAATTGAAAAAATCTATTATAGAAATTAAAGCCTATGACATTCTCCTCATGCTAAAAATTGAAGCATGTTTTCATATTATTACTCATCTATAATTGAATCTATGCTAAAATTGAAGCCTGTGATATTCACCTTACATATTGTTAGCGCAAATTAAAGCCTGCATTCCATTCCATTCACCTTGTTTGCTAGCTCCATCATGGCCTTGTCTTCGAACATTTTAAATGTCAAGATTATGGTGACGAAGAGTGTTGAAAACTTCTTGTTTCAAAATCTTAGTATTTGTATCTTTCACATGTACAAGAATGAAAAACATTTCCCTTATAAAACCATCTATGTATCTTAAAACAATAGCCATATTCTTTTTTGAAAGAAAACATGAAGAATTTCTTTTTAAATTAGAAGGGAACTATACGATACATTTTGAGGAGCTTTTTCTAAAATAATATGAAGATTTTTATTATTATTATTTTTTTAATGAAGTAAGGAAGATGCAGTGTTGTTAAAAATGAAACCCCAGATTTGTGAACGAAAAAAAACAATAAGGTCCAACAATATATAATTTCTCAAGTATTTAGCATGGGGACTTGGGCTTCAGGAGGGTAATTGTCGAGTCTGATGCTAGGATGGTCGTGGATAGGCTGAATGAGGAGAACTCAATCTCTAGCTGTGATCTTATCTTCTGGTCCATTGGCAAAATGAGAGGAAGACAGTGGTCATGCGTTTTCAACATACTCCGAGAGAAGGCACCATAGTGGCGGATGCCCTCGCAAAACAGGGTATCTCATTTTTATCAAACAAAAAAGGGTATCTCATTTTTGTCCTCAGTCGCTTAGAACTCTGGTCCTGCAAGAGGCACTGCTGTCTATTTCTTTCCTTAAAAAAAAAAAAAAACTATTTCTTCAATGACAAAAAAACTAAGTTTGTGGCTTGCTATCAAGTTTTTCAATAAAGAAATATGTTTATATTTAAGCACCAAAAATATTCTCTCACATTATATTTTTGTACTATTGAATAATCTGATAGCAAGCCCCTATTGAGATTAAGGAAGATTGTTCTTTGTACGCTCATGAAATTTGCAGAAGCAATGCAAAGCATCCCTCATCCAAGCATGTCGACAGCTTTCAAATGCTTCTGGTACAGATAGCCAATTCCTATTTCTAAACTTCTGCTCAGGCCATGAATGAAGCTCTTCCTTAACAAACAAGGCAAACATTGCCGCCTTGCACAATCCTTCCGGATTGAACTCATCTTGGTGAGTCTTACTCCTAAACTCAAAGTAACCAAGAAAATCCTGAAAACAAAAAAACAAGTATCAAACATTGTTTTAAGAAAATCCACACTAAACATATAACACCAATTAAAGCCTATCAGGTCTGTTTGGTATGAGGGATTTGAAGGGGGAGGGAGGAGAGAGAAAATTTGTATGAGTTGAATTTAAGAAAATTGGAGAAGTGCAATTACAAAATTTTAATAAAGAAAATATGTAAGATAAAAGAGTAAGAAAACTTACTAACAACTTTATACCCCACTTCTCTCATATTTTAAATCAAACTCAAAAAAAAAAAATTTCTCTCCACCCACTTTCCCTCCCCTCCCCTTCTAACAAACAAGCCCTAAATACAAGATAGTTCAACCATAAAATTTCTTTATTTCCCATGTAACTTCTTTTCAGTTTTAGAAGAGACAATTCCTCACTCCAACAGGGGAAAATTGTCATTCTTAATTCCATTTTTTTGCATGAGATGAAACTAATTTGACAAATCAAAATTATCTCCACTTTTAGTACAGAATTAAACATTGATTGTATCATTTATCAGACTTTTAGTTATTATATATTTATATGCATGATAGAGTTAAACATTGGTTTTAGATTAAAAAAAAAAGAATTAAATACTTGGATAATGAAATTCACAAACAAAATGGTAATAGGTGCAAGATTAGGAAAATTTACCATTAGGTTTCCTCGAACTCCTGCTTCTTCAATCGATTCTCTTGTAGCTGCCTCCTCAACAGTTTCATCATTCTCCCAACCTCCCTTTAATATAAGTGACATCAGAAAAAGCAAAATATAAGATGGAGATCACTGTTTTGCTCCAAAAAAAAAAAAGGAGATCACTGAAGTTCACCAAAGTTGATCTCAACCAAAATAATTTTATCACAGGAAAAAACCTATATAGTAGTAACTTTCAAAGGATTCCACAGTAAAAGGTTGCAGGTAATTCATTACAAAGCTGCATAATCCGTTCCAATATGAAACACATGCAATATAGGTATTTCATCAAGCTTTATATAGGAATTTAAAGTACAATAACATATCTACCTTCAAGCACAATATGTAACCAATTCAATAAAATGTTGAATTATTCTACGGGTCTCAAGTTAGCCTTCAAGCACAATAACATATCTACCCGGTCACATGGTTTCATTTCAATATATGGATTAAAATGATAAAATGCATTATAACTAAATAAAAATGACAAAATACAAATTTAAGACTATTAAATTAAAGTATGGTACCTCAACAAACTCATTTAGTCTCACAAGTCAACCATTGAATCATTGACCTCTACAATAAACATAAATCTTCTAACACAACCTTGTTTTGGAATCCCATTATCCCATCATATGATGTCATTAAGTTTGTTAAAACAAAGAGCAATGTATGCTCACGTCCTACCCACACATGCTAGTGCTCTTGTCAAGAAGGGGAAAAATCTCTGGTCTCCCAATGCATGAGTTTTTGAATTTTTTAATCGAAGTTTTGATGGGAAGGCAAAAGTAGTAATCAGCCAATAGCCTTGTGCAATATAAGCATAGAATAGGAAGTTTGGAACAACATCTAGCGAACCTTGTTCACAAAAATGCCAGATACAAATAAAGCACATAATTTGTTAAGTAGGAAGCAGATTTCGTGATCAGATTCGGAACAACTACTCCAAATTCAACTGAGTTCATCTAATCAATAGTGTTTCCCAATCATAAGCAACTATATCCTATGAAAAGATTTGACACAAGTCACCTTGTAAACATAGCAATTCCAGATTTCTAATACACCTTGTCACCTACCGAATCACATCTATCAATTTCAGAAACGGATTAAGGCAAAAGACAGAAATCTTATTTATTTGATGTATCTTTTCTGTTTTTATCATAAAAAAGTAGAGTAGGAGATAGCTGACTTTCTCTTTGGATCAAAATCAAAGATTCTGTACCAAGTTCATCAAGGTCATTCTACCAATTTTCTAGCCTTTTAAAACTAGTGGTCAGTGGTGAACCTCAATAACTGAAGCTCCAGACATTACTTTCTCAAGATAAGCCAAAAACCTATAGGAATAAGCTACATAAGTTCTCTAAAACTAGAATAGTTTATTAGTCACAGCTACGTCACTGTCACTCAACACATTTATAAGAACATCATAAATTATTGTGAAGTGCATGTTTCCTTTTTTCCACAAAGTACTAAGATTAATATCAAAAGGCACAATAATTGAGAAATACAGTTTTCATTTCCATATATACAATGAAAACAGAAAAAGTAGAAAGACAACAGAATAACAAGTATATTTTTCAGGCTTACATTTTTAGTGTAAGTATTTTAGCAATGCAAATGTTGAAACGGTGTTCACTAAAAAAGAAGGAAGATGACACAGTCACGTCAATAATACCTCCGGCATTATAATTTAAGGTCTTAAACTACCTACAAAATAAACATCTGAATATAAATAAATATGAAACCTTGAATCATAAAAAAATTAATTACTTAGAACTCCTGTTCCTCAAAACGAAGACATCCATCAGAAAAAAGTTCTTCATGTGTCAAACAGTAGTTGTTGAACTTGTTTACAAACAAATGGAAGCCTACAAACTAAGATAAATATAAAAATGAATATTTCTAAAATGTACCTTTGGAAACAAAAGGCCAGGTCCGCTAGGCGAGCTAATCATAAGGACTTCAACAATCTTCTTGGAATCAGAATTACAGACATCAGTACTTCTATACCTAAATGGAACGCACCTGCAGCAATTGAAATTGGCTGCAACATTAGCATTGGAAGAACAAGGCCACATGTGGATATAGCCAAGACAATCATATCGAAGTTCTCTTCAATCTTCATGCAATTCCCAGTCAAAAGAACATGGCTGACATGGTTTTAGTGGCTTCTTGCTTCTATTAAAACGTGAAAAGAATATCACCGCCTGCTACCTCTATACTCTCTCTATGGTTCACTCGCACCTTTTTTATATTCAAAATTTTACTAGCTCAAAAGGTTGCAACATATGATCTATTAATGCCTGTAAAATGAGTTACTTGATTAACAATTTTAAGAAAGAGAAATTAAAGATTTCTCCCAGATTTTTCATAAAAGAAAAAGAAAAATAACAAAAATAAAAAAATGTATCAAACAATGTGACAAGTCAATGATTTGTCATTATATCATTATAAGGAAACGGAGAAAGAGAACAAAGAAATCCCAATTGTACTTTGGTCAACCCTCCTAAGTATACACATTCTTGCCAAAAGCTTTTAACTCATGTGGCACCCCACACCTTCTCTCGTGAGAAGGTTGCGAGTTCTATGCCCCAAGTAACCAAAATAGGGGTGGGTGTTATACACATTCTTTATATTCCAGCATCTACATTCGAATTTCTAATTTTTAAAGTCAAGCCATGTAACATTTGGTCCAGTCAATCTCAAATTCGCTTGATGACAGCTAAGAAAATATCTGAAAGCGAACAAGACTGCTAGAAATTCAAGAGGATCAAAATTCAAAAGTTACAATTGGAACACTAAAGTGCTTTTGCGGAATTATCGTTGAGAAATTAAACGACCATGCACTGCATGCCAAAAATATTCCTGAATTCTGTTTTGTGTATCAGTAACATGCGAATACTTACTAAACTGTACAGAGTTACATCAAATCCTGACCTCTACTATATAAGCTACTTTGTTTAATTTGTGAGCCACGATGCCCACACCCAAAAAAACACAAAATACAACCTAACCGGATCGGACCAAGTCTGACCCGAAAAACTTCAAAACAGGAAACTATCCAAGGATGACAAAACTATTTTAAATTCTCGGAATCTACTACCAAGAACCAAAATTCAAAGACTCAAAATAAAATATGTTATGTTCATTGATTAATTAGTTCTGCATCTGAAATGGAGAGATAGAGCAGCCATATTACCATGAAAGAGCAAGCTAAATTTATACTCGAAAATCCAAAGGTCTCTGTTCAGGGAGTTTAACTTGGAAAAGTTTCAATTTTTTCCTCTGTTTGGAATTAAGAGAGGATCCTAACTACGTTATTCAATAATTAATTTGAAGTAATAGTAAACAAAAAGACAAAGGACATGGCATGACTGCTGAGTAGACCTGCGTATCAATAATGAAGAAAATAATTTGCTAAAACAGTCTTCGACCCACAATCGTTCTAGCAAATAGGCCTAAATAATCAATGACTCAATGTGTCCGATCAACCAAAAGGTCCTTGACAATCCTATTCCTTCTGCATGGGAATAATGATTTGAATTTTAAAATAATAGGTAAGAGTAGTCATCTGCCAAATAGAAATTTTAGTCAAGATCAATATAATCATATAAGCGTGCAAGTCGCAATCCAATAGCACCGCAAGAATCAGGAGAAAGAGAAGAAAAGATGGAAGCCAACAAACAAGAGAAACAGAAACCAAACCATCAATCAATTAATAATAATAATAAATCAACCACAAAATATGTTATCAGCCCGATTGTAATTTCTTCACAGGAAAGCTACGTTTGTATATACAACATCTCAACCTGAAAATGACATTTCTTCTCTACGTCGTCCAACCAAGAAACAACCCAAAATAAATCAACATAAACCCCACCGAATGCTCATGTATGGCATATTAGAAAATTTAAAAAAGAAAAAGAAAAGAAAGAAAAAGTACCCGGCGACAAGGCGATATCCGTTCTCATACCGTTGCTTTAGCCGGCCCGTACGGGCCACCAAATCAGACATAATAAAAACCGACACCAATATCAATCGAAGCCTTTAGCATTCACAAATCCCAATGGGTCTTGGGCATTAGAAATATCACCAGTTCGCGCTAGATAAGAATTCCACCAATGCCGCACATCCCTTCAGCGATAGTAACCGAACACAACAAGCATCCACCAATGGCTCTTCGAGAATGATTGATTAGGGTTTTGGCTTGGTCCGCAGAAACGAAAAAGAAGAGGGAAGGAACGAACTGAAACGAACGCCAGAGACAACGCGAGAGAGAAAGCACGGGGCAGGGCGGGAGGGAGGCGCTTGGGAACGGAACGGACTGTGGGGTCCCCAAGAACTAACATGAAAAATGTGGGGCCCTCGTAAGGGCAAGGACAGAAGTGGAATTTAACAAGGAAGCGAGCGTATATATTGGCCAAAGAACGAATCCAGAGGAGACGCGTAGCAAATTTGAATTTAGGAGGGATACGATTGGTGGGATATTGCGGCGAGGTTTGATCGTCGCTTGTGAATGATTTTGAGATGAAGACAACACAAAAAGAAGGTTAGAGTCTGACGTGTATGCCTTTATTTTTCAGTTTTATGTACGGAAACGGTGGGATTCAATATCCAAAAAAAACAAATCAATACTCTTATGATTATTAATATAAAAAATATTTACCTAATTTTAATAAGATTAAGAAATTTAGTTAAATTAGTTAATATGACAAATATTTTTTAAAATATTCTAGTTTTTTAAAACACTTATAGAGATATTAATAAATTTAGTAATGATTTTGACAAAAGTATAAAGGTGAATTGTAAAAAGTAGATTAATGAAGAAGGTGAATAATAAAATGGCTTACAAAATTTATAATGAAATTGACAAGTTTAGTAATAGTTTATACAAAAGCGCATGCTGATGAAAACATGCAAGTCGGGATTATTACTCTTGTAAAAATCATTACGGTTCTTGTTAAACTTGTTATTGCTCTTATAAATCCCATTACGGATCTGTCAAAGGCCATAAATACTGGAAAATTCATAAGCTTGTCAAAAAACTCATGAACTTACCAAAAACTACCAAACTTCACCATTGTTACTATGCTAGTATGCTTGTTCTTTATATTGTTTTCAATTTGCTCAAAAATTACTTTATCCAACGGCATCTTTTATATGACCAATACACAAAAATTACTTTATCCAACAGCAGCTTTTACATTACCAATACAAAATGTCCCTGTGAGTAAGCAGATCAACCACACTCATGTTTCCCCAACTTCATCAAATGCATATATAAATTCCAAGTCCTTTTTTTTTTTTTTAATCTCACTCACTTTCCTTTATCATAGATTATATTTTTTTTTTGGGTACAAAGCGAGGGGAGGGGGATTCGAATACGGGACCTGAGAGGAGATATAAGGCATCTCAATACCACCAGCTGTACCACTGCACTGCTGTCCTCGGTAGCACATGTATTTCAACTTAGAGAAATATAAAGAATGGGAAGCCCACTTAAAGCTTGAGTAGGCCCAATTTCACATAAAAAAAGGTCTCCAATCTTAGCCTTACTTGGTCCCATGATCTATTGGTATCAAATTCAACATATCAAAGTAAACGAGCTTGTACTTCCCCATATGTTGCATGGGATGATAGTACTCCCTCCGATCCTAATTATAGGAACACTTTCGTAATACAAATTGCACTACAAAAATGTTCGTATAATTTGGACCAGAGGTACTACTTCATAAGTTATTCAAACATATTTTGCTTTCTAAATAATGCAACTTTCTTACATTTTAAGAACATTAAAACATCACTATCTATAAATGACTACATTTTAAAAACAATTTTTTAAAGTATTTTAAATATTATCGAGTGTGGACTAAAAGAGATCTCCCCCAAACATCACTACCAAGGAACAATAAAATTGATTTTCAGATCTCCAGCATTTTTTAAAAACAATTTATATACGTGGAGAACTTGAAATAAGATGTAAAATAGATCTAGCCATATAGCTTCAAGAATTAACTATATGTTACATAATGAATTATTTTTTCAAGATCCTAAAATAATTTTTTTAAGATCATGAATTATTTTTTTAATACCATTCAGCATCCTAAAGTACTTTTTTAGTATCAGTTAGTACTCTAAAATATTTTTTCAAGATCCTTAAATAACTTTTTAAGATCTTGAAAAATTGTTTTAGTACCATTCAATATCTTGAATTATCTTTTTACTACCCGATAGTGCCTGATTATTATTATTATTATTATTATAATATATATATATATATATATATATATAGAGAGAGAGAGAGAGAGAGAGAGGGATATGAGCGTGAAATTGCACCAAAACGACGTAGTTTCATGTAGCGGACACAATGGACATAAGAGGGAAAAGGACGTAAACCAGGTCCCAAAGAGATGGTGTAATGTCATGCTACATGTGAAGGAAAGGGTTAAAGTTGGGGCGAACAAAATTTTCACTTTAAGTTATTTTAAGTACCACTCTGGTCCTATTTATAAGTCCAGTTTGACCAAATTTCATATACCAATGAAAGGTAACTGAATAATTACAGGGTAAATTTTCAACTTTACTTTCATTTATGATTGGGTTTTTTTCAACTGTTTTTTCTCTCTTTATCTTTATGAGTACAATAAATATGGGTAAAATTATCACGATCTCATCTATTACATAAAACTGAACTTATAATTAGGACCAAATTTTTTTCGTCAAAATAGACATATAAATAGAATCAGAGTGGTAATCTTTATAAGAAAAATAATTTTTCTTAACCTAAAAACTCTAGAAACCCCCAAGAGATTTTAAGAAGCTTTTAAATAAATCTTTTTTCTAGTTTTTCGAAAAAAATCTGAGATAATATTTAAAAAATTAAATATATGTTGGTAAGTAAATGAGATAGAATAATAATGATTTATTTCAAATTATTTAATTTACACATATTTAATTTCATACATAAGTGAATATATAATTGAATTCTGTGATTTTTTTTCTTTATGAGAAAATATTTTTAAGAAGATAAAAACTCTAAAAACTTCAAAGAGATTTTAAGAAGCTGTTAAATAAATATTTTTTTAGTAAAAAAAAACGCAGATAATATTTTAAAAAATTAAATATATGTAAGTAATTGAGATAGAATCAATATATAACTATTTGAATTATAAAATGTCTTTTCTTCTTGATATGTCTCTCATTAACTAAAGTATTAGTGAGAAATTTGATATTCATAAAGATAGACGTCAGCCATTAAATAAATAAATAAATAAATCATGTTTTAAAGTTATTTGGCCAGTACCAATGCCCGTTCAAGATGATGACGGTGCGAAGGAGGATTAGTCCCTATTGTCGGTGGAGGATACCCCTAATTTCTATCCAAAAAAGGAAAAAAAAAAAAAAGAATTCCTTTGTACATACTACTTTATAAATTTATAAATACAATATAACTCAAAAAATAGATATAAAAATAGACATTCTTGTTTTTGACAATCTAGTAATTTAGAAGTAAGGAAAAATAAATATATATTCATACAAAATCATGTAATTTTTGTCACTAAAAATAATTATCTCAAGGAATACCTAAATCTAATTGGAGACAAAAGTGTATCAAAACACATCATATCTCACTGTATATTAAGATGAAAATAGTGACATTACAAACACATACTAAGATAAATAAATGTTCCTCAAAGATGCCACTTTTTGGCTACTATTGGGTGGTCAAAATGCAAAGAAAAAAATAGAATAGCTTGAAGATATCAATTACCTGCCACTTATAGTTGGTCAAAAAGCAAAGATAAAAAGGTAATAGTAAAAATAGTACCTATTTCAATGAAAGTATTGAAATAACAGTAGTATTAAAACTATTAACAACATAGAGATATGTGACATAATAAATGTGGAAACATATCTTTTTTGATTGAATATGGAAACATATCATGGATTTAAGAACAATATGAAGCCCAACATTACTTGTAGTCATAGTCATAAATCTAAGTATTGAGCATTTTCAAGTGTGTCCATAGTTTGGTTATACATCATCCAGTGATTCGTAATGATTTCTAGCCAAGTTTGTTATTTCAGCCAATAACTTTAGCACTTGCCAGTGATTAAAGCTAGATAGGCACAATAGCTTATGTCAAAGCTAAACCTATTTTGTTGCCAATGACTTTGCCCCATGTTAAATGTCAGTAGGGATAATGAATGATAGAGGTGAGAAATTGAGTTGGTGCTCGCAAATATTGAGTGGCTAGAGAGAAATGTCAGAAGGGGTTGGTGCTTTCAGCCATAGCTATCAAGTCAAAGCTGTCATAGCTAGATTCACGATATAGCGACAACAACTTGAAGTCTAGCAAAAAACGCTCTTTTGAGCTATGGACGGTAGAGATCACTGGGCTTGAGTTCAGTGAGGAGATCCCTTACCTTTCAAAGCATATGATTGAGAGAGAGAGAGTCAGAAAAGAAGAAATTTGATGGGGGATTGAAAGTTACTTGCTCTTGAGATGCGGTGGCTATGAGAGAAACTGAGGAAAAAGAAAGAGAGAATAGAGAGAAGAAGGGATTCAAATTTTGACTTCCTACAGGGCTCAGATAAGAGATGTGATGTGAGAGAAGGAAAAGGCCTCAAGGAAATAAAAAGAACGGAGAAAAAGAAAGGGGAAATAGATGAAAGGCTTTTGATTTATTGTGCATTAGAGATGGACATCAGCTTATACGGAGCCTAATGACAATGAAACCAGCTAGTTGATATAAGCCGTTTATGAAGGTGGCTTAAGGACGGGATTTTATATATATATATATATATATATATATATATATATATATATATATATATTTCGATATTGATAATGGAGTCAAAATTTGAATAATCGCATCTCAAAAATGGATTGTTGGACCAAAAGCCTAACCTAATGGTATTAATGTCCCTATAAGTGGGAGATCGCTAGTTCAATACGACTTTAAATTCAGAACAACAATGCTTGCCCTTGTAACTAGGGGGCTTGTTGGCCCAAAATGGCTACAATCTACCAACTCCTTTACTATTCGCCTTTCCGACACGGGAAGGATCAGCATGCCAAGACGTTTATAGTATAACCACAACACATAAGATACCATCCACAGACACAACTAAGTCAAGTGTTTCATCCTGATCTCCTTTTAAGACAAGTACATTGGAATCTAAAGGACAATTAGCCCCTCATCTTATGTTGTTATCTTGACAAAGGAATTAAAGAACAAGTACACCTAACAAAGATATCTCAGCTTTGGGTCCAAACAACAATGAGCATAGGCTATATTTATAATTTTGTGCCTTCCAAGAGCACCAAAGTTTAACAATATTATCGCCCAAACCTCTGTGAACTACATATCTATACTTTGGTGAGACATCATTATAGAAATATTGCCAACAATTCATCTTTACAGGAATCATTGATGTTAATACTAGGATGCCCCAATCACGATATGTAGACTGCAAAACGTGCACTATAGCATTTCAAGTCCTTTATCAAGAGCGAGGAACCAGTAGAGCTGTTAACTCAGTCTAATCCTCTCAAACAAAGTATATAAAAAAGCTGAAACAAGAAAATCATAAAATAAACCCTACAAGAGGAACCTCATTGTACACAGAATAATTGTAAGGTTCAACAATCAACTAAACTTTATACAGTGACATATTAGGGTAACAATTGCGTAAGTGTGCTTAGAAGCGGAAAACATACAAGAGAAAGAGAAATCACCATCCCAGAGCTATTGAGACTTAAGTGCATTAGTGGTATTATAAAACTTAGACAGACGACGAGTTGGGGGTTTAGATTTGATAGGTTTTTTTTTTAGACCGAAAATCTCTTGCACCAAAGGAACGTGCACCAGGACAAGTTTCCATGCCAGCAACCACCCTACAACAATCCAATTCTGGAGAGGATTAATCAATTTAAACTTTGAAATAAGAATTAGAAGCAAATCCAGCCTAGTAAAGAGAAAAATTACCCAAAGAAATTATGAAGAGAAAAATTACCAAAAGAAATTACGAAGAGAACAAATCCGATGGCAAGAAGAGGTCGGAGAAGGAGGACAGAAAGGGAATCTACGGTGAATAGTGACTCCATCGCAACCTCAACACTCGACTGAGAAGAGATCCAATTCGATTCCTGGTGATGTTTAATTGAATTGGGGGAGAAGGAGCGTGAGATTGAAAGATTAGGGCAGAGAGACGAGAGACCGGGTTTGGCTTGTGTCCTATACTTTTGTCATCCGCTGACTAAAAACCACGCTGTTTTGATGCTTTTTCATTGGAATCATATTGAGCTTTTAACATACTGACACCTATGTTGAAAGAGGAAAGGCATACTGTCACAACAATTGAATATGCTCAAAAGAGGATAAATTGCAAGTAACAATTCATGCACTTACCATTTACATCATATGGAGGAGGACAGAATTGCAAGTAACAAAAAGAAGCAATTATCGTTCTTGCACCAAATAAGTTCACATAAGGAATTTTGAAAAAGGAATGTGATGATATTTAGTCAAATACAAACAGGAATTTGGTAATTAACACAAGCTATGTGTTAATTTTTCGAGATAAATGGTTAAATACCAAGCAAGAAAATTTATACTCACAAAAACTCATACTCATACCCATCAGTTTAACAGAAGAGTTTGGTAATTAACATAAAACCAGCTGGATTATTATCTGACTACAAAGCATTTATAAACCAACCATTGGGCAAAAAAACCAGCATGCATATACATATTACCATCACGAAGCTGATTAAATAATTTTTATGTTCAGCAAGGCAGTCTAGAACAACCAGACAAAAAGTTTCCCTTTATGCAAAATGCACAATGCAGATTATGAAAAGAAAAGCAAAGGGAAGGGGAAAATGATTTATTATTTATCCTACGAAAAATTCTGGGGAACTAAGCTGAAAAAATCCTTGAGTAGTGATTCCAGGCTGTTAACATTGTCCAAAAAAGGAAAAAACAATTATTAGTCCCAACATAACTCCCAGATATTTAACTCAAAATTCACATGAACAAAGATTTAAACAAAGTGCAAAATCAGCAGAGTTACCAAAAAAAAAAAAAAAGCAAAATTACAAGGTTAGAAATCAAAGTTATAATTAGCATTCAGCAGAGAGTTACAACATGATTTCTAATATTGGACGCAAACTTGTTCATTATTTAGGCCATATGCATATTCATGAGAGGCAATTCCATATGCATTTACCAGAGATCATAGCACAGACCCACTGATCAGGTAAGACGAAAACTTTGATTTGAGATGGAAAAAAGAACGAAGGTGGATTTCTAATGTCGTATGGATGCTGAAGAAAGCCAGAATACCAGAATAGAGAGTGAATGTGAGGGACAGCCTACTAGAATGGAAGAAGCCACACAAAGAGGAAGATTGAATTCTGATTCTCTACAGATTTATGGACTTCACCGAGCAACAGAAGGAAATCGAAATGTTGAACAGTTAAGATTTAAGAAATTACGACATTTCTGGCCGAGAACGAAGCAGCAGTGGATGACGGTGATAGAGAGAGGACCACAACGGCGAGGGACAGGAGAATTCGGGGTGTAGAGAGACGCCAATGTCAGAATATGTGTGTGTGTCTCTGAGTAAACAACGCTCAAATGATTCTGTAACTAATGAAGTTAAACAAACAGCCTTTTTCACTGTCAAACTCAGCGAGTTAGAAACCTCCTCCAGCGATCGAACCTTGATACGACGAAGCTCCGAGCTGAACAACTATTTGCCGTGCCTGATCCATGGATATCCGATTCTGTTTTACTAAATCATCTAATTTGATGACATTTTGTTAGGACAAAGAAAGTCAAATTGATTTTAGCTATGAACCCAGAAGACTTCACACTGAACTTAAATATGAACCCAGACAAGCAGAATACCGATAATTTAAGAAAGGGCGAACGGATCTGTAATCCAGAGAAGTATCAGTACCTCCTTCAACATAAGATATAGAAACGCAATCAGCAAAAATGGTTCAGTTTTGAGCAGTTCCTCTTGCTGCAAAGCATCCCGCGTGCATCTCGCGGATTATAAGAGAGTCACAGGGAGAAGAAAAGAAGAGAAAACCGCAAATCACAACTCAACTGCCACGAACGCAGCCTGTAGAGCTCAAACTTCGTCGTCGCAGGGAAGAGATCGCCGCTTTGTCTCAAGTCGCAGGGGAGGGATGATCACCGAAGGTTAGGGTTAATTACTTTCTTAGTTTAGGGATTGTTAAAATTTACTTGGAGCGTCCTCTTTCTCTTTTCTTTTTGCCAAAGAGCCACGAGTAAATGCCACGTGGGAAAACCTATATATTACTCAAACGAGTAGTAGCTATTTATGGAAAAAAAAAGGGAAAATCTTATTCAGGGCCCATATTACCAAAAAAATACTAAAAAAGACCCAAAGATTCCAAAAATTTGAAAAAAGACCCAAGATTCTGAAATTCCGGAAAAGGCCAAAGTTAAGTTGTTAACAACTAAATCAGTCCAGTGAACAACTATATCAGTACCTCACATATCAGTCCCATTAACAATTCACCTTGGGTCTTTTCCGGAATTTTAGAATCTATTTTCTATTTTTAAAAACTAAATCAGCTTAGTTAATAACTATATCAGTACTCCGTTAACAACTATAGCAGCTCCATTAACAATTACGTTGGGCCTTTTTCAGAATTTCAGAATCTTGAACCTTCTTTCGAATTTTTAGAATCTTTGGGCCTTTTTTTAGTAATTTTTTTTTGTAAAAAGGGCCCTGAACAGGATTTTCCAAAAAAAAAAAGTTACAGTTTATAATCCCATGGTAGATAATTATATTTTTCCTTTAAAAAAATTTATTAATATCGACCAAAATGGGAAAAAAATATACTACAAGTAAAATGCAGAATTAATCAAACGAAAAAAAAATCTAAAATGATACTACCTCCGGTCCTAATTATAAGGCATAGTTGACTTTCTTTGGAGATATTAAGGAAGTTAAATAAGTTACTTAATCATTTCATATGTTGTGCATCTTTAGATTATATATTAGTTTATTAGTTAAATTAATTAGTTTGACGAAAAAAATAAAAATAAAAATAATCTAAAGTAATTTAATTAGCTTCCTTAATTTTTCCAAAAAAGTCAACTATGCCTTATAATTAGGACCGGAGAGAGTATTATGTATTAACACACTCATAAATACTCCTTCCAATTCTAATTATAGAAACACTTTTATAACGTAAATTGCACTTGCGAGAAATATACAAATTACAAAACACTCATTCCTCAAGCATCAGACTGGGCTTCAAACATGGTTAGTTTTACATGGATTGATCACAAAACTGCCTGAAGTTTTCATATGCATTGGTGATAGTTAGCCGCCCTTCACACGTAAACACAGTACATGCAACAAGATTTCAAAAGCTCCTTTCCTTTTAAGCTTCTGAAGTTGGTTGCAACACGATTCCTCAAAATCCAAATAGCTTAAAACTTTATCTCACGTCTTTCTGCAAAGAATTTCCCACATACAGGTTGTTCAGGAAGAAGGGCAAGCCATACTCCACTATCAGCTCCTTCCTCAGCAGTGTTATTTCCTGCATAACCAGTAAGAGCAGTCTTCACCCACCCAGGGCAGTAGCAATTGATGTAAATCTTCTGACCTTCAGGTTGCTCGAGTAGTTTTCTTGTATAAGCATCTACGGCAAGTTTTGACACTGAGTAGTCTGTGAAGGTTTGACGCCACCCATTTGATGTCCAGGTTCCATCTTCTACTTGTTGCAGGAAAGTGGACAAAGTCCTATCAACCAGTTCCTCTGAGAGGGTTTCCTCGTCATCTAGTTGCTCCCTCAAGGCTACATCGCCGATTCTCTGTCGCTCAAGCAACTCACAATCAGTCTTTTCGTTTTTGGTTACAACATATATCTAGTTGCATAAGGAACCAATAACTCTATTGTACTTCAAAGCAGCTAATAACAAGATATCACCATAAGGCACAAATCACATGTTTATATGGCAGAATCAATGTGAAACAAAACGAGAGGCTGTACAATTATAAGAAATTTTCAGTCTAACACATCAGTTAAGGGAAAATGAAGTATAGGAGTGACCACAGGAATTGTTACATGCGTCATAAAGCCTAATGCTTCTCTTGACACTTTCCAAGTTTCAACCTTGTTGGAAGCCAATTTCAAATAATATTGGTAGACTGTAAACAAAGAAGTTTACGGATTGTAACATACAAGAACATGTTTTGGTTTAGTCCCAATAATTGCAAATTCTGAATATGGAAGCAGGAATTGCACTAGAAAGAAAAAGCAAATTTATGAGAAGGTGGTGTTAACAAGGGAAGGGATTAATGATGAAAATCATCTTTTCTTTAGGATTTATCACCTCCAAAAAATGCTTTACCATTGTTTACACAGAGACACGCACACATTTTACACATGTGCACACATATGCACATATATGTTTGTATGTAACACAGAGAAGATGTGTTTTCGGGAAGCAACAAAAAGAATTTTCACTTACATTGTCTCTACCATTTAGTCTACCAGGATGCGAGCTCACATTAACAATACGAGCACCTTTAATGGAAGGCTTCATCAGTGGGATCATAGTTTCAGTCATTATCTTAATGCCGTAATAGACATTTTCAACAGAGTTATCAAACCCAAGATTGAAATTAACTCCTGCATTATTTACCTGCAGATAATAGTATTGTTTAGAATCATGAATCGAGGGCCTGTTTCACTTCCTAGTTGCTACTAAAACTTCTTGTATTTGAGAAGGATTCCATGGCCAGAAGCTAGGAAGTATATTTTTTTTAAAAAAAAAAAAAAATTAAAAGTACACATATAATGATATAATGCCAATAGAAGGCAGCGGATATTGAGAAGATAAAGTGGAAGCAATTAGAATTTATAAACAATCCTAAAGATCCCAATATCAGTCAGTTGGTCAGAGCTTGAATTGAAACCAGATTATATATATATATATTTTTTAAAAAACTTTCAAACTAACCAGAATATCCAAACCGGCATAATTTTTCAGTAACCAAGCAGCAAAATGGTAGATGGACGAAGAATCTATTGCAAGACCTTAGCTGCCTCACAACCAGCACACGCATCCCTTGAAGTTAATATAACAGTCAATCCATGTTCGGCAAGTTGTCTACAAATCTCAAATCCAATGCCTCTGTTTCCACCAGTAACCACGGCAACTGTTTCCTTAGACCACCACCTGCAATTGTGCAAATTATTTATTTATTTATTTTTATTTTTTTGAAAAAAAAAAACTCTAATGCCATGAACTGCGGGACAGATTCTGAATTATTGCGAAGTGTAAACATACAGATAGCCATATTTTCATGCCTGCCTAGTACCAATATTCTCAGGTCGAATTCAATTATCCCATTAGAAAGACATTCAAACTTATGCATTTATACGAGATACTATATTATTTGATCGAGGAAATGGCAATTAAATTTTACACACCCAAAACTTTTTCCTTTCCAAGTTTTGCCAAGTCGCAAGTTCTTATCCTTACAAGTTTCCCTGCCCCATAAAATTTATCACTCCTAAACTCGTAATGCTTTTTTTCCTGTCATCTCTAATAGAGTATGAGTTGTTAATAGATTTGTAGGATGTTATGCTCCAGCAGTTAAAAACTCGATTTATTACTGCGATTTTATGTTTACGATTTTTTTTTTTCATTAAAACGATTTTACTAATTTTCCAAACGTTTTTAAGCTTTTATGATTTTTTTACAATTTTACTATGTTATGAATTTACGTTTTACGATTTTTCATTCTCATTCCATTTTCAAGTAAAATCTACGTTTTCACAACCATGCTTCAGCGAATGTTGGTTTTTGGCCTCGAGCAGTCGTTAAGTCCTTTCCCTTAAATATCGCAAACAAGATGAGGGCAAGTCTACCATGAAGACCCCTATTAATTGAGTAGTTTGGTCCCTTCCCTTAAATATCGCAAACAAGATGAGGGCAAGTCTACCATGAAGACCCCTATTAATTGAGTAGTTTGGTCCCTTCCCTTAAATATCGCAAAAAAATGAACAGTGTTGTGTGAAGTGCAATTTCATATATGGCTCATGGAAGTACCATTCTAGATCATGAAGAGTGAAGGCGTTCAAGTACCCTCTCTAGCCATGTCCCACACCTTTCTTCCGATCTAAATGCATCTCACATATCTGAATATGGTCCTCTTCATATATTATTATTTATTACTCCTCTTGTCCTAAATTTAGGATATAGTTTGTAGTGCAAATTGCACTACAAACTATACATATATTTAAAAACAAAGGTAGTATCTTATTAATAGGCACTTATAAGATCCAAACCCCTTTGTTGGGGTGTTAATATGATGTTGTAATTACATTGTCCCAACTAAGTCACATTATGCTGTATATGATCCATTTGTAAATAACCTTTTAATTATAAATTTTTGGGATGTTGATGTCACTGTTACTATGCTAGTATGCTCCCTCTTTATATTGTCTTCAACTTGCTCAAAAATTACTTTCTCCCCACCCTTTTTTACTGGGTTCGATCCCCCCCATCCCCTATATATCAAAAAAAAAAAAAAAAAATTTACTTTCTCCAGCGGCAGCTTTTACTCGACCAATACAAAATGTCCCAGTGGGTCAGCAAATCAACCACACGAATGTTTCCCCAACTTCATCAAATGCATATATAAATTCCAAGTCTTTTTTTTTTTTTTCATCTCGTTCGATTTCCTTTATCGTAGATCATATTTTATTGGAATGGATGTTACAGACTTACAGTAGCTCGTGTATTTCAGCCCAGAGAAATGTAAAGAAATGGGAAGCCCATTTAAGGCTTGAGTTGGCCTGATTTCACATAAAAAAGACTCCAATCTAAGCCCTACTTACTTAGTCCTGCGGTCTATCGGTATCAGATTCAACATATCAAACTGAATAATGAAGTCAAAACTTGAATAATCACATCTCAAAACAGATTGTTGGACCAAAAGCCTAGCCTAGTGGTATGAAAATGTCCCTATAAGTGGGAGATCGCCAGTTCAATATGGCTTTAAATTCAAAACAATGATACTTGCCCTTGTAACTAGAGGGGATTGTTAGCCCATAATGGTTACAATCTACCTCCTCCTTTTTCTCTCCGTAGCCTTTCCGACATGGGGAAAGATCAGCAGGCTAAGACGTTAGAGGTATAACCACAAAACATAAGAGCCCATCCATAGAGACAGACAACTAAGTCAAGTGCTTCATCCTGGTCTCCTTTTAAGACAAGTACATTGGAATCTTCAGGACAATTAGCTCCTCATCTTATGTTTTTATCTTGACAAAGGAATTAAAGAACAAGTACACCTAACAAAGATATCTCTGCTTTGGGTCCAGATAACAGTGGGCATAGGCTATATTTTTAATTATGTGCCTTCCAAGAGCACCAAAGTATAACGATATTATCCCCCAAACCTCTGTGAACTGCATATCTATACTTTGGTGAGACATCATTATAGAAATATTGCCAAAAATTCATCTTGATAGGGATCATTGATATTAATACTAGGGTGCCCCAATCACGATATATAGACTGCAAAAGGTGCACTTTATCATTTCAAGTCCTTTATCAAGAGCAAAAAACCAGTAGAGTTGTAAACTCAATCTAATCCCCTCAACCAAAGTATATAAAAAAAACTAAAACAAAAAAGTCATAAAATAAACTCTAGAAGAGGAAGCACAATGTACACAGAATAATTGTAAGGTTCAACAATCAACTGAACTATATACAATGTCATATCAGAGTAACAAGTGGGTAAGTGTGCTTAGAAGCGAAAAACAGACAAGAGAAAGAGAAATCAACATCCCAAAGCTATTGAGACTTCAGTGCATTAGTGTTATTATAAAATGTAGACAAACGACGAGTTGGGCATTTAGATTTGACAGGTTTTGATACAACTAAGAAAGGAAAATGTACTGTATTCATTCACAGATCAGGAAAAAAGGTTCAGTATAGTATGTATAACCTCTACCCAGCCACGTCATTGCTAGTTCTCTCTCCTCTAACTAACTTGTGAGCTAATAAGTATGACTCTCACTATTATTTACCATAAAGTCCCTAACAGTGAATATGTGTATAACAATACTTCCCCCCTAACAAGAATCCTTGTCCACAAGGATGTCATGAGTAGCAGCTGCAGCAGTAGAGAAATTGGGAAACTGAGACTTAATAGCAGAGAGATCCTCCCAAGTGGTATCTTCAGGATTAGTCAGCTTCCACTGAATTAAGACTTGAGTAACAGGAAGATTATTGCGGCGAGTGATCTTGCGGCCCAAAATAGTTTCCGGTTCTAGAGCAAATTGGCCTTGGTCATCAATGGGAGGAAGGGATTGAGTAATAGGAGTGGATGGGCCAACATGCTGCTTCAAGAGGGACACATGGAAGACGGCATGTACCCGAGTCATAGGAGGCAGCTCCAGCTCATAGGCAACAACCCCAACCTATTTCAAAACCTTGAAAGGCCCAAAATAACGTGCAGCCAATTTATGAAGGGCAGAATTATTCAACAGATTCTTCCGAAATGGGTGTAATTTCAAATAAACCAAGTCCCCTGGAGTAAAGTGGCGTTTCGTTCGGTGCTTATTAGCTTGCTGTATCATCCGATGCTGGGCCTTCAATAAATGAGTTTTCAGACTGTGAATAACCAGCTCACGTGACAGACAAGTGCGGTCCACTACTTCATTGGCTGAATCACCAGCAATGTAAGGAAGGTGGACAGGTGGGGAGACACCATAAACAGCTTCAAACGGAGTCATGCCTATGGCTGAGTGATAAGTAGTATTATACCATAATTCAGCTAATGCCAGCCATCTAGTCCACTGCTTAGGGAAGTCACCAGTCATACAACGGAGGTAGCACTCCAAACAACGGTTAAGGACCTCAGTTTGCCCATCCGTCTGAGGATGATAGGCAGAGGAATAATGTAGATTAACCCCATAGAGACGAAAAAGCTCTTTCCAGAATTTACCACAGAAAATGGGATCCCTATCTGACACAATAGATTTAGGGAACCTATGCAATTTCACAATGTTATCCAGAAAAATATGAGCAACATCTACAGCCGTAAAAGAGTGTTTAAGAGCCATAAAATGGGCAGCCTTAGATAGGCGATCTACCACAACCAGAATAGTAGTTTTGGAATAGGAGGGTGGCAACCCACTAATGAAGTCCATAGAGAGGTCAGTCCACACATGATCAGGGATAGGAAGGGGCTGAATTAAGCCCGGTGAAGCTACCAACTCAGGTTTAAAATGTTCACACACAATGCATTCACGCACAAAATTGCGGGCGTCCTTTTCCATTCCTTTCCAATAAAAAACAGCAGCAAGACATTTAAAAGTGGGATGGATACCTAAATGTCCACCAATGCTCTCAGCATGAAAATAATTAAGGAGATCCTGACGAAGGACGGAATCAGCAGCGACCACCAGCTTCCCTTGACGTTTAAGCAACTGATGTTGCCAAAGAAATTTGGGATGGGAGTCTGGATTGCGCTCCAAATCCTTAATCAATTTCTGTAATTTTGTGTCAGTCAACCAAGAGTCCCGAATGCGGTCATACAGAGGAGAAATAGGAGCAGAGATGGCAAAAACCAGAGCTCTCTGGTCGGCGGGATAATGCATCAACAACTACATTATCAGTGCCCTTCCGATAGAGGATTTCATAATGCAAACCCCATAATTTGTGTAGCCATTTAAACTGATCCTGGTTGAGGTCTCGCTGCTCCAGTAGATGTTTCAATGG
The DNA here is from genome assembly GCA_034222035.1 of Acacia crassicarpa. Lineage (NCBI taxonomy): Eukaryota > Viridiplantae > Streptophyta > Magnoliopsida > Fabales > Fabaceae > Acacia > Acacia crassicarpa. The sequence continues at coordinate 13,637,042 of JAWXYG010000015.1, forward strand.
TAAGTGGTCTGTACGAATAACAAGTTTGCGACTGACTAAATAGGAACGCCATTGTTTAACAGTAAAGAGAATGACAAGAATTTCCCTCTCTTAAGTGGATAAATGACGCTTAGTAGGAGCGAGTACTTTACTAGCATAAGCCAAGGGATGGCCGTTTTGAGACAAAACAGCCCCAAATCCAGTGCCGGACGCATTAGTTTCAATAAAGAAAGTGTCCTGGAAGTTAGGCAAGGCGAGAACCGGTGGAGACATCATAATAGTCTTAAGGTGCTGAAAAGCAGAAGCAGCTTCAGAGGTCCAGATAAACTTCTCATTCTTCCTGAGTAAATCAGTCAACGGTTTGCTAATAGAGCCATAATGTCGGATAAAGCGACGGTAGTATCCGGTGAGGCCAAGGAATCCTCATAACTCTCGAAGAGAAGATGGGATAGACCAAGTAGCAATAGCCTCTAATTTCTGAGGGTCAGCCTGTACACCCTGAGCTGAGATGAGGTGGCCCAAGTAGTCGATTTTAGTGGCAGCAAAGACACACTTTGAACTCTTAGCAAAGAGTTGCTGCTGTTGCAAAACAGAAAGAGTCAGTTCCAGGTGTTGCAAATGAGAAGGCCAGTCTTTGCTGTAAACAAGGATATCATTAAAAAAAAAACTAAAATGAATTTACGCAGGAAAGGTTTAAAAATAGAATTCATGAGTCCCTAGAATGTAGCTGGAGCATTAGTAAGACCAAAAGGCATGACTAAGAACTCGTATAGCCCTTCGTGAGTCCTGAAGGCTGTCTTAGCAATGTCATCCTCCTTCATTCGGATTTGGTGATAACCAGCCCTTAAGTCGAGCTTAGAGAAGAAGGCAGCCTTGGTGAGTTCATCCAGCAATTCCTCAATAACAGGAATAGGGAATTTTTTCTTAACAGTAACTTCATTGAGCTTGCGATAATCAACACAAAAGCGCCACGATCCTTCTTTCTTCTGAACCAAAACAACTGGAGCAGCAAATGCACTCGAACTCTCACGAATGATACCATTAAGGAGCATTTGTTGGATCTGATTTTCAATCTCAGTTTTCTGAACAGGTCCATACCTGTAGGGGCGACAACTAATAGGATTGTGGTCCTTGAGAGGAATAGAATGATCGAAGGTCCTACAAGGAGGCAGTTCTATCGGTTCATGGAAGACAGGAGCGAATTTGTCCAAGAGATGCTGTAATTCAAGCTGCTGTGCAGGTGATATAGCAGAGTCAGCACCAAGTCGTATTTGTAATTGAGAAGGAGGTTGAATGAGATACAACTCATTAGCCACCAGAAATTCGCAAAGAGTAAAAACTTCCTCTGAACAGAAGTGATGGCCAGAAGTCAAGCCTTGGAACGACAGAGGTTGACCATTGAATTGAAATTCAAAAAGTTGTGATGACATATCCATTGAAAAACGACCAAGGGTCTTAAGCCAATCGACACCCAGAATAGCGTCATAACCTCCTATCTTCATAACCAAAAATTCAGAGCAAAAGAACGAACTTACCATTTCCCACGTCAGATTCGGGCAAGATTTTGTAAGACACACCTGGCGGCTATCGGCGCCAGACATACATATTGGGTCTCTTTCCCGCATTTTCAACCCAAGTCGTTTAACCACCGAAGCGTTAATGATGTTGTGGGTGCTCCCTATATCAATTAAAATGATGATCGGTTGGTTCTTGATCCGACCGATGAGCTTCAAGGTTGAGGTATGGCGGCGGCCCTCAATGGCGTTAATGCTTCCTTCAGTGGCTCCCTGAGTATCACCCAACGCATCCTCAAATTCCTCCTCCTCATCATCGATGACTAGCAGGTAGATATGTGATTCCTTGCATTTGTGACCCGAAGAATATTTCTCTGGACACCAGTAACATAAGCCTTGCTGGCGCTTCTCATCCATTTCTCGCTTCGATAGGTGCCGACTAGGCTTCGTGGCTGATCCTGAAGCATCCGTGTGTGATGTCGAATGGGAAGAGTAGGTGGGTGTAGTTGTTTTAGAGAAATGGGTTGTTGGTTTCGCTGGATCAGGGGAGCTGGACACGGAAGAGAATAGGCCAACCTTGGAGCCCGTTACTGTAGACCATTTAGAACCTACATCGGTGGAACGATTATATGAAGTCACAGGGCCACTTCTTCGATTGCGAGTAGGAGTATGCTCGTGAAGGGTCTTGATGGTCGCCTCCTGGAGTCTGGCAAAGCATGATGCACTGGCTAACGACGAGGGAGAGAAGTTCAATACGAACTGGCGGATGTCCGGTCGGAGCCCACCGATGAAGAGGTTGATCGCAATCGGCTCAGGAATGTCGACCTCGGAAAGGAGTTCGTCAAATTGGCGTTCATAGTCGGCCACTGGATCATCGCCTTGCTGAAGCTTCTTCAAGGCAATGAGTGGGTGTTCATCGCGGACGTCAACAAACTTAGCTTCCATGTGGTGGAAATAATCCTCCCAGCGAACTTCGGCAAACGATCGATGGCACATGAAGGTCTGATGCCATCGAAGAGCATGGCCCTCCAGGTGAATACTCAACAATCGAATCCGATGTTCCGGCGGTGTTCCATCCACCTCAAAGAGCTGCCGGCAACGGTAAGCTCAACCTCGAAAATCTGTGCCGTCAAATCTTGGAAACTCGATGCGACTCTGTTTTGTAGGAACGGAATAGCCAAAGTGGGGCTAGTGGTGGTGGGAATGCAGCTCTGGAAAGGAACCAAAAGCCGTCATATGTGGGGGAACGGTGGAGTTGGAGCTATCATCGGGCCCTCCATTAGAACCGAGAGGGAGTTTGCCAGTAGGTGGTGCGAAACGGAGTTCAAGCATCTTCATAAGCTCTTCTAGTCGACGAGCAGTGTTCTGGAGCTCCATGATTTCCTACGAGCTCTGTTCGAAATGAGTCTGAACGGTGGAGTGGAGGGACTCAAGCCGGTGCTCAAGTTCACCCAGACGATCCTGGGATCGCGTCTCCGGTGGCGGCTTCATGGCCAGAGAGGTGGCTCTGATACCTTTGATACAACTAAGAAAGGAAAATGTACTATATTCATTCACAGATCAGGAAAAAAGGTTCAGTACAATATGTATAACCTCTACCCAGCCACGTCATTGCTAGTTCTCTCTCCTCTAACTAACTTGTGAGCTAATAAGTATGACTCTCACTATTATTTACCATAAAGTCTCTAACAGTGAATATGTGTATAACGGGTTTTTTCTGAGACCAAAAATCTCTTTCACCAAAAGAACATGCACCAGGAAAAGTTTCCATGCCAGCAACCAGCCTACAACAATCCAACTCGAGAGAGGATTAATCAATTTAAAATCTGAAATAAGAATCAAAAGCAAATCCAGCCTAGTAAAGAGAAAAATTACCCAAATAAGTTATGAAGAGAACAAATCCAATGGCAAGAAGAGGCCGTAGAAGGAGGACAAAAAGGGAATCTACGGTGAATAGTGACTCCATCGCAACCTCAACACTCGACTGAGCGTGTTGACTGAGAAGAGATCCAATTTGATTGCCAGTGATGTTTAATAGATTTGGGAGAGACAGAGCGTGAGATTGAAAGATTAAGGAGAGAGACGAGAGTCTAGGTTTGGCTTGTATCTGATAGTTTTGTCATTGTTGACTTAGAACCACGCTTGTATCCTTTGAGCTTTTAACATACTGAACCAAAGCACTACCACAGAACACCTTTGTTGAAAGACGAAAGGCAGACTGTCACAGTAATTGAATATGCTCAAAAGAGGATAAATTGCAAGGAATAACTCATGCACTTACCATTTGCATCATATGGAGGAGGACATAAAGAAGCAATTATCATTCCTGCACCAAATAAGTTCACATAAAGAAATTTGAAAAAGGCATGACAAATAGGGATTTGGTAATTAACTAACTGATAAATCCCAATTTTACTATATTTTATCCCACATTAATAATTTATTTTGAGATTATTTTAGGCTAATTTGGAATTATTAGATAATATTTGGATTGTTAGCCAATTTTAAGAAATAATATAAATTTGAATTAATTATGAGATATTTGGCTTAAATTATTAATATTCTGATTAATATCTTGTGATTAAATAATATTTCTTAATATATGATAGATCATGATTTTATCATATTAGAACATCTAATGGTGGAATTTTATTAGGCTCAAGTTGGTACCTAAAAACCTTCTCTTCCTCCTCTTTAATTAACCTAGCATTCGCCAACATGAAGGTACGCTCGAGAGCTGCCGCAAACACACATACGCGGGAGACGCATAACATTCATGCTCAGCTGCAACACGCACACTGGAAGAATTGAATTCATTCATCAATTCATTCTTGACCATATGTGGGCCTACCACCATTCAATTGATTGCCATATTTAATCCCATTTACAATATTTCCCAGTGCGTTGCTTCCATGACCATGGCTTTCAACAAAGAGGGTGAAGAGTAGCATGGAGGAAGCTAAAGCCAGAGTTTACACTTGAAGACCACACGGGAGTGTTTTTACTTTTATTGATTTGTTTGAAGACTTTGCAATTATTTAGTTTTAGATAATTTTAAATTGCTTTCTTGAGAACAATGTAGTTTTAGATTGTTAACATATTATTTAATTCGGATTAAATTGATAATTTGGTTTTGAACTGTGCTAAACACAGTTAATTTCTAAATAATTTTGGAATCTTGTTCACAATTATCTAATTAAACAACTAAACAATTTATCAATCTAATTAAACAATTAAATCGATAAACCCAATTGACAATTAAATTAATAATGAAAACTCAATTATTAAATCAACTCAATTATTAAATCAATTGACAATTGAACTGTGCTGGGATTTTTGTATGCAAACTTTGGATTGTCAATTGATTTCATCCTGTAGGGTTTTGTTAACGGCCGATAGGTCTATTATTGACCTCACCAAATCAATTGAGATAACTCCATCACAATTCTTAAGCTAGCTTATCACAATATATCTCAAACGATTTTTATATCATCATTGTACTTTTACAATGGCTATTTCCATTTTGCAATCACATATCGTCGACTTTAAGTGTCGGTTTCTTGTCAAAATAATTGCTAAGAGATTTTGGACATTCTCAGCACTTTATCCATTTCTAGAGTAATCAACTCTAACTCACATAATACTTTAATTTTGTCACCACTGAAGGTCAATGATAACCAGTGGATTTTCACACATAAACTAGATCTTAGTTAACATCCGTGTGCATCAATACAACAGGAATCCACTACTTGATACCAATATTATTTAGGGCATTATCCCTTAACTATTTCTTTCTCTTCACGAGAGTTTACATATGCTCAATCTCCACTTATCATTTGCTATGTCATCGAATTAACATTTATCAGTGCTACAAATTCTCAACAATCTGTGCATACATTGATTGAGTTTTAGAATCATCTCAAGTAGTATCATAAAGAATATTCACATAATGGTTCTCAAAACCAATATTCAGAAATATTTCTTATTTGTCATCAATATTCTTTTATGATCTTTAACACCCAAAATCACAGTCAATTCTCTCATGCTTTTAAGCACATAACATGATACTTTTGACCATACAAGTCATACATATTAGATTAAATATTTCATGATATCATGCATGCTTATACCAAGAGAAATTAACAATACCCTGAAAATTAAAGCACACATTTATCTCTACGTTAGATAAATGATTAAATATCATCCCACAGTCATATGCTCGTTTCAAATCACAACATATTTGATAATTCACACAATTTGCTTTTAATAGCAAATAACAAACTTATATATAATTTTAAGGTACTCTGTAACATCCCAGGCGCCTGCTTGTGGGTATTACAATTGGTATCAGAGCCAGGGCTCGGGTTGATGTGCCAGCGAGGATGCTGGGCCCCAAGGGGGGTGAAGTGTGAAGTCCCACATCGATTGGGAAGGTGAACGAAGCATGCCTTATAAGGATGCGGAGACCTTTCCCTTGTGGACACGTTTTGATGGGTTAGGCCCAGCCAAAAACAAAACCGTGAGGCCATATGTGTGCCAAAGCGGACAATATCCACAAGCGGGTGCCTGGGATGTTACATACTCCATATCTTAGATACCCCCACACTTTCAAATATTTTGTAATCAATAAAATTCTAATTAAATTAGAATTCCAATTTATAAAGATTCACACTTTATAAAACTGTATAATCATATGACTGTATACTTTAACAAAAGGTCGTGCCAATTTAATCTTCTATTTTAATTAAATGAGAATGTCTCAAACATTATCATTTATAACAAAATTTTATTTTCACAGAAAAAAGAAAAAGCCTCAACTTAATTAATTTCCTTTTATCAAAATAATATATATTTTATATATTAATATTCTGTCCTCACACAGAATTTTACACATAAATTTATAAACCTTTAATTATTTTAAATACAAATATTTAATAATATTCACACTATTTAAATATGTGTGAAACCAATGCCACAAATTCTCTTTGAAAAATTCAAAGCACCAGATTATATAAATCACCGAAATATAAGCATAAATTGCAGCATTAAAAATCTAAGATTTTCAATATTCAAATTAATTTATATGGTATATCAAAATAAATCACACATCATGTAATTTATTATTTTTATTCATTGATCATAGTAATAAATCCTTCTGGCAAATTTAATAGTAGCCAAGATATTCACAAATATCACCAAATATATTAAAACAAAAATTTGTTTCAACTTTCAACTATTATCACGTTGAACACAACAAATCACCATTTTTATTCAACCATATTAATTTAAAAATATTCACAATATTATAGGAGAGATTATAGGAGATTATAAATTATCAAATAAATTAGTATCTCCATTGACAATAAAGTCTTATACAGGAATAAATTCTCTTTTCATTCTAATTAATTAAATTAAAATTTTTCAAATATATAACATCCTAAAATTTAGGAATTTAACTATATTTAATTTCTACAATTAGAAACCAAATAATAAAACCCAATAATGACCTCATTATCATCAAAATTAAATTTCCATACGATGACTAACGTACATAATTCAAGATATTTACTAATAAAACAATAAAATCTCCCAATGAAACCCGGCATAAGATATACATTATATTCTCTTTATTAATTTAATATTCATCAAATCCTCAATAAAATAATAAGAGAAATAATAGGAGATTTATTAACTACCATATCAATCAAATCTTGATATATTTATTAATGAAAGATATTCAAAACTTTAATGGAAATAAATTCACTGTGCAAGTAATCAATAATTAAATAAAATTAAATAACATATTGATTTCTATGGCCATATTCATACTAAAAAATCAGCACATCAAATATTTTAAAAATAATAATAATAACTGCATTATTAAATTTTTAATATATGCCCATCAATATTATATATATTTATATAATATTTCAATCAATCACGCGCACCTTATTGTCGTTTGATCACGGTGAATCAATATGACTCTTTCTTCCTCATCGGTGGATTTGTCGTTACGAACACGTCGTTATGAACGCCTTCACGCCTTCTTTAGAAAAACGCTGCACATACCATCGATTTCTCCCTCTGATCAAACTTTGTTCTGCCTCTTGCTTTCTCTAAAGATCCAAATCAAAATTCTGAGCAACCCAGAAATTCACTAAATGAAGAATCCCATGGTAGGGTGAGCAGCCAATGGAAATCTCAGAATTCTCGAAGGATGCCCAGAAACACGCAGGCTAATAGACCAGCAGAGAAGTCCCACGATGCAGCAAACGCATAATAATATTTCTAAAAAGCGGTCATCCTTGTGCTATGTGAATGCAAACTCTCGCCTTTTTTTGTGCGTTCAGAATCCGATCACCGAGTGCCATTTTTCTATAATCATCTACTGTGAGTCTCTCGCTGTTTGTTTTTTTTTCCTCCTCCTTCATTAATCCTTCTCGCCATTACTACTGCCTCGACTCTTCATTACAATATTTCCTTTCAATCTCAATCTTGTATCTTGGAGATTGAAAACTAATCAAATGGATAAAGAATTTCTTATGCGACTTCATGTCTTGTGATTAACTCTATAGATTGTAGGCGTCATGAGCGATCTAAAAGAATAAAGTAGAGGATGATCTGAGTCGTGTTCGAGAACACTGTCCTATAGAGTTATTTCGCAACCACCGGTAAAGAAGAAGCGGTACTCCCCAGGATTAAACAGATCCTTCTTGATTAAATCAAGGCGGCAGAACTGGCGGAAGATAAGATAATTCAGCAAGAGATTACCGATGTTTTCTAATTCTCTCTGTTAAATGGTGTCACAATTGGGGTATTCATAAATAATGAATCAATGCCTTGAAGAGGTGACTCTTGAACATTACACCTCTTCAGAAAGTCATGACTACCTGTTTAATTCATGAACCATATTGCTTCAAACCGACACAAATCCCGTAACATATAAGAACATGACTTCTCAAAACGCATCTCTTCATTTAAACATATTCCATAATATTGGAAAGACTCTTTCTTTGACACACCCATATGCAATATTTACAACAAAAGGAAAGGGAAGAACTTGTCTTGCTATATGTATAAAAGAAAACATTCCCTTGTGCCTATGTAGATAACGCTATACTCAGAAGATGCCAGGAAGACTTTGGTGTACATGAAAAACTGAAACTATTGCTGTCATAGGAATAGGATATATATATTGAACCTCATCGAAAACTATTACACGTTGCCACTTATAAAAGAAAGAGAAGGAAATAAAAGAACATATACATATATACAGATCATGCGTGGCTATGTGTATATATATATGTGCCTATGTAGATCATTCATGGCCATGTTTATAAAATGTTTTCTTTATAAACATTTTTTTTAATTGTCCATAAACCTTTATAAATATATATATATATACACACACAAGATCATTGAGGGAATTTGAAATTCAAACAGATAGAATCTGACCCAACTTGCTCCTATATAATAGGATCTAATCCAACTAATTCTTATATTATCTCACTTATAATATCATTTACAAAATAAAATAGATAAATAAATAGATAGTGTTCTGTCCTAAGAACACAGAGATTGGACTTGACTAGGTTGTCAAGCCTAGAGCCTACGTACCCTCTGAAGGGATCAAAGTCCACTAGTTCGTGATAAACTGGAAGGCACGTAGCCAGGGGAGTGGGGTGTGTGCTCTGTGTGACGGAATGTAAATAGAGCATAAGATAGAACGTGTGCACCTGTTTAGGGTTTCCTTCTATTTATAGAGGGGTCTGGTGTGCGTATCTCTGCCTTAATGAGCAACATCTTAGATTGAGCCGTCAGGGGCTGATTGGCTGGTGCCATGATTGTCGGAGAATCTCTATTAATGAGATCCTATATTTGTGGGATCTCGGATCCCTTCCTATTCTGGCGTGGATTCTATCCCTAGTGTGATTGGGCCGAGGTCCGGACCTGGGCTTGTTGGGCCGGTCCGTAACAGTTGCCCCCCAGCTTGGTCGTTCAAACTTCTGGACATCCGAGGTGCTTATTGCCCCCAGTCCTTGGAGTGGCCGAGGCCCTTTGCCTAGACTGAGTCGGCTCATGGGTGCCGCGTCTGTCAGTCCGGTCCGGCGTATTGGTCGGCTTATCCTTCTCTTGTCCTGCCAAGAACGCCGGGTTTACTCTGACCTAGCGGCTGTTTGTTCTGCCCAGGTTCCCTGCCCTTTTGCCTTTTGGGATTCTCCGGACGCCTTGGGATTTGTTCCTGCTATGCCATCATTCGAGGCCTGCTCGCATTTATTGCGCTGGTGTCGTGCTGCGCCATTCCCGTCACGTCTGCACGGGAATAGACCGACGTACCCCTGCGTTGGCTTTTAAATAGCCTTCTTTCTTCTCTCTTCCACTTTTTCCCGCTACTTCACTTTTTTGCCCAGATTTTTCTCCAGTTTCTTCAGAGTCTTCAGAGGGGATTCTCCTTTGCTCAGAACTTTCGCCGTCTTCCAGCTCTTCAGTTCCTTCCATTTCCTTTACACAGGTATTCCGTTCATCCTCTACCATCTTTGGTTGGTATTTGTCTTTGTTTTACCATTTATTTCTGGAAGTGTCGCCTGTATAACTGTTCTTCGAGAATTCTGGGTTTTCCTGGGTTTCTTCTGGGATTCTGTCAGTATCACCACACCCGAAATTCGCCCCAAAAGTCCCTTAAACACCAGTTTCTAACACCGGAGTTCAGAGCTTTGCAAGGCCTTACTGATGAAGTATATGGGCTTCTGCCCTGCCTTAGATTCCTTTACTAGAGCGGCACTCACGGCTTCGTCGCCGATTGAGAGGTAGAGGAATAAGGCCTCCCCGGCTTCCGGCTTAGTGAGCACCGGCGGGGTTGCCAAACATCTCTTGATTTCTGAAAAGGCGACGTCACAGTCTGGGCTCTAGCTGCCTTGGGTTTCCTTTTTCAGCAACTTGAAGAGGGGTAGGGCTTTCTCGGCCGACTTTGGTAGGAAACGTGTCAGGGCGGCTATCGGCCTATTAGCTGTTGTACCTCCTTCTTGGTTCTCGGTCGCTGCATGTCGAGCACGGCCTTACACTTGTCCGGGTTGGCTTCGATCCCTCGGTTTGTCAGCATGAAGCCTAGGAATTTCCCAGCCGGAACTCCGAAGGCACATTTGGCTGGGTTCAACTTGATTCGATGTCTTCTTAACTTTTCAAACGTCTGTTCTAGGTCCCGGATGTGGTCTTCTGGAAGTTTCGACTTGACGATCATGTCTTCTATGTAGACCTCTATGTTGCGCCCGATCTGATCCTCGAAAACCCAGTTCATCATCCTCTGGTAGGTGGCCCCAGCATTCTTAAGTCCGAAAGGCATGACGTTGTAGCAGTAATTCGCCTTATCAGTCATAAAGGCGGTCTTTTCTTGGTCGTCCAGATGCATGGCGATCTGGTTGTAACCGGAGTAGGCATCCATGAAGGAGAGGAGCTGGTACCCGGCCGAGTTGTCCACAAGCTTATCGATGTTTGGCATCAGGTAGGAGTCCTTTGGGCAGGCCTTGTTGAGGTTGGTGTAGTCGACACATACTCTTCATTTGCCGCTAGGTTTGAGGACCATGACTACGTTGGAGAGCCAGGTGGTGTACTGCACCTCTCGGATGAAACCGGCCGCAAGGAGCTCTTCTATGTGGTCTTCTAGGGCCTTCTGCCTGTTGTCCGTGATGTTCCTCTTCTTCTGTGCCACGGGCCTTGAACCCGGCCATATGCCGAGCTTGTGGCAGCAGAAGTGGGGGTCGATGCCGGGTACTTCGGCCGAGGTCCATGCGAAGACGTCTTGGTTCTGTCTTAAGAAGTGTATCATGAGGGCCTTCAAGCCATTGTCCTTATCTCGGCCGATTTTGGCAGTTTTGGACGGGTCCTCGCCTAGCACTATCTCCTCCAGCTCTCCTTCTGGCTCGGGCCTCAGGTTATCCTGTTCTCGAAGGTCGAGCTCTACCATGTTGACTTGGTGCCGCGGGCCCTAGTCAGAGCCGGCTTCGGCTACTTGCTCATTGGATCCGAGCCGGGGTGGAGACGAGGGTCCTCCTTCCTCGACGCGGAGAGCTTCGAAGTAGCACTGCCTCGACTCTTTCTGGTGTCCGGATACCACGACTATCTGGTTCTTACTATTGACCATCTTCAGCTTCTGATGCTTAGTGGATACTAGTATATCCCAGTTGTGGATTGTTGGTCGGCCTAGAATGATGTTGTAAGGGGACCGGAAGTCGGCGACTACGAATCGTACCCGTTCCGATTTGAAGGATTCTTTGGTGCCAAGAGTTAATCGAAGGTCAATGTAGCCTTTTGGAAAAGACTGCTCGCCATTGAAGCCGACCAGGGTGGTATTGCATGGCTTGAGGTCCTCTTTGTCGAGGTGCATCCTCTTGTAGGCGTCCCAGCTTATAATGTCGGCCGAACTCCCTGCATCCACAAAAATCCTTTTAACTCAACAATTTACCAGAGTTCCGGTAATTACCAGTCCGTCCAGGTGTCCGGGTATGACGTCTTCCAGCTCTTCATCGGTGAAGGTCAGGGTAGGCGGCCGAGGCTTCTTTGAGTCTTCCTTGAACTTAGGGGGGTCTCGGACGGTCAGTACCTCGCGGAGATATTTCTTCTACTGGCTTACGGTGTCTCCTCCTCCACCGAATCCTCTGCTGACGACGTTGCACTGGAAATCGACGTCGGGAAATTCGTCGTCCGAGGCCGCCTTCTGCTTTTTTCCCGGATTTCGGGCTTCCTTGGGCGGACTTCTGGAGCGGGCGCGGTCGTTGCGTTTCCCGCTCGTCCTTCCCTGAGTCTTGATCACGTACTGACGCAGTTTTCCATCCCTCACGAACTTCTCGATAGCATCGCGGAGGTCATAGCACTCGTCGGTTGTGTGGCCGTTGCAGTCGTGGAACTTGCAGAATTTGGAACGGTCCGTGTTGGAGCGTCCATGGATAGGCTTCGGCCTGTCCACCCGCTTCATCTCGGTCTGGGCTACCTCCTTCCATACCTGGGACCGAGGGACATTCAACGGGGTGTGGCTGTCGTATTTGGCCTACTGGTCGGCCCGGTCAGGCTTGGCTCGGCTGTCTCGGCTCCGTTGTCTGGGGTCGGTCTTTGTCCTTCTTGGGCGTTCCTCGTCACTAGGCGGACTCTTCCTAGTCCGTTCAGGCTCGTCGGCGTTGGCCGCCTCCATCTGCTCCATTTCCAGGTACTTCTTTGCCTCGGTATAGAATTCGGTCAAGGTGTACGCTGGGTTCTTGCACAGGTGACGAGCCAGCCGAGATGATGGGTCTAGTCCATTGACTAGGCAGTGCACGTGGACATCCTCGGGCAATGACCGTACTTGCATGGCCACGTCGCGGAACCGATCCAGATACTTCTGCAAGGCCTCACCTTTCTTCTGACGCACTTTGCTCAAGGTGAACGTGGTCTTTGGCTTCTTTTTGTTGGTGGCGAAGTGCAGCTCGAACTTTCGTCCGAGGTCTTCATAGCTCCGGATAGAGTTGTCCGGGAGAGAAGTCAGCCATCGGTGTGCCGGCCCGTCCAGAGTGGCTGCGAAGAGACGCTGGATGACCGGACCGGTGATCTGTCGGACCCACATGAGCTTTTCAAACGTGACCAAGTGGTTACGTGGATCTTGGGTCCCGTCGTACTTCGGCAGGTCGGCCAGGTCAAAGTGCTTTGGGTAACGGGGATCTTCCGGTTTCTGATAGATTTGTCACTCGGTATTCCCGAAGAGATCCATGGCGAGGCGATCTGTGGGCCCGGGGAGTTCTATCCTCCACGCGGGTTTCTTCACGGTCTCGGTCCTCTCTTGCTAATCGATCAGTGCGGTTAAGACCAACACCGTGGTTCTCTCTGTTTTCTGGGGACCGTGGTCTGCCTCGTTCTGCACTCGCCCTCCGCCCCGGCTCGCCGTTGTCTCGGCGCGTGTCCCTCGGCTCAGAGTTGCTCGAGGAACTGCTGTCATCCACTGGGGCTCTCCTTCCCCGCCTATGATTTCTGCGGCGGCCCCTCTCGCGGCGGTCCTTCTCGAGTGCTTCTTGGATCATTTTTCTGAAAGCTTCAAAGTCAGCCCGTCTCTGCAGGTCGTCTCGTTTTTCCTTGTTCTCCAGTCGTCGCAGGAACGATTCCTGCGTCCTTCGCATCATGCGGACGTCGGCATCGACTGCCTAGACGTCGCACGTTGGAGTCAGTGTGAGAGCTCCTAGTGGTTGCTGGTCCTCCGCTGAAAGGGTGGTTGCCGTGTCGGTGACATGCCCTTCGGGGGTGTTTTCTCTCCGCGGTGGTTGCGGCGGCTGATCCGGTGGTGGATGGCTTCTAGTGCTCACCATCGGTGGTCACGGGGATTGAAGTTTACATTTCCCCATGGTCGGCCCCAATGTTCTGTCCTAAGAACACAGAGATTGGACTTGACTAGGTTGTCAAGCCTAGAGCCTACGTACCCTCTGAAGGGATCAAAGTCCACGTAGTTTGTGATAAACTGGAAGGCACGTAGCCATGGGAGTGGGGTGTGTGTTCTGTGTGACGGAATGTAAATAGAGCATAAGATAGAACATGTGCACCTGTTTAGGGTTTCCTTCTATTTATAGAGGGGTCTGGTGTGCGTATCTCTGCCTTAATGAGCAACATCTTAGATTGAGCCGTCAGGGGCTGATTGGCTGGTGCCATGATTGTCGAAGAATCTCTATTAATGAGATCCTATATTTGTGGGATCTCGGATCCCTTCCTATTCTGGCGTGGATTCTATCCCTAGCGTGATTGGGCCGAGGTTCGGACCTGGGCCTATTGGGCCGGTCCGTAACAGATAGTTTTGATTATTAAGAAAAGAGATTAATTGATAAAAGAAATTATTAAACAATAATAAATAGTAGAATGAGGATAATAAAAATAATAAAAATAAATAATATTATCATTAAAAATAGGAATAAATAATAATAATAATTATTAGTTTAAAAAAATGGAACAAATAATTTTTTTTTAAAAGGGGAGTTATTAATTAATAGTAAATCGAAAGGAGAATTAATATTTACAATGGTCTCCCTTATTTTCTTTTTAGTACTATCTTAATTTGCCCACTTCAAGCATTCCAAATTTATTATTAAAATTTGTATATTTTTAATTTTATGAAATTATAAGTTATAATTTTATGAATAGTTGTTAATGATTAGTAAATTGGTTGTGGTAGATTGATTTTGGCGTATGTTTGGGCTCTTGGATTAGGAGCAGTGTGATAATAGTTAGCTACGACGAGAGGTAACCACTTTCCACTTGTTATGTGTATTAGTATGTTGTTTGTAAGTATTTTGTGAAATGATTATGAATATCTTAATAGAAATTGCCTTGTGGAATCTTATGATTTGAATTTTGAATATCTACATTTATTTATGTATAAGAATTGAGAAGTTTTGATATTATGAAATTTATTATGATAATTATGGGAAGGGTTGAATTGGGAGGAAATTAAATATTATATTCCACCACGTGGTGAGGCTTCCATTGGTGCACGATGGTTGGCTTTATATTGTCACTACTACAGAAATTGCCTTTTGCGTCTATGATTGGCGACCTACTATTAAAACAGGAAGTAAAAAAAGACGCGGTGGCATTTTTGTAATTAGTTGGCCACTTTTGGAGTCTAATTAAAATTGTTAAACGCCAAAAGTGTACCCTTGGCGCGTGGGAACGAAAAAAGGGGAACAATTTGGAGTCTAAGTCTCATAATTAGACTCCCTATGTCATAATTTGAAGTCTTATTTTATTAATTAGACTCCTTAAGAGATATAATTTAGAGTCTAATTCTATGAATTAGACTCTATAACTTACAATTAGGAGTCTAAATTTATGAATTAGACTCCTCATCAGGTCATTTTTCCCCAAAACCCTCTCGCCTCGTCTCCTGCGTATCGATCTTCTCCCTTGTCTTTGTCCTCACTCCGCTCACTCTTCCATCTTCCATCTTCCATCTTCCATCTTCCTCTCTTATGACCTAGCGAGACAGCCAAAAAGAGACAGGGAAGTGCGATTCATCAAGTTCGGACCACCGGCACCAACACCGCCTCCTTCCGTTCTTGCCACTGACCTCCGTCGTCCATCGGCACGGCCTAGAAGACCGGACGCACAGAAGCTCGGAAGCTCAGCGGAGGTTGAATCTAAGTGAAGGGAAGCGAGTTCTGGTTTGCTGTTCTATTTCCTCCAACTCCGGCGATCTTCTTTTTCCCATTATCAATGGTGATAGCGGCGAGAGACAGAGCTGCGGATTGAAAGAGGAGTGCTGCGATTTCGAATCGAGGGAGACCTAGCGTAAATCATTCCCAATCCACTGTAAGAGATAGGATCTTTCACAGTGCCTTTATTCTCGTCTTTTTCCCTTCTTGTATATATTTGGATGTATCTTATTTTTAGATCAAATAACTTCACAGGCTTGAGTTCGTTGATGCGGAATACCAGATCTGCAAAACGAAAACTTTCCTCTTCAACTCTCATCCAAGGAAGCTGAGCTTTTCTAACAATTTCATGGTCCTTCACTCTCCGCCTCCAATCTGGTACTTTCTCTCTCTGTTCCAAATTTGCTGCTTTGGAACAGGTGCTTTCTGCTAGTAACATTATGATTGTTAGATACTATTTTGGATGATGTAATTCTATACTTTTCCAATTTATTCTTCCCTTCTTGATGGTTTAACATTAGAAAATAAGTTTCCTGGTGACATGAATCAGATGGCTTTTGATATTAACCAAGTAGCTTCAGAGGCCGAAGAAGCAAATCTCGTCACAAATGGGTCTGCTGCTGTGAAAAGTAAGTGTTTTTCTTTATTCAGTTCTTTGCTTCAAGATTTGAATATAATTTACTGTGATCTGATGAAAGGAGGCGCGTGCAATGATATTTCTAATTTGTGTTGGCTGGGTTTCATGTGGGTCTTCTGTAACATGGGAGTGTATTTTGAATTTAAAATCTGGTTTTCTTTCTTTTAAGTCAAGATATTCCCTAGTTATTTACATGTAGAAGAATATTCAGTTTCCCCAAAAACAAGAAAAATCACCTTCCTTTGTTTCACTGCCTATTTGTTTGATTTAGTGGGAACGTCTTTTATTCGTCATGGAAGCAAGTGCCTAACAACGTTTTGAGGGAAATCAAGAAATTGATGTTCCCCTTGCCTTCTCTGTTATTTACATTCTTCTTTTTAAATTACAAGATAGTAAATTTAGTGTGCTAGAGAAATCAACTTAGTAGATAGAGAACCTTTATATTAATTCGATGGCAAGTTCAAAGTGGTTTGTATGAGAGAGTAGAGTTATATGAATAATTGTTGGGAGATGTGATCATGGGTGTTCCATTGATGCTTCCATCATCCTTCTTTGTATTTGGATGCTTTATGCTCAGACGCGGCTTTCTTCCATTGGTGCTTTATGCTTCACGTTTTGGTCTAACTTTGATTTTTATGACCATATTTACTTCAGTTACACCTCAATAAGTGCCCATAACATCTTTTAATGCTGATTTTAAAGATTTCCTTCCATTGGATGTGATGATTTCTTGATGCATAATTTATTTCTACATAGAAAATAATTATTTTTTTATTTCTAATTACTGTACTCCAGCTTCTGCTGCTAGAATTGTCTGTAGGGGTCTTGTCTCCCCACTGATGTGCCCTAGGCAAGGTTGTGTTAACCGTCATAAACTCAGATCTAATGCCATCTCTAAAAATGAAGAGCAAGGTGAGCACAATCTGCTTAAAAGAAAGAAAGGATCTTCATGTCTCTCCAAAATCAAATGTAATTTGCAAAAAGTCGTGCTGTAAGATCATGATTGTCAGGATGGTAAGCTGCTTTAGCTTATGAAAGGATTTATTTCAGTCTCTTTTACAGATTAGTGCTTCTACACCAGTTTATTCCCTTTACATTTTGCTTCTGAGTTTGATACGCAAATTCACTTGAAAGCTTGAGATGATTTCAGATTTTTCATTATTGTATACAATTGGTGGCTTTTGTAGTTTATGATTTATGAAAAATCAAGAATAACTGATTCTCCAACTGATAAAAAGTCATAGAACCTGCATTGCTGATTTACCCAGCTGATGCTCTTTATCTCCAATAAACAAAAAACTAAAAGAAGAAGAATGTATCATTAAAAAAATTTATGGATTACTGATTCATGTATTGTTCAGATGACTGTGAACACAAGTAAGGAAAGTATGAAATAAAGAAACCAGAGAAATATAGAATTGCTCTGAAAGCAAAGAACAAATATTTTAAACCTCATGATATGCCTTATTCTGAAGTATTGTACTAAACATGTATTTTGAAATTCCTATATATTCATAGCATTGACAGTTTTTGTTCTTTTAGTTACCTCAAAGACGGAGGTGTCCCCAAAAGACATTGAAGGCACTGTATCCATTGAGAACAAAGAGCATATGGATAAAGAAGATTCCAATATCCATTCCCAGCAATCACTTTCTGCTGGTTCCCCTCCTTTGGGAAGAATGGTAGAGTCTGATTGTTTTGGCTTTAGATAACATTTGTTTGTTGCAAGTTTATTTGTGTATTTGACACCTTCTTACTAGTTACTGCAGTGCTTATGTTAATTTAAATCTGTCATATATAAGGATTTCTCTACTCTATGTATTTTGACCTCTAATAAACATTGTGCCGAAGTTGATGCATCTAGATAAACATTTCTCTTGAGGGATTCCGCTATGAAAATTTTCTAAAATAAATTAATTTTTTTTTCACAGTTTCTTATGATATATTTCCACTCAGCATTTACTGTTTACTATATTTGTACTTCACTGGTGTTTTTGGGTGGCAGGTGGATTTTGTGATGCTTTATTTTTTGCGTTCATCTTTTCCTTTTACCGCCTTGGTTTTTGCTGTCAAAGTCTGTTATATCCTGTGATAAGATGACACTTTGAGACCTACTTTTGTATTTATGGCGGCAATATCTTATGGTTATGTTTTAGTTTGTCAGCTTGGCTACTCTGCTGACGTCTGTGTTGTTTTTCTGGCTTTGTATTGTCTCTTATTCTGATCTTTTATATGAATGCATTTTTTTAGGCTGTACAAGAGTGTGATTCTTTTGGTTTGACTGTGGCTTTGTTGGGGCTGTTTTAATATTTTCAGATGGAAGAGAATGCTTTCATATTTTGTGATTTTTCATTCATTAAAAATTGCATAAATTGTGAAGATGCACCTTCAGCATCTTCACTATTCTACTCATTTCCTCAGAATAAAATCTTTATCATATAGGATATATTTCATGAAAATTTATTTCTTGTAGAGTTATTTCTGTAGCTATGTCCTGCATCACATTTAATAATTCACCATATTGCTAGTTGCCTGGGTCCTTTCTCATTTATTGTTATGAATTAGGACTATTATATTTGGTAATCGTCCAGAATGATATTTGGTCATCTTCCAGAATTATATTCCATATCTGAATACAAAAGAATGGATGTGTTGTAGATATAAAATATTTTTTGGCTCGCGGGCCGGCCCTAACCCTTAGGGCTCAATTATCTTTTGGCCCGTGTGGGCTTTTTGGCCCTAACCCATGCGGGCTAGGGCCTAACAGGCCAAAGTGGCCCGTTTTGACAGCTCTAGTTTATCCGATAGTAAGTAGTTTGTTTCCATTCAAGTTATTTCATTGATAGTGGAATTTGATATGGCTATATTCATTAAAAAGGAATTTAAGTAACTGTTTGCTTTTGATTTATAGTGCCCTCAACAACCAGGGGATTGAGAGTGTGGATACTACGTTATGCTCTACATGTACTCCATCATTCAGAGCGGACGTACTTCAGATTTTGAGGAGGTACTTTTTCCTTCATTTTCAAATGATAATATGTAGATTTTAATTTAGGAAAAAGAAAAAGAAAAGAAAAATAATTGGTAGCAAGGAGGCAAGATTTGAACTGAAATTTTCATATTATTACTCTTTCACATACGTCTGTGTTTTGAATTTTGATCTCTTCCTGGTTCTGTTATATACAAGTCACAAGCATGAAAAATTAAATTTACTTGTTAGTTGTTGTTTAGACTGAGTTACGTGCCTAGTTTCGATTCCAATGATAAGATCAAAAGCATCAAACTTGAAGAACGACATGGGTTATAATGCCGGTGATATTGTTAAGCGAATTTACATGGACTCCAAAGCTTTGTAATAGGAAAGATATTGAATGAAGATGGTAGCGATGGGCCAAAGAAGTGGTCGTGGAGCCATGTTTTGGAAAGTATAGACAAATGGCTTCAGTTTAAAGGCAATTGGGTAGAAGATATGAGGGTAGCTACTGTCCTTGCAAACATAAGCTTTCAAAAGCTGCAACTAACCCTCCAGGAAGTGTCTTCCAACAAGGTATAAGACCAAGTGATCCCAATTTTAACCTCCCAATTTTAACTGTTTGAATGTACTGGCTGCTATGTTTGTCTATCTGGATAAATCTTGTAGAAAATCCCAAGCAGCTGATAGGTTGGGGTCAACTAGGAGGTTTTGAATAACCATAATTATTATATGCCTTGTGCATTGCTCTTCTTCATGTTCATCTCTTTCACCTGTTTATCGCTAGCTACTCTGAGTGCATTCTTCAATTGACTGGACTGCGCACATTAAAGTGCAAAAGCATTGTATCACCCAATTTACCCTCTCTTGGGTGCACTAACAAAAAAAGCATTGAATTTGCCATGGAATTCAATTTTTCTGATAGTATCATATTTGCAATGGAATTTCTGATAGAATCCGTTAGTTACAAGTTTCACCCATAGTTGTGTAATTAATGCATTCACTTGATTGATTTAACTTATATCTTATTTTCTATTTTGCAGATTTTTGGTACCTTGGATGCCTACTCAAATGAAGAAATCGATTTGGTTCGAAACTTGTTAGCTGGATATCTTCTGCAACACATAGATGAATGAAGTTAGTCGATCTTCATATTTTGTTTGAGTAGTAGCAGATAGCTAGTCAACATTTTGACTACACTTTGTTCTTTTGCAACACATAGATGAATGAAGGTAGTCCTTATATTACTTGACTAGTAGCAGGTAGACAACATTTTGACACCTTCTGGTAATTGTTGTACATAGTAGTAGTAGTTACCGCTTGAATTAATTAGAGCTAATTTGGGTGAAATGATTTGAAGTTATCCAAGTTTGTTGTTACTACTTTAGTCCTTATAAGCATGTATTATGTTTCTGTATGTATAAGGTTAGCTGCGCTAACCTTTTGTGTTGTATGGAAATATCGTTTATGTATGTTTGTTGTAAGAAATTTTGGGATAGTGAATATATATGAAGAATATTAAAAAAAAACGAACGTTTAAGGAGTCTAATTCTACGAGTTAGACTCCTAAAGTGAGCCTTTAGGAGTCTAAGTTTCAGAATTAGACTTCTGAAGTGAGACTTAAGGAGTCTAACTTCCAGAATTAGATTTCTGAAGTGAGACTTAAGGAGTCTAAGTTCAGTATTAGACTTCTGAAGTGAGACTTAAGGAGGCCAACTTCCACAACTAGACTTCTGAAGTGAGATTTAAGGAGTCCAAGTTTTAGAATTGGACTTCTGAAGTGAGTCTTAAGGAGTCCAATTAAATTATTTAGACTCCTTAAGTGACATATGAGAACGTTACAGTGGTGACTTAAGGAGTCTAAGTTTATAACTTAGACTCCTTAAGTCATGACTTAAGGAGTCTAAAAAAAAATAGGACTCTTTAAGTTTTTCCTACGGCGCCCCCTAGATAGACGTCCCCTCGAAAAAGGACGTCAAAAGTACAAAAAATAGGACTCCGTAGCCCCGTTTTGTAGTAGTGTGTCCCACCTGTTCAATGAGGGACTGGCCTATTAGTTCAATGAAGGCGTACGACACCCCAAAAGGTTCAATGATGGGGGAAAGGCCCATGGTTTGGGACGTGTGCTCTGAGGATTTTGGCCGGTCCTCATCACACGACCAGTGAGCTTTTGAGTAACCAGTAATATGGGTGTAACTTAGCCCATGGGTCTAGCCGGAGGAAATAAGGCGGTTCGGTTGGATTGGTGGGAGGTATCTTGGGAATTGTGTTAATGAAAACTGTGATACATAATTTCTGATTTGAAATTTTGTGATATGGATATTGGCAAATTATATATATTAGAATACTTTGTTATATAAATTGTTCCACATGGCACCTCACTAGCACATATTAGTATTCGTAATGAGTTGGATTGATGGTTACTACATTTTTCCAGGTGATAGTTCCCGTCCGGGTCCATCAGGGAAAACTTCAGAAACTTAGGCTACTCCTTCTGGCAGTAGTGCTTCCATCTTCTGGTATACGTTGGATGATTGTATATTGCCACGTTAGAGCTCATTTTGCATACTCTGATTTACTTTTGTATATTTTGGTAACTGATGGGCATTACTTAGTGGTTAATGAACCCTTAATTAGTCATTATGTTAAGTAAATTTTGAGGACGTTATACCCAGCATATAATGCGAGCTTGCCTTGAGGGTGTGGTTGCCTGAACACTATTCCTCTGTGTTCCAGCTTGCAGATTGAACTCAACCAAAACCCTCACCTCCCTTGCTATTGCCTCAGGTTGACAGTGCGCCTGTTGAAACAGCACCTTATTCCTTACATTCCATAGCTTCCAACATACCAAACCAAACGTAGCTACCCACTGGTTTTGATCGTCGCCCGTCGAACTCGTCTGGGCAAGGTTTTTGATAAACCAAGTGTGAAAGTCCTCCTGAAAAAAGTTTGACCGCCTGTTACCTGATAGGAAATAGCTCCATACTGCCTTGGCAAAAGAGCAATGACGGAGAATATGTTATTTAAAGTCAAATACTACATTAATTACTCAAGGCATATTTTTGGTAAAATAACTCATGAGTTGTACACAAGGAAAAAATAAGATAGGAAAAATTAAGGACAGGTTTGATTTCCTATTTTTAGAACATTTTTTATTATTAAAAATAAAAAATTGGGAAAACTTGTTTTGAAATATATTTTTGGTTATGTATTCTAAGAAAAAAATTTGTAGATATAAAAGAACAAGTCAAGATGTTTTGGGCAGAGGATACTCTCAGAATCATTTTCTTCCTTTTCTTCTTAAAATCACATCTTCATCCTTATATCAAAAAATGAATAGTTCATATTTAATATTTTCTAAAACTATTATTATAGTATTTTATAATTTAATTTGTTAAAATTTTGTTTGTGTTGTAGTTATGAATTGTATTTATTAGATTATAACAATTTAAACTTATTTATTTTTTGTTTAAAATAATAATTTTTTATAATATAATATCTTAACTATCTCTCTTTTTTTTAATCTAATGGTGAAAATGAGATTCTAAAAAGAAAATGACACAAAAGATCATGAAAGAACCCAAAGCCAATGTTTTGCTACCTTATATCCTACCCAATCAGAAAACATGCTGAGAAATAGCAATATTTTCATTAAAAGAAATCATGTAAATATTTTTTTGGCAAAAGTTACGGAAATATAAAAAAATAATTTGTTTACATTCACTTTTTTATGTGTTTTTATATATAATGATATAAAAAAAATTTTATTTTCGAAATTTATTTATAAAAAATACTCTACATAATTGTTTTAGGAACATAAAACAATGGCACAAGCCCTTTATAATCTTTATATTATCAACCCGAAAAAGGAAAAAAAGAAAAAAAGCTCACAGTATTGTGGTTGTGGATAAGAAGAAGAGTATGCTCAGCCGCTCTTGTTTAAAATATAAGTTATTTCCTCTAATTTTATCCCCAAAATTTAAATCATGTTTTTAAAGGCTCAACTTCTATTTAACTCTTTTTCATAACTTGTGTGCCTACTTTCCACCGCTACAGTAATGATTCATTTCATCTGACGTTACGTTGCTTAAAAATAACGTTTTTCTTTCTGGTCGGTGGAGTTTCGATCATACTTTTTTGGGTCGGAAAGTTTCGATCATACTTCATAAGTACTATATGTACATTTCCATATGTCGTTACATGTAAAACCAAAATGAAATAAATGTTGTGTGTCTTTCACCCTTCGTCACACATCTAAGTAATTACTACCTCCGATCCTAATTATAAGAGCTAGTTGACTTTCTTTAGAGAGATTAAGGAAGCTAAATAAGTTACTTAATCATTTCATATGTTAAATATTCTTAGATTATATATTAGTTTATTAGTTAAACTAATAAGTGTGAAGAAAAAAATAAAAATACTTTAAAGTAATTTAATTAGCTTCCTTAATCTCTCCAAAAAAGTCAACTAGCTCTTATAATTAGGACCGGAGGGAGTAACATTTAGCCCTTTTCTCTTTCCTTTTTTGCTTCTACTTTTTTTTTTTTTTGGATACAGCCGTGGAGGAGGGGAAAGCAGGGCTCAAACTCTAGACAAGGGGAAAGGCCAGCTCCTAAGGCTGACACTAGTGCCATCGCACTACGAGGCGGTTGACTGCTTCTATTTTTTATTAGAATGGAATTATGGTTTTGATTTTATTTTTTACCAAGTTTAAGATTTTATTCCTTCCAACCCTTAATTATAAGGCATGTTTAATTATATTATGGTTTTAGAAAAAAGAAAAAGATAAATAAATATCATTTGAAATTACAAAATCCCAAACAATCAGTTAAGAAATGGAAAAAATAAATAAGTCCTTAGGTAGGAATCTATGATTTTGAAATTTTGTGTTTTGTCCAAAATGTTCCTCACTTTTTTGTTTTTAAATAAAAAAAATGCAATACTCACTGGTCGGCTAGCGTCGGAGCTCTAGCGGGATGTCTATGTGACCATTGAGCCACCATGCACTTTTGTTATCTATATGCACAAACAAATATAACTTAACAAGTAAGTTGTTGCCATATGCAATTAACAACTTCAATAAAACAATTACCTACACTACAATACATATTTACTATACTTATAATGTGTTTGACAACATTGATAATTATAAAAATTAAAAATAACTATTTAGACTTTTATTCTATTTTCTTGACCTTTTTCTTATAATAGTTCTAATTTTAGAAATATGAAATAACTAGATCAATTTGTTACATTATTTTTTTTAAAAAAAAAATTGATCTACACTTTTACTCATTTAGTTAATATTTTTACGCCTTTAGTCAATATCATTACTTATTTAATTCATATATTTACGCCTTTAATCAATGTCATCACTCATTTAGTTAAAATCTTTATGTCTTTAGTTAATATCAGTACTCATTTAGTCAACATTTTTACGCTTTTAGTTAATATCATTACTCATTTAATTAATATCATTATGCATTTAGTGAGTTCATTTACAAATTTAGTCAATATCATTTTGTCAATACTAATGCGTCTTTAGTCAATATTATTAGTCTTTTAATATTAACTAAAGGGGTTAAGATATTCACTAAATAAATAAAAGTTTTGACTAAATGCGTAAATGAATTCACTAAATGAGTAATAATATTAATTAAATGAATAATGATATTGATAAGTATAAACTAAATGAGTAAAAGTATACATCGATTTTTTATTTTTATAATTATCAATATTGTCAAACACATTACAATTATAGTAGATATGTACTGTGGTGTTGTCAGCTTTAATGAAGTTGTTAGTAACATGTGACATTAAGAGCTAACTTGTATTTGTTTGTGCATATACATATAACAAGGATGTTTGACCAAAAAAAAAAACATATAATAAGGATGCATGATAACTCAATGATCATATACCTTTTATGGTCTTTGACCAAAAAAAAAAAAAAACCTTTGTGGCCCTAAAGAGTTGAGGGTTTAATAAACCCTCCCTCCAACACCTTGGCACAATTTAGTCAAAAACCAAAATTATAAAAAAAAACAAAAACAAAAACAAAAACAACTTGCAGAGCTCTGACAAGGGGGATTCGCCTTTTTTTTTTTTGTAAAAAAAAAGTGTGGGGTATTTTGATAAAAGGACAAAATTGTAAAATTTCAGATTCCTAATTAAGGACTTATTTATCCTTTCTATTTTTAACAGATTTAGAGTTTTGTAAGTTTAGTGATATTTATTTCTCTTGTTCCTTTCAAAAAAATGATACTCCTTCAATCCTAAATATAAGATATAATTGTAGTACAATGTTCTAAATATATGACATAATTTGTAGTGTGAATTACACTACAAACTATGTCTTATATGTAGAACAGAAGGTAGTACTAGTTTTGTCCTTATCTTCTAGAAGGTTTCTAGCTTTTAAATATAAGTTACTTTATAAAGAATTAATAGCATTTAATTCTTTTTTCCTCGAATGTCTTATATAATTTATTGTATAGAGAGATAATGTAAGAAATAAATTAAGAGTAATTAAAACAAACTAATTTTATTTGGAGGGTAGTCCTAAAAAATAACTTCTGTTTTTTAAAACTTTTTTCGTTGTTGTATAACCTATTTTTAACTATAACTTTTGATTGAAGTGAGTTGAATGTTAAATTTGGTAAGAAAAGCAAACCCATAATTCCATTCTAATTATTTACATATAATTATATATTAGTTATATTTTGGGTATGTGAGAGTGTGAGACTCCCCATATAAAATAGCAAAATATACCATAAATTAACAATATCTTTATAGGTAATTTAATTAATTGAATTTGTAAATACAATTATTTTTCAGATTTTCCCCTAATTGAATGGTTTGCTTCCATGCATAAAAATTGTTTCTTTTTTGTTGAACAATTAATGAGGGATTTTTATGAAAAAGGACATTGATGATCCAAAAAAGTGGGAAAAAATAAGTAATATTTTGGATTAACAAAACTCTATGATAAGTAATTTATATTAGTCTTTGAGATCGAATAAGTAGTATTCTTTATATTCACATTATTATTTATTAATAATTATATAGAATTATTACTATTGGTGTATGTAAAAAACCCATCTTGTGAAGATAAGGTGGGTAGCCTCGATCAATCTATACAAAGGTAAATACTATTACTATTGATTTGTTTTACTGAACCAATTTTTGAGACAATTTATTTCTAGTCTTGCATTCCATTTGCTTAGATCACAAATATTGCTTCCTCTGGGTTTTGTGATAAACCTTTCAATCCTTTTAACCAGTTTGGCTTCACAAATTTTGGTCACCTTGAGTTCAACATCTTAAGGATCTTCCTCTTTGACTTCAAGTTTGACCTTTTTAAGACATGACATGTGTGTTCTTTGAATAATATAATAGTTAAATTTAATATTGAGGGACAGAAAGACAAAATTGCTATGTTTTGTTAACTTTCAACCCAAGATTTCTCCCCAGCGAGGACTTCTGAGGCAAAAATGATATTTAACTCTTATTTGATTGGTGAGGTGGCATGCATGTGTGATGAAGTGGTATGTCACGTGTACACTCAGTTAAACTTCACGGGCAAAATTAACAGAGGGGAAAAATTGCTATGTTTTGTTAACTTCCGTGGCAATTTTACTAAAAAAAAAAAAAACTTCCATATGTCCAATGCTCCTGAACCAAAACTTTTGAGGTAAATAAGACCCTTATCCAACTAAAAAAGACAGAAACAACAAGTACATCAAGAAACAAACAAAAGACAACATATAAACTAGAATAAACAAACCAGCCACCACCTAAAGAAGAAGGAGTAAAAAATTTGAAGAGAATGACCTAAATCAAAGAATCAATACTTTACGGGCATAAAATTTGAAGAAAATCGGTACTTTCTAAGAATATGTTAGGTTCTTTTTACTAATAAAATTTTAATGGAGGAAAATTTTCCGTATTAACACAATTAGAGAAATTATCTTCCTTTTAAAATGATTTTTTCTACTTATGTATTTTTCTTCTCTTGCTGCAGACCATTACTAAGCAATTTGAATTTTATGTTGTCAGTATCTTTACTTATACGATTATTTCCGGTGTAAAAAAGATCTTTACTTATACTATTTCATCTGTTCTGGTGTAAAACACAGATATTCAGTCAAGGGCTGCTTTAGACTTGATTAGGAGCCAAGCCTAGAGCCTACGTACCCAGTGACGGGATCAAAGTCCATGTAGTTCGAGACATAGGACGGCGTTAGCCAGAGGGGTGGTGTGTGTGTTCTGTGTGACAGAAAGTAAAGGTGATGAATTAGAACGTGTGCACTTTAGGTTAGGTTCTCTGTATATATAGAGTTTACCGTGGAAGAGATCTCCATCCTGCGTGATCTGCGATGGCGAGTATTTTTGAATGGATACTCCTGTATTGTCGCTGGATATAATCTCCCTATAACATAAGATATACCTATATTATTGGTGTGTAGTGATACCTTGATATATCCTCGGTTGGGCCTTGCTGGTATTGAGCCGTTATGCAGGTCCGTAACATCATTAAAAAAAAAAAATCATTAATTACTTTTACTATTCTACAACCATCATTAATGTGAATGATTTTTTACTTAAAAATTATTAATTTAATTATTATTATTATTGCTACACACTCCCAAGAATTTGAAGGAGAGGAGAATTTATTTTAGAATCTCTGTAATTTAATATTAATTGTGGTATAATATATTATGAAATTATTCGGCATGTTAAATAATTAAATTGAAATTATGTTTTAACTTTAGGGTTAAGTACCAAATTTGCCCCTGAAGTACGCGCCCAGTAGCAATTTTGCCCCTTAATTTTCCGGAGGAGCAATGTTGCCCTTGAAGTATGAAAAGGGAGCAATGTTGCCCTTAAATTAACGGAGGTTAAATTTGACCGTTTGTTTGACTGAAGCTCCTATGTGGCATTGTGACGTGGCACTTAATAACCCAAATTATTTCCAGATCAGCTAATCCCTTCCACTTCTCTCACATTCCACCCCATCGTCATCATCTTCCTCAAGTTGTAAACCAAAAGCCAAGAACGAACCCAGTGCCGTCGATATCGGCACCAGATGCGGTGTTGCCGACATGGGCATTTGCCTCCTAGGCCTCACAGACATTTCCGAACCTCCATTGCTGAACCTTCATCTTCAACCACGCAAGATCGACGTTACCCCCAAACTCCTCCTCACGTTTTACCCACTTCAAACGGTAAGATCGACGTCGCCCCCTTCTCCTTCGTCTGAATCGGATACTTCACTTTCCGATCTGGTTTTGACAATGCTCCCATGGTTAGATCTTTCCATTTTCTCTTACTTTGGTTCAACTTATCGTCGATGCAGCCCAAGCCAACATGTTGAAGGCGATCTCTAACAACCCTTTTACGATCTTGTGTTCTTTTTAATCCTCGTGTCTCTGGCCAGAAAGTGCGTCATCCCGCTCTGCTCTGGCAACGTTTTGGCAGAAATGATCAACCCAAAGCATCATGCTCTGCTCTATCTCTTCTCAGTGATGTGGATTCGGTGTCGATTGATGTTCTTTTGCCCCTTTTCCCAAACAGCGAGGGCTATTATTTTTAATCTTTTCCTGCTTGTTTTAACTCAAATTGATAATCATTGCACCTCTTTTCTGGCGAATTAGAAAGATTCTTGGTAGCTCTTTCCTTGAAGAAAAGTATCTGTGCAATGAGACTTCTCTGTTAGCGTTAGGGTTCGTTTTTTTCCCCTTAGTTTTATGTGATTTCTACTTCAGGAGTTCTGGTTTGGAGTTTGAACTTGGTGGAAAATGTTTGGATTCTCTCACCATGTTAAACATGTAAGGTGAAGCTTTTTCGTGTTAAGAGTAGCTTTAGTGATTAGTTGATTTTAATAACTTTAGGAGTTCTAGTTGATTTTCGTGTTAGTAGCTTTAGCTCTGAGCAGGGAAAAAAAAAAGCCTCCTTAGCTCCATTCCTTGTGGGTTTACACTGAGGGTATGCTTGGGTTGATAGATCTTGTAGAAAGTTTTGGATGTTGTTGTGAGTTTTGGATGATGCTCTGTTTTAATTTCAGAACTTTGGTCTGATCAGTAGGTAGGCGTTATTGTCGCCGGCGAGTGAGGTTGAAGCAAAGAGAGGAAGGAAAGAATGGGTGGGAGATGGTGACGGGGATGAAGTAGGTGGGGGATGAGTTGGTAATTTAAGTGCCATGCAAGATTTGTTAACGGCAAAAATTAATGGTGTTAACGGCGAGGGCAACATTGCTTCGTTTTCATACTTCAGGGGCAACATTGCTCCTTCGAAAACTTAAGGGGCAAAATTGCTCCTGGGTGCGTACTTCAGGGGCAAAAATGGTACTTAACCCTTAACTTTAATGCATCATGATTATCTTTGAGTATTTATTTGCCTATCCTAATTGTAAATACTTTAATCGTGCTTATACAAAAAGAAATATCTACATGCTTTCTACTACGATATAGTTATTGTGGCTAAACCACAAAAAGAGATTAACTAACTATAAACTTGAGTTATAGAGAAGGACCTAGCAATAGAAGGGCTTTCACTTAAATAGAATAAAGACAAAATATATGCATTGAAATTTTAATAAGAGGTAAGTTAGAAACAATTGGGAGGTTAAAATGAGAGATTAAATCATTCTACAAATGATAAAGTTTAGATTAGATGGTATCTAATAAAGTAAAGGGAAAGTTTTATTGTATGAATCTAGGGATAAGATATTGTTACAACCTTTTTTTTGTTACAACCAATGTTACTACCACTTTTCTACCGTTAGATCAAAATCTTAATAGGAGAGAGAAATTATATAGGTAAATGAAATTCTGATCTAACGATGGAAAAGTGGTAGTAACATTGGTTGTAACAAAAAAAAGGTTGTAACAATATCCTACCCCATGAATCTAATACCAATAATACTACTGTATCTTCATAATGAACACATAAGAGGAAGAGTTGAGGCGATATTTATTGAAGAGAAAATGATAAAAAAGAATATTTAGAAGTGCGACGTACAAATAATGACATTTGGTGCCTAAGAAAAAAAGTTAGATAAAACCAAGGTCGTCAAACTCACGAGTTTAAGCAAACTCGTGGTAGTGATATAAACTCGTATCGTGAACTTGAATCCTAAATTTGTAAGAGTTTATTTTTATTATTAAATAGGTATTACTAGTGTATAATTAAAATATAAAAATGACAACAATTTGATTTAAATATATTTTAAATCCAAATAATTGAAATTAAATCCATCAACATTCATGATTTATCATATTTAATAAAGAAATTTCTATAAAATTTCAATATAGAGCTGCTAAACATGATCAAATAAAAAAAGTTAACACAAGTTTAAGAATAAGTTTACATGGTTTTGTAAACTAAATAATATAAAAACGGTAAACTCGATGTACAAACTCGTGAGTTTAATCGAGTTTACAACTAACACAAGTTTACCACTGACTTGACTCGTTTTTGTAAGCTAGTAGCGTAAAAACGGTAAACTTGGAGAGTCAACTCGTGAGTTTGACAACAATGGATAAAACTATATGGAGTTTTATAAAAAATGGTGTAGGAAGAGTTGAAGACAAAGCAAAGGCTCAATAAAATTATTAAGAGGGACCCTTTTTATTAATAATTTAACTAAAGATTTGGTTTTAACAATAAATTAAGGGTATTTGTGTCATCTAACAATTAAAATATAATTTTAAATTAGTTGTTTAACAAGCAATGTAATTTTATAATTTTTTTAATGTCTCATTTGAAATTAAATTGCTAAAGAGGTCGGTAATGAAATTCTTCCTTGAAGGAATCTTATCACCTTTTGATAAATACACCTAATCTTGATTTGATTCCCACATCGATCTTCATCGTTATACGTGGCATTTTGTTTAGACGCCTGTCATAATTTCTTTCAATACGCATGTTTTATTGCTCAATCTATTTCCAAATTATTTAGAAATTTCAATAATTACACCAATTTAATTATTATATAAATAAAATTCTACTAAAAGGAGTCAAAATACATTCCTCATTATTGGATTAAAAAAAAACATACTTTCCTTATTCATTAATTTTTATGACAGAATTAAAAAACTACTCAAGCTAAAAAGTTCTCAATTCTTAACACTATTATAAATATACAAAAAAAAAAAAAACTATTTTGACGAATTAAAATTAAGATTAGTACATGATGTGGCAGATACAAGATACTGTATCTTCTGCTTGTGATCCGGCAGATCCGGATCAGTTCACTGTAACAGATTTTCCGACCAAGTTATTTTTTTTTTCTTAAAAATTAACTTATGAGGGTCCTCCATAGTCTGGGACCCACAAGACGTCTCCGACCTATCCTATAAATGAATAGTCTCCGTCATGATCCCCTAGCTCCTTTTAAAGCAACACGTTTCATTCTTTGATTCTCATTCGTGGTTACGTAATCGTCGTCACCGTCGCCTGATAAGCTACGACCACTGTCTCTGGCGGATAAGAGGAACAGTTTCTTAAAAGAGAGGGTTGAGGAATATTGATGCGGATCAGATCAAAATACAAAAAGATATCTTCGGTGATTCCTGAAAGTAATTAAGAGCATGGAAAGGTTTTATGGCTTAGGGTCTATTGTGATTCTGGTAGCTCTAACGGCGTCGATGGTGGTGTTGCCGTTGATGTTACCGCCGCTTCCTCCGCCGCCGCTGGTGCTTCTGTTCTTTCCGGTGGGGATATTGGCCGCGCTTATGTTATTAGCGTTTTCGTCTGGGGAAGCTCGGCTAGAAACGTTGCTGTTTAGGTGGCGGTTGTAGGTTAGGGAATAGTTTGTGCGGCGTACGTTAGGCCGCCACGTTTCGCTTTTTTTTCCCCCCCCCCCCCCCCCCCGGCTGGCCTCGGTGATTATCCGCGTGAAAAATTGTGACCCATTTTCGTCTTTACATCAAAATTGAAAATCAGGGGGCAAAAAATTCTTCATTCTTTATAATATTATATGTAGAGCTGGGAAATTGGGCCGGGCCCATCGGGCCGGCCCTTTTAAGCCCTGGCCCTGTAGGGCTCGGGCTTAAAAAATATGCCTGAAATTTGAATTTGGCCCTGCAGGGCCGGCCCTGTAGGGCCTTGGGCTTTATCGGGCCGGCCCTGTAGGGCCTCGGGCCGGCCCTGCAGGCCCTGTTACTGTAGCATTTTCATTTTTTTAAGAAAAAAATTAGTGAAAGAGTGCCAAGAGGAAGAGGCTAGGAGGTACATATATAAATACATAATAACTATACTCTAATTTTATGATTTGGTATATTATTTGTTGCAGATAATGATTATTATGAATGTGTTCATGATGCGGGAGAAGAAATTCATAACATTTTTACTCCTGAAGCACAGCCTTCTGCTCAAAGTGAAGCGCAATCAAATATCTATGAAATTGATGAGAGTGATGAAGAAGGTGACAATTGATAATGATAGTGGTATGCTTTTATATTTTATGTGAGTTATCTAATGTTGTTTAGTTTAATACTTCTTAAGTTTTATGTGAGTCAATTGTGGACAATAGTTTGTTTTTTATTACGAATTAATGAATGTGTTTATTTGTTGGATGATTTGTATTGTTTATATACTAATGTTGATAATATTTATTTGATAGATTAGAACTTTAATGGTTGCAATTTATTAATTATTTTTCTTTGGAAAAAACCTAGAAAAAAAAATAATTAAAATTTCGATTAGTAATTTTCAGGCCCTGTAGGGCCGGCCCTGGCCCTGGTACGATCGGGCCGGGCTTTGAAAAACAGATGTTTTCCTTATCTCAGGCCCTGTAGGGCCAGCCCTGTAGGGCCCAAGCCCTGGAGGGCCAGGCCCTGTAGGGCCGGGCCGGCCCTGATTCCCAGCTCTAATTATATGTAGTGAATATGGAGATATATAGCTTTTGTTAATGTTTCATGGCCTATATTTTTAAAAAATTTATTGTCTTCATTTAGCTTCATTTTAATTTTTTAAATGAAAAAAAACTAAATTTTAATCCATTTCAATTTGCATATGATCTGTTTAATTTAGAGTTTTATGGTTTTCATTTAGCTTAATTTGATTACTTAATTAAGTGCGCTTCTTATGGCTGGCCAAAAGTATGATGATACATAATTTTATTTTATAATTTTAATTTCATCCTATAATTTTTATAAAAGCAAGTGTACTTAAAAATAAGAGTAAATATCCTATTTGGTCCCTGAAAAAAATCACGGACCCTTTTTGGTTCCTCAATAAAAATAACTCATCCTGTAATCCCTGTAAAATCCAAAAACCGTCCACGTTAGTCCTTCTAGGTTGAAGAGGACACATGCAGTGAAGTGTCCCGAATGTGGTCAGGGATCACAGAATGAGTTATTTTTACTGAGGGACCAAAAAGAGGTCCGTGATTTTTTTTAAGGACCAAATAGGGTATTTACTTTATAAAATGGAAAATAAAGCTGGTAAAAAAAATTATTCAAGCTATCATAATAATTTTAAAAAAAATCAAATATGCAATTACGTACTGAACAAATCTGTGTGCCAAACATGCATGTTTAAATGAAAATTAATGAACAAATAAAATAGATGTTACTAAAAGAAAGAAAAGAAAAGAAGCAAAGTGTGCCAAACATATGCACGTTCTTCATATGAAACCACATGGTTAATTGAGTTTGTTCTCTTGATAAACTTTGCATTACGAGAAGGAAAAAATTACACGCAACCTTTTTGTTCAAGTTTAGCATGATTCAATTTTATAAAGCATAAACACCATATTTTTAATGTCTTATATATATTAAAGGTAATAAATGTCAAAAGTCTACATGATGTAGGACGTAATAGAGAGGATCATCGGGATTAAAATAATCAGAAAAGAGAAAGAGCATAAGAGGAAGCCGAGAAGGAAAACTGTAATCTGGATTCAAAAACCAATAAATCTGCCATAAAATGAAAAATCTAATCAGCTATTTATCCTACCTAATAAAAAATGATTACAAAAATAATTAAATATAATATAGAAAAAATCTCAAGAAAAAACCACTTGAATTTCAAAATTTTAAATAGGTGATTTCACAACAAAACGAGTTGTTAATTGCTTTACTATTCTTGTTAATTTCATTACTAGTTGTCAATATGATTTTGAAATTCAAATGATATTTTTCTGTCATTTTTCCTTTAATCTAAAAGACAATGGTGGAGATAGCGTAAAAAAAAAATGTATGTATGTATATATGTATCTATGTGTATGTGAATAAATGTGTGTTGACGCATTTTTGTTAAGATACAAATTTTTTTCTGAAAGTTCATGTGTCCATTGTTATAATAAAAACTAGTGTAGAAATGTTAGAACTTATGATTGGAGTAATAAGTGTTAAAACAAAAGTGGAAATGATCCTCACTAAAAATGCTGTGTAAAAACGACAAAAACATTTGTTTGTTTGTTTGTTTGTTTTTTTTTTTTTGCCGTTTTTAATGAAGAAGATTGAAAAGATGTAGGTAAGTTTGATTAAAGTTAAAGTGAGAGAACCTATGAATGATCATGATTTGAACATTTCAAATTTTACAAATGAACTTATTATAAGAGCAAAAGAAGAAGACAATAAGGACATACAACTGATGTAAGATGATGTATTTGATTTAAATTAATTGATATAATTTAGGAATTATTAAACTTTCTTCTTTTGTTGTTTTGGAACTTGGTTGTAGCTACCAGTTGTTAAACTCTTTTTGGATTTATGTTTTATATAGTTATGTAACTTATATTTTTTAAATATGAAGTTGTTCATTGAATTTTAAGTAGTGATTTATGTTTTTTTACATGCATATGTTTATAAGTTTGTATCATGACCTTAAAATAAACTTTATGTTTCGTGTCATTTCTATTAGTTATGTTTCTACCAATTTTTTCTATTTCTATGTAGAAACTCTATTTTAATAATATTGCATGTGTCATCTACTTCATTTTTTAAAAGTTAGATCTAATTTTTTTGGGGCAAAGTTGACCCCTTAAAAAAAATGATGTGGTATGTAGGGTCTCAGCTCAGTATATTTGGTCAATTAGTAGTCAAAATTAAGTTGGATAACGCCCAGGGTAAAATTACTCTTTTTTTAACACTTCTGAAAAAAAATTGCCTCCGAAAAACTTCTGGACAAAATAGATCCTTAACCTAATAATATTTTATCTAAATTGAAGAGAAGATAACCTCTCACCTCAATGCCTTTCAATTTTTATATATTAAGAAAAGAATATTTAATAAAAAGAGAAAAAATATTTAAAATCATGGTATAAATTTAATTTATAAAATATTATTAAATAAAATGTTACCTCTAATGTTATAACATATACTCCCCCTATTATTTAATATAAGACATATTTGAGAAGTTGATTTTGATCCTAAATATAAGACAATTTTTTTTTATTATCAATCTTTTTCCAACGTACCCGTATTGATACCCTTTAACAAATAATCATTGAAGAGAAAAATGAAAGGAATTAAGAAAAATGACTATGATAGTTTAAAAAGTATATGTCACATTAACTAACTTTATTAATCTAATGACTTTAAGTAAATATATCTTATATTAAAGATCGAAGGAAGTAACTAATACCATACATTATATTACTCAATCATCATTCCTGTTTTTAAACAATTTATCATAGCCTTATATTGAAGAAGCTAGAATTGCCTTATATGTAGCAAAATATCTAAAATTAATTTCAAATAAAAATATTATACAGCATATATATATATATATATATATATATATATATATAAAACATGATAAATACTCCTCCGTGTAGTCTCAAACCAAACAAGAAGACAAGTTTAGCCGCCCTTTAGTCTAAAGGGACTCTGATTTTCTGCAGTAATTGAGAAGGGTACTGCAACTCAGCAAGACATCTTACTCATTAGTCAAGGATACAAAAACAGATTTTACTTTGAAATTAGTTGTTGAACTGACTATACTTTTATCACACGCTTTTCACTTTGCACAGTTATCAGATTACCCTCATTACTGAATCAAATTTAACTGGTCCTTGGCCAAAAAAAAAAAAAAAAAAACTGGTCAAGTTTGGCCTGTTCTTGGTGGGATTTAAAATTCAAAGAAAAAAAAACAGTATATCACTACAAATTCATCTAAGGAAAATTATAATGAAGGACCTAGAGAAAAAAATATTTATGGAGAAGGACTATAAAAATTGTAATTATTTAGAAGGAACAAATATAAAAATATAAAATTAAAAGTACTAAATGCCCTTAACAAAATCTTCTGTATTCCTTCCTTCATTTTTTTCCCATTCTATTTTTAAAAACTAATACAAAATTATTGGATTCATTAAATTAAACAATAGTTTTCTCAAATTTCATTTTCAACAACTTGAATATATATCTATTAAAAAAAATTATGCATTCTTAAATTTGTAAAAATTATAATTTTTAAAAATGAACAAAATTTGTAATTTAAAATGAAATTTTATAATTTTAATAAAATTCAAAGTCTTTTATAATTTATCATATATGTTAAACCAAAAAAGTTTGTATGATTTTTCTTAGAAGCAATTTATGTAGGTTTAAAATAAAAATTAAGAAAAATATGGGTTTAATAGTTGTTAATTAAATAATATATTGAAAATAAAAAAAATTATGATCATATCATAATTGAACGTTTTAGTTTTAATTTTAGTTATTTTTTAATTATAAATACACAAGAAAAGACATAAGGTTTCATTAGGAGCAATTTAGTAATTTTAAATTTATATTATGATGTTTGGTCCTTTTAAGTAATTACAATTTTTACGGTCCTTTAAAATAAATATTATTTTCTCTAGGTCATTTATTTTAATTTTCCCATTCATCTACTTTATCATATCATATAAAAATTAATATGAATATTATAAAACTTAAAAATGTGTCATAGTGTATATTATTTTTAATTAATACACTTGTTGATATGGATGTTAATAAAAAATAAAATTTGCAACAAACTATATGTTATTTACAAGTCATTAATATGACTAATATATGGAATAATAAAACTTTTGGTCCCTCAAGTTGTCTTCAGTTATTGATTTAAATTCTAAAGTTTAATCTTTATCAATTCAGTCCTTAAAGTGTCATACACAATTAATCATATTAGATCTCATGGACAAATAGAATTTTCCGCACATGTTTTTTTTTTAATTCTTTTAATCAGATGATTTTTTTTCTTAAAAAAAGAATTTATTTATCATTGTCATAAGTGAGGGCAATTAATAATCGAGTTACTTTTTTATGCATCTAAGAATATAAAATAAAATATATTACAAATATAATAAGTTCTTTTGTTCTGAATATGTGAGCAATTTTTATATTTGAAAACTATATAGTTTTTTTTTTTATTTCAAAGAAATAATCATTGCATCTTGTATTCAATATTGATCTGAATTTGCATTCGTTGCACGTTTTTATCCATAAATTTGTTTTTCTTACCATTAAATGCACTTATACATATTTGCTTACGCATGCATGATTTCTTCGACGAGACACTTCGAAGAATTGATTAAGACAATGTAGACCACTTTAACTTTAGCCACCTTCCCTGAAACGTGACACTAAGATAATCCAAAACACAAATGAACAAACCCAAAACAGTAAAGACAATAATTAAAACGCTTAATATTGAATCACACCCCAAATTATAAGTGGAAAATTCAACAACGCAAATTAAGCTCTTCAACGGTCAGATTACGTAAGCTTTCAAGTCATGATTATAGGAATGTCTCTTTTTAGTGTATTTCCTACTGCCTTCCTGTCTTTGAACTCCTATACTATCTATAAATACCAGTACCACACACCTTGCTTGGAAAATACACATAGAAACTACAAAGATAGCTCAAAGTAGAGAAAAATTTAACAGAGCGTTTTATTGTCTAGAAATGGCGAACTTCCCAGTCATCAACTTGGAGAAGCTTAATGGTGGAGAGAGACAGGCTACCATGCAGAAAATTAATGACGCTTGTGAGAATTGGGGATTTTTTCAGGTACTCATTTTTGTATATTTGTGGTTGATTATGTTTTTTTAAATTTTTATTAGCAGTTATTAAATAAAATCTCATTGTTTTTCGTGTAGTTGGTGAACCATGGGATAGCCCATGAACTTATGGACACAGTGGAGAGGTTAACAAAAGAGCATTATAGGAAATGCATGGAGAAAAGGTTCAAGGAGTTAGTGGCAAGCAAAGCATTAGAGGGTATTCAAGCTGAAGTTAAGGACATGGATTGGGAAAGCACATTCTTCTTGCGTCACTTGCCTGATTCAAACTTCTCAGAAATACCAGATCTTACTGAAGAATACAGGTAAAAGATCAAACTAAATGAAACAAGCATGTGTTTTATGTTATATCAGTATATATTGTTTGGTACACATACTGAAATATTTAAATTCAAATTAAATGCAGCAAGGTAATGAAGGAATTTGCGGAACACATAGAAAAACTTGCAGAGGAGCTACTAGACTTGCTCTGTGAGAATCTTGGACTAGAGAAGGGTTACCTCAAGAAGGCCTTCCATGGATCAAGAGGACCAAATTTTGGCACAAAGGTCGCTAACTACCCTTCTTGCCCTAACCCTAAACTCGTGAAGGGTCTTCGTGCCCACACGGACGCGGGCGGCATCATCCTTCTGTTCCAAGATGACAAAGTAAGTGGTCTACAACTTCTCAAAAATGGTGAGTGGATCGATGTGCTTCCAATGCGCCACTCAATCGTGGTGAATTTGGGTGACCAACTTGAGGTACTACACACATAAATTCTTCCATAAAACTTGATATGCACTATAACTAGTATCCTCACAAACGATATAGTAGATTTTGTAAATATAGCAAGATTGAGATAGTGATAGACCCACCTGCTTATCAGATGGGACCATAGTTCCATAAATTAAGGCTATCTAGTTATTAAAGAGTGCAAACCCATATGTACTAACTCTTACATTTAGAATCTTATGCAGTAAGTCTTTTAGTTTTGAGACACAAGTGATCATAGACTATTTCATGAACAGGTAATCACAAATGGGAGGTACAGGAGCGTGGAGCATCGTGTGATTGCACAAAGTAATGGGACCAGGATGTCTGTGGCTTCATTCTACAATCCAGGAAGTGATGCTGTTATATACCCAGCACCACCATTGATTGAAGGAAAGGAAGAAGGAAAGAACCTGATTTATCCAAAATATGTGTTTGAAGATTACATGAAGCTCTATGCTGCACTCAAGTTTCAGGCTAAGCAACCAAGGTTTGATGCTATGAAAGCTGTGAATTCATCCACTGCAACTGCCTAAGCAATATATATATATAATCGATCTGGAAAGAGAAAATGATAATAAATAATACAATTAAAGCCAAAACAAAAGACTTTGGTTTTTTTTTTTTCTTTTAACAGGGAAAATGATAAGAAGGTTCCAATTAAGAGAAATAATATCATAAATTTCTCATAGCTTGTCAATAACAAGTGAAAAAAATAACTATTTATAAGTAAAAGAGCCTATTGATAAATTGTAGGGCTTTTCAGATGTTTTTTTTTTTTTTAAAGGACTTTAGTGCGTTTTTCTCTTTTTTAACTTATTCTCATTCTTACGCATTATAATAGGCAACTTTAATCTGTTGTAATCCAGTGAGTCATGAATTTATCAATAAAAAGTATCATTCTTTGATATCTTCTTTTGTCTATATGCTAGATTCCTGGTTTTCTTTTTCACAACTACGAAAAGAATAAAAATTAACTAGTATAAAAAAATATTGGACCTGTTTGGATTAGAGGTGGTAAAAATGACTTATTTTCAATCTGACTTTTGTAAATATAAGTTACGAGAAAAGTCATAATGTAAATGAGATTTGTGTTTGGATTGGCAGTGACAAAAGTAACTTTATATTCAAACTAATAATTATTTAGATTATTATTTTAAAAATCTTTTGAGATGAAAAATGATAAGAGCCTGAATTTTCTTGAGCAGTCCATGTCCATATATATGCCAACTCTTCCACACTCTTTTTCATCAGATCAACATTCTTTTCCACGAAGTCACATTCTTTCATCCAAGTGGCAGATTCCGGCTCTACCTTCCACTTCTTTCATCTCTCAAATTAGTCTGAAAAATGAAAAGATTGCTTTTTCTCTTCGAGCTTGCACTGTTTTCTACAATTCCTTTTTCTGTAGAAGGAGACAATGCACTTTCTCCGGCTTTATTGGCTCTGTTTGGGTTGGCGGTAGGAGCGGTGGCTTAAAAGTTACTGACTTTAGAAAAAGCTCGGTAGGAGTGGTAGCTTAAAAGCTATCTAATTTGTGTTTAGATTGATAGTGGTAGAAATGGCGGGACCCACGTCAAAAAGCTGAGAGCGTTTTGGAAAAAGCTGCATGATGGAGCTTTTAGCTTAACGGGCTTTTTGAGCGTTAGGAGCTTTTTCTTAACGTTCAATCCAAACAGACCAAATGAGCGTTGGCAGCGTTAGTGGACTTTTTTTCAAAATTACTGGTTCTAACGCTCCTAACGCTTCTAACGTGGTGCATTCCAAACAGAGCCATTGCCGCCTTCGGTAACTCCGACCATTTCTCCATCTGGGTTTGCCTCGTCGTGGACCTCAATCCCTCCGGTGAAATCCCCGACTGCCCATTCCCCTACTTTGTTGTCTCGGCTTCCAATCCGTCTTCAAACGGGTCTTCTCCGGTTTCATCCCCGCCTTCTCATTCGCCGAAGGTTGCATCCCCTGTGGCTACTCCGGAGGCAACCCCAATAAGCAGCCGGTCGGGGCACCGCTAGTGGACAAGGGACCTTCCACCACGGCAACTCCTGAGGCTTCTACTTGCATTCCTTGAGTTCGGAAAGTTCGGAAACACCGTCGGACTCACCCATTAAAGTATTAAACGCCCACGCTCGCCTAAAGCTCAGGGATTTCGGCTTCTGAATTAAGAAGTCTTTTTGGAAGAAGCTCAGTGACTGAAAAGCTTACTTAAACACCATACAACTAAGCCTTTTTTTTTTCCTATTGAGCTTTTTTTTCCATCCCAAACTAAGCTTTTAGGCGCCCAGAGCGCTCATGCAGAGCCATTAAATTCAATTAAAATTCAGCACACTTTTGAACATGAAGAACTCTTTGTCGTATTCATATCGCGTGTGTCATGATAAAAATCAGAGAAAATATTCAACATTATAATGAAATCAGAAAACAAGAGGAAACGTTCGATACAAATAAAAACTAAATTTAGATTGGTGTTGTGATTTTCTCTTGTTGATTGCTGGGCTGACAAGTTTAAGGGAAAATGTTTTGCACATTTTGAAAAACTATGATAGATATGCATGGAGAGTCTAAACAGTCATTAAGATCCGTTGAAGTAATGTGGCCTTTGATTTGGTAGCATTTGGAAGATGACGAACGCAAATTTAATGTTTTTGAGTTTGATCGTAGACAAGAGGATGAAGTGCTTGTATTTTGGCTTGTGGTGTTGTAGTGTGGTATGATTGACTTGTGTGCTTTAAAAATCAAAGTAATAAAATTTTCAGCTGTTGACTTATTTTGAAAGTTTAATTGATGGTATTTATGATAATTAGGTGTATGAATATGTGAACAAGGAGATGCAAGACAAAAATATTAAGGTTCTACATGTATGAATATAATGTTCATTAAACTAAAAAAGAATGTGATATATAAATATGTAAACGTTGCATATTTAAGCTAAGTAGTGTGTGTGTGTAGAAAGACACAAAGAACATGAGAAGTTTCATTAGTGAAAGTGAAATACATATCTAATTTTAAGAAATACAAGTTAAATTAAGAGATAACTATAACAAATCCAACTGAAATACACCTAAGCGTGCCGCACAAGCGCCTAAAATAGATAGACAAGGATCACTAATACAAGTGATGTACGTACATACAAAAGTGTCTGTAAATTCATGGGAAGGGCGATTACAAAACATAAAATAAATGAAGACTAATCAATCTTCTTCCTCTTGAATTGGAAGTGCTCATCTTAGGTTGAGACCTCCTTTTCCTTCCAGTATCACATCCTGGGAGGTTAGCAGGAACAAACATTCTATCACATGACCATTGAATCTGAGGAGGGCAGGCATGAGGAGCTGAGAACATGTTTATGACATTTTCAATATAAAGGTTGGCCTTGAAAGTTTCATTTGTAACAAAGGAAAGGGGTTGAGGAGACAAGGATGGCCTAGAAGGTGCTGAAGGATGGTTAGTAGGTTGGGGGAGCGTGACAATAGAAAGTAGAGTTACTGGGTCTAAAGTTTGAGGGTCAGATTAGGTGCATTTTGGACTGTAGGTGAAGGCTGCGTATGAGCAATAGCAGGTTCAGATTGTGATTCGCTTGGACCTATATCTTGTGCTTGTCCCTATGAAGTTGTCCTGAAGTTTGGCCCCCTCCAATAGGAATGTGCATTTTGTGCAATGCTTTGTCATCAAACTCTTCTGTCCATACAGGTGGTTCGCCAACTTCCAAGTACAAAACTTTGTTCTTCTTTAATATTAAGTACACAAGTGATGGATATGGCAGAGTTGTGGAGAGATGTAGAGATTTCCAATCCTAGCCAAGTCAACAACTCATCACTGATCTCAATTTCTTAACCTCTCACAGTGGTGAATATCCTTCTGGTAGTGCCCATCCATTGTCAAATATGTATAAAATACCTCATAATAGATTCACAATATGGAAACGACAATTTCAAAAGGCATTTATAACAACTTCAAACTTGTAAACCATGTCAAATTCATCAAGATTTATTCTACTCATTTTACAGAAACTTCGGCCACTTAGCCTGGCATCATACCAGAGGATTGACATTGAAGTATGCCTTGGATACAGGAAAAAAAAAAATCTTTTATTTCATCCTCATTTCTTGATGAATTTGGTCCCAAGTGAATAGCGTTCCACAGTTGGAGGTACTTCAGTTTGTGTAGGAATAATAGTTGCTTCATCAGGTGCGATAGTAATCCCGGTCTTAAAAATTGGTTTTTTAAGACCGGTTTATTAATACGTTTGATTTTATTTATTAATACATCCGATCTAAAATAAAATTTTTAAGATCGAACGTATTTAAAATCCAGTCTTGAAGGTCAGTCTTTTAAGACCGCCTATAATTAGTCGTCTGGTCTTTTAAGACCGCCTATATAATATGATTTTGGGGAGTTGGTTCAAGTGGAAGGGACTTGGGCCGTTTAAGCAGGGGTCTCGAGTTCGAGTCCTTGTGGATGCAGAAAACTCTTCTGGGAGAGGTCCCCGCGTATGCGCCCGACAGAACCTCGATCTAGACTAGGTAGGGCGAAGTTTTGGTGAACCAGGTGCAATAGCAAAAAAAAAAAGAAGAGTTATTTCTTCTAATTTATTATTTTCCCAAAATGTAAATCATGTTTGATATAAGAACTTGGGCATAATTTAATAGTCATTCACCACCATTAGAATTTAAAGGGTTATTTCCGCTACAGTAATGATTCATTTCATCTAACGTTACGTTGCTTAAAAATAACGTTTTTCTTTCTGGTCGGTGGAGTTTCCTTTTTTTTTTGGGGGGGGGGGGGGGGGGGGGGGGGTATTTCCATATGCTGTAACATGTAATGCCAAAATGAAATAAATGTGGTGTGTCTTCCACTCTTCGTCACCCCATCTAAGTAATTAATATTTGGGGATATCATTTCTGCAGTTATTGCAGATAAATATATCTGCAGCCACCCAGAACGCTGTCGTTTTCAGCTCCACTTAATATATCTTCTTCGCTCACTCTCTCTGCCTCTCTCCCAACCGAGACTCTCAATAAGAACGAAGAAGAAGGTGATGTGGGGATTTTCATGGCGGCCAGAGAAC
Source organism: Acacia crassicarpa (assembly GCA_034222035.1). Classification (NCBI taxonomy): domain Eukaryota; kingdom Viridiplantae; phylum Streptophyta; class Magnoliopsida; order Fabales; family Fabaceae; genus Acacia; species Acacia crassicarpa. The sequence continues at coordinate 13,681,134 of JAWXYG010000015.1, forward strand.
AAATATCTCTTTGAATGATCTCTTCCTCGTCCATGAATATCTACTTGTACCTGCACTCCACGCTGCAAAATCCCCTCTCTCCCCTGTTTTTAAACACACCAGAATATATAAGCCTCTCAACAGATCTGGAAGGTTAGAAGAGAAAGAAGCAGACATACTTGTACATGTAGATGTCTTTAAGATAGGTTCATGTTTAAGATTAGCGGCGTACTTGCTGAACTTTTTAGTCCACGCTGAGTCATTGCCTCCAAACAAAGGGAAGGCCTTCATCCCCTGAACCTGAATCAAGTGGAAAGCGTCAGTGTTGAGAACATTCCCTTGAGGGTTCAGAACCACAAGTCCACAACCATTGGCTTCTTCCTTAAATGCCATTTCTACCTAATGTACTTGTACCCTGCCACACTTTCAAAGTGCTCCACCACGTACCATGGCAACTTAGTTTTCAGAACCTCTCGTCATCCCACTCTTCTACTTTTTCCTTTCTGCAGAACCAGTGAAATTATGCCAAAGTATTTATCTTCAAACCGAATTACTGTTAGAATTCAAACTCGTTTCTCTCTCTTCCATGAATTTACCACCATACTAGAAGAAGAAAGAAGTTTGTTGAAGTCTCTAAGAATATTGTGGAAGCCTCTGATGAGTGTTTTTAATCACATGAAGCATCAGGAACCGAGTCGAAAAGTCTACTTATAAAGCAAATGAATATGTCTACAAAGAGGAGGAAAAGTCAAATATGGTGGCTTGAATAGAAGAAAGAAGGAAGTGGCTAGAATAGTGTGGAAGATGAAGCTATGAAAGAAAAAAGAAATGCTATTGATGAATTATTTATTAAATGACAAAGTCAATGTTGGAGGCTGGAAATAAAAAGCAAAAGGTTACATGGAGAAATATCTTGAAGCTACGGAAAGCAACATGAAGAAAGTAGAAGCAACAAGAAGCAAGGAGAAGCTACGAAGAATGGATCATCCGAAAAGGATCAGAGATTAGAAATGTAGATCAGAAGATCTGTAAGGAGGCATCAGATCAGTAGCGTCTGATAAAAAATAAGGGACATCCACTGTATCATAAGAGGTGAGCTTCTGAAGCTCAAAGACGGACTCAATCACTTGCATAGCAGATTTGATCAGATTATTTATCTCATAAATGTCCAGGAAATTTTCTCGCAGAGCTGTAGGCTTTGTCAGAGCAGGAACTCGCTTCAACATGGCCATTGCTTTGGCCAATTCATCGTTTCGCTGAAGCTGAGAAAGCCACCAAAACTCGCCATATTCCAGAGCAAAAGCGGCAACGTCAGAATGGCTTTTGCTTGCCATGAATAGTCGGAGAAACGGGCATTTTGCCGAGATATTTGTTCTCTGGCCGCCATGAAAATATCTCTTCCTGATTTACTTTCAAAGAGATATTTGTTCTCGAGCCTCTGATGAAAATCCCCACATCGTCTACTGCCCTTTTCTTGTTTCTTGATTGCTTGTATTATAACATATGATATAATCTTTCTGGTCTTAATTATAAGAAAATATTAGAGAATTTGTTTTGGTCCTAATTATATGATAATATTCTAATTTTCATTAATTTCTTCTTAAAATACCCCTATTAATATGAATGAGAGATTATGTGAAATCGATAAGCAAACTTTATATAAGGGTGTTTTAGGAAAATGAGTAAAATTAACTAATTTAACTTCTATTCTTAATCCCTCCAAAATCGATTAAATATGTTCTATAATTAGGACCAAAGATAGTATAATTTTTCTTAAATACTTATGTGTATGATTAGATTATATATATGTTCATAAGTTAGACAAATTAGTCTTAAAAAATTATAAATATAAATACTTTAAAGTAATATTTTACTCTTTCTAGTCCTAAATATAACACATAATTAACTTTTTTTTAGAGATTAAAAAAGCTAAATAAGTTATTTAGTCATATTATATATTGTGTATTATTAGATTATATATCAATTTATAAGTTAGGCAAAATAGTTTGAAGACAAATAAATTTTAAAATAATTTAATCAACTTTCTTAATATCTACAAAAAGTTAACTCTTTCTTATATTTAAGATAGGAGGGGGTAGTTTCTTTAAGAGAAAATGACAGAAAAAGATCACTTAAACTTCAAAATTCTGTTGACAACTCATTTTGTTTGAATCATTTATTTAAGATTTTAAATTCAAGTGGTATTTTTTTGGGATTACCCCTTTCTTTAATTTCCCCAAATTAATTAATTCGCTTAGGTGTTTGGAAACCTCCAAAATCTAGGTTTTAGAGCTATTTTCTGCAAGCCGAGACAAAATTCATCTTACATACTTACCTTGTAAATTCTAAAAGCTATTAAATTCCAAGCTCATAGTTTAGATAACACCCATACCACGGTTTCATCAATCCTTTTCCGAAAGCTAAGAAAAAACTCTTCTTACATACTTGATACTTATCTCTTAAATCATAAAATTTATTCTCAAAAAATAATCTAAACATGTATGATCATCATTATGAATAGTAATGACCGATCTGTCCTATACTAGATTAGTTTTTATATTTTTATTTTATCAAAGTTAAGTTATTACAAACACTTGCTTCGATTGATCCATTGAATGTGACTATACAAAGAAAAGCATAGACATTTAAAAAAAGAAAGAAAGAAAGAAAGAAAGAAAAGCATAGAGTTGCACGTCATTTGGTACACGCAAGAGAGACTAAGAAAGCTTTAAGCAAGGATTAATAGACTTTTAATTGATTACACATTAATAATCATGTTCAGTGGACAGGCACGCACAAGGCTTGAAAAGCAATGCTGCATAAAATTTCTTTTATTTTTTATTTTTTAAAAATCATGTTGGGTTATATTTATCTATACCCTTTTTTTTTTAAATTTATGTTTGACCAGATGTTATCTATATTTGCATTATCTTAAACTTGTAAAATATGTTTGTAAAAATTGCACAACTCAAATGTTATAATTCATATATGCGAGAGATCTCGTTAATTATTCATCACTAATTTCGCAAACACTTTTTTTAGGGGAAAACAACAAAGTAACCCATACTGATAGAAAAATGCTAAATTACACAAAATCCCCAATTTTATGTCATATATGTAACATCTCTAACCTTTGAAACCTCATAATAAATATTTCTGAACTTTTACCTTTATGAAAATAACTCAAAACTATTTATTTTGTTCATTATATATCAGTGAACAACTTTAACTCAGTTGCATATAATATAACATCCCTCATCTTTAAAGTCTTAAAAATCATAACCTCAATTGTTGCACAAAGAAATCATCAGCTCTAACAGATAAACCCCCCAGTCTCCCTATAAGGAACGAGAGCGCTGATGCAATCTCCAGTTCTGAAGTTAGGGATAGCAATGGTACATAGTTGTCCTTTTAGTGAAGATCTTAATTTTAATTTTATAAAACAAGTTACATAGTATCTACCAAGTAATTTTAAACAATCCAATATGGCTTACATTTCATTAAATTTAACAGTCATTTTAACAATGGTTGATGCTCAATATCTAAAAGTTGAGGGCGTGATTTTTAAAATTTAAAGAGGATGAGGCTTATATATACGCAATTAATTTAAAGTTGATAAGGTGTATGTGTATTTTGGCATTAATTTTCTGCTAATGGCTTAATGTTTAACGGATTTCTCTGCATATATATATATGTGTGTACTATTAGAATTTAGGATAAAATCCCATGGATTATGAATAAGAAGAAGGATGGAAAAGAAGAGGAAAAAGGAAGAAGGAATGTATGTGTGCGTAGAAGTACCGCATTGATTAGTTGGGGAGAAGTTGGAGGGTATATAAGCTTCAACTTTGCTCCTATTAAATGGGCCCTTGGGCCGACTCACTTTTATGGAAGGGTGAAGATTTAGGTGACCTTGGTCCAACACACATACGTGCTACCATCCGTCTTGCCAACTTGGGTCAATTCAGATGGTCGCGTGCGCCGCCCGCCCGATCGGAAATTTTCCAACCAACGGCTGCTTATTGCGATCCGTTCGGATCGTTTGCCCTGTTCTGGTGCGTCTATTTTGTACGACGCACCAATTCACTTCTGTTTTTTCCGTTCTGGTGCATCTGTTTACACAATGCACCAGTTTGCTATAACAGATGAGTCCATATGATCAAGTTTTTTTTTTCATTGTCTATAAATAAGGCGCCCTAGTCACAGAATCACATCCAATTTTTTATATATACACTCTGTAATACCCTAAAAATCCTATTTAGTATAACCACTATCTTTTTGATAGAAAATACCTATTAAAAATAGGTGAATATGTAGTCTCAAAAATTTAGTTGCTTATTTTAGGAAATTTTCTCCTAGAATTAAAACAAAGACCCAAATTTTCTAATTTCATTTAGGAATCATAAAATATCCTAAAATTATCATATTATAACAGTTTTTATTTAATTATAGAGAAGCATAAAATGTTATGAAAATACCTAAATCAATTAAAGGAAATTACCAACAAATAAGTGACAATTAAATTTACATTAATTAAAATAATTTTATAAATCTTCATAATGAATCTAGTGGCAATTAAAAGTAATCAATTAGGGATATTTTAACTTAATGAAGAATTAAGGGCCAATTTTGAAATTATATTTAAGGATAATAAAATATGATATAAACACCATATTAAACCATAGTTCTCATATGATCAAATGAGCAAGAAAATATTATGGAAACACTTAAGCTAATTAATGGGAATTAGCAACAATAAATAAACAATTTAGCTTGCACTAATTGGGATTAGTTGCAAAATAATCAAGAGGCAAAATAAAAAGTATAAAATGAGGGTGAAATAATACTTGCCTAATTAAGCACTAATTTTCATGATTAGTTAATAAATCAATTAATTAATATCAAAGGCAATCAAGGGAGAAGATTTAATCTAAACAAACACAATGAAATCCAATGGTTGTGATTAAACCAATAATTAACCTTAATCCTTGTGAAATTGAATTGGCCAATGATAAATCAAAAAATATTCTTAATCCTCATGAAATTGATTGGACCAATGAGAGATTAGCATAAATGGAAGGTCAAGATTAGATTTAATAAAGCTAAAATCTAATGGTGTAAATTAACTACATAAAGCTTAATCCATGAGAAAAGGTTTTGACCAATGAGAGAGGGAGTTCTGAATGTGTGTGTGTGCAAATGTTGTGAGTGTTGTGAGTCTAGTAGGAAGGAGTGAGAAAAGTCAATTGAACAACCAATAGGAAAATTAAGGGGAAAATGCTCTAAATCCTAAGTAATTAAAATGAACCAATGATTAATTATAAGACATTATTTAGGGGCTATTTAATATAAATAGCACATAAAAAAGAAGGTAATTAATTTATAATCAAAGGGGATAAAGAAAGGGTTATGAAGACCCATAGCCAAATTAACATAAATTAGTAATTCATAATTAGCAAGTTAGCTTGTGCTAATTGAGGTTAATAGCATATGTCTTCAACTTGATAAAAGACAATGGAAGTAATTAAGTAAGGATTAAATTGCATACAGCTTAGTTAATAAAGCACTAGTGACCATGATTATCTAACAAACCAATAAGGCATGAACATGTGGCATTAAGGGACACCTAAGCCTTGACTAGGTCATCAAGATGACATCACAAGAGCACATGTTTTATAGTAGAGGGTGAGGATTAAAACTTCTTCATTAAGTTTAGATCTAATGGTTAGGATTAAAGAAGAGGTTTTGGGTGATTACCATTGTTGCCCTTAAGCTTTTCCTATAAATAGGGACCTTGAGCTTCATCATTCTTCACATCAAACTCAAACCAAATAGGTGAGTTTAAGAGAAGAGTGAAGCAAGAAGGAAGAAGGAGTAGCAAGGTTCTTCAAGAGGTAAGGTTCTTAGTTCTTAAAGTTCTAGTCTTTAGATTTTATAGTTCTTGAGTTTAGTTTTTAAATTCATTGTTAATTTATGCTTTGATCTTAAATATGCTGGAGTAATTTTAATATCATGTCTTTATAGTCAAAAATAGTGATATTTCGAAAATTAGATGAGCCACATGTTATAGCAAAATTTCTGGAAAATTATGAACAAAGTAGCGAAGCTCTGGCGAAAATTCATCGGGTAGAAATTTCTGGAGTCAGTGGTACAAATGCCAATATTTCATGTTGAAAATGGAATTATAAAATTCTGAGAAAATTCATGGTTAAAGTAGACATGTAGGGCTTTTCAAATATGCCAAGAAAATGTTTAAATGAGTTTTGTACAGTGAGATAAAAATTCTCAAAGTTGGGCTACGAATTTCTGGAAAAATTCTGGGCAGAGGCTCAAAACTTTAAAACTGGGAGTGACTCGTGTAATCTGGGAAATAGTGAGTATTTTTACCTGAAAATATACATCCTAAGTATTCCGAGGAATTTTACGGATCCTCGTTTCGATTTCTATAGAATTAGTTATAATTTTTCAAAGTTAGCGAAAATTCTGCCCCGAAATGCTGAATCAGCGTTTTTTTGAAAAATAAAGGGATATAATTGGAATAACAATTCCACCAGGGGTAAAAAGGCCGGTAATGGCTAGAATATCTCCTAAGATATTATTTACAGGGTAATAATGCGATAATACTATTATAGGATATCCAGGAAAATCGGGAGACGTATCGACTAGGCAAGCGTACCGCTATCCGAACAGACTAAGGTACGGACGCGTACTGTAAGACTAACTCTGATACTTATTGTATGCATATATGTGATAGATGATTGTACATGTGATGTGTACTGTTAACATAGATGATTGTACATGTGACGTGTACTGTTAACATAGAGATTGTACATGTGATGTGTACTGTTAATATAGATAAACTTTACATGTGATGTGTATTGTTAACATAGATGACTTTACATGTGATATGTACTGTTGATTAATGCTGTAACGTCATAAATATCTGTCATACATAAGCATGAGATTAACGGTTACTTGAGGTCCGATGGGTATTGGACCTTAGCTCTTACCATAGCTTCAGGGTTCGGAGAACCTAGGACTGAAGGCAAGAGTAAGCAGCACGCGTGAGACTCGGCTGGCGAATGTTATTTTGGGATATGTACCGTTACAATGACAACAGTTGAATAAATGTACTGTTCTTCGTGAACAAACAGATACGTCACAATTAATGATATATCAGTTACTCACTCTTTTACTTGCTCCGATGCTCTACTCTGATGAAAAAAAAATTATTCCGCTTTTGAAAATTGGGGTGTTACACACTCCTTCTACATACTGCATATACAAAACATTTTATGTGTTCCGAAAGCAGACTCGTTGGATTTGCCTAGCCTTCAGATTGAGAAAGCCATCTTTATGAAGATGAATAATCCACTCTATCCTGGGAGGCAGTTGCTCAAAAACCTTTAGCATTTGTATTGAGGGAGCAAAATTGTCTTAAGAAAATAATGTATGTTGGGCCTAGATTTCTGTATAGTTCATTATCATATTTGGCAGTCTTGTGAGTTTGTTTATAGCTTTTCATATTATACAGACCTATTGTATGCTCTCTGTATGTGCTATTTCAATAATACAAATGCTTGTTATGCTATATTAATAGTATCTGTTTACTATATATTCAATTTCTACATATTCAATATGTAACACCCCAAATTCAACATCCGAAAACTTGACCAAAATATTTGAAATACCTCCAACAGGGATAATCAAAATCCAAATCATTAAATAAAATTTACAATACATAATCAAAATAAATTTCCAAAAATGTTTCAGAGTTTAATACAAAACAGAAGTCTTAGGTTCATGACAAATAAAATAACATAACATAAACTATAGGAGTATAGAAGAGCCTTCAAAGCTCACTTCATAGGTGCCTTCCCTTGCTCCCTACTAGAATATTCACCTGAAAAATGTTAATATCGGATGAGATTCCATATCTCAGTAACTACTGAAAGTTTCTACAGTACACAAGCAAATTACATATGACAAAAAACAGGGGTTGATTTCAAATATATTTGTATATACCATAATTTCTCATACAAAATTATTTTTGCAAAAGTAATCATCATTATGTCGAATTGTGAATTATAGAATTATACAATATGCAACATGCAGCCTCCTTTATATCACCGTCCACTCTTGTACTACTGATTGGAGCCATAGGCTAACACATAGTCCAATAGAAACTCATTCATTTGACTGGATGGTTCCAAGCTCACCAAAACATAAGATACACCTGGTCAAAGGTATAGAACTTAAGTCTGGACTATGGCTCCCCTTCTTAAAAATATCAATTAAGGAGGTGTCAAATGTCCCACAACTCCAATGCGATCCGGCCAGAGGAAAACATAAAGAAGGGGGGCTTTGACAAGTACCATCCACTGTGCATCGAGTGGTAGCATAAAGAAATCTTATCATTGAAATTCTTCCTTACTCCAACCCGTTACACATACAGCCGCCATGATAATTATATTAATAAAATAAAGTATATTAAAATAAGCTTCCATTTATATAAAATATCATCACAAGGTAAACCAAACATCTCATAAAACTCATCGGTCCAATCTGTCGTTCTTGAAATTCAAAGAACTAAACTGTCATTTCTGAAATTTGAGACTAAACTATCATTTCTAAAATTCAGGACCGAATTGTCAATTCTAAAATTCGGGGGAAAAATCGTAATTTTTGCTGGTCACAAAACTGTAATTTTCTTGGGAAAAAAATGTAATTTTCATGGGCAAAAAAGGTAATTTTCATGGGTACGAAACTGTAATTTCTAGGCACCAACTAGTAATATTCAGCTTTTATTTAAATAATATTATAATACATATACACATAATTCATTCTATAAAAAGATATAATTTACAATCATACACAATTCACAAGTATATGGAAGAATATTCAGAGTTATCTGTTACTTGTTAATTTCCAAATAATCACCAAAAAGCTACTACAAGGCTCCCAAATAATTACCACCTTACTCTCCTTCTCTCCTCTCTTTCTCACGCTCTCCTCAGTCATTGAACGTGAAAATGTGTGTGTGTTTGTGTATTGAGGTGGGGGGTATTTATACAAAAATCCCTCACCTCTTTTTCAATGAGCGGCAACGGCACCCCCCGTAAATTGTGGCACCGCTACCTCCCTCATTTTCAAAGGTAGGCACCCCCTGCCTAAATTTCAAAAGTAGTACAGCCTACCACTTTTATCATTAATTTAATATATACATTTTTTCTTTCTTTCTTTCTTCTTTTCCCCACTTCCTTCCTTCCGTCACCTTTTCTCTTTCTCCATTTCTACTATATATATATAATAGGGTGAAGGAACGATTTTGCCAACCAACTATTAGGCTAGGAGCGGTGGACACAAATAACTTTTAATGAGACCAAAAAGGCCAAAAAACAATTGAATTTCTAAAAAAAGTACAACACCGTCAGATCCACACTAATTGCCGTCTGGAATGAACGCCACGTGGGATTTTGAAGTCCAGCTCAGTCCTAGGTGGCCTATTTTGTTTTTGGTCAAGAATTTCCAGCTGGCTTCAAACAAAGAAAACGACATAACCTAAATACAGTTTAAACGTTCCACTTTCGACCTAGAAAAGCAGAGGTATCCTTCGACTCTTTTGACATCCGAGAGCGAGCGAAAGGGAAGAGCCAGACGAACCCAGCCAAACCTGATGGAGAACGCTGAATCGAAGTTATGGAAGCAGTAATTGTGACCGATTCTCCTACATGGGTTTCAAGCAAGTGTGATTGAGGAACGTTCGACGAGAATCGCAAGTGTATTTCGTGATCGATAGTGGCGCTAGGGTTTGCGATAGCTGAAATTTTCCAAAGGTAATAGTCGATTTTCGCCAAAAATTGGGCTTCTTTGTGGTTTATGTAAGTGTTCCTGTTGAAGCGTGATAAATGTATTGTTTCTTTAACTTGATGCAGCAGTAATGACGGAAAAAGGAAAAGGTGTAGCTTGTGTAGAAGAGTGTTGAAAATTATGCCCTAGGGGCAAGTCATTGTTCTCCATTAAGTTATCACTTCGTTCGCATGTTTATGGTGATAACTGTATCCCTGGATATATCTTATAGATTACCTTAAATGTCCCTGGTCGGTCATCTACGCAGGAGCGAAGATGAGTTAAGACCAGTATGACTTTGATGAGGTATGGAGATACAAATCAAAGTCATGGGCACTTGTAAGAGTACAAGGTGCTGGACCAACCCACTATGAGAAAGTTGCATGGATTAAGTCATAAGCTTATCTCATGTATAATCGCATCACAACGCCCTATGACGTGAGATCATCATGGATTCCTACATGATGAGTCACTGGTCTTTGACTTAGTCAAAAGTCACCTTTGACCGGGTGATAATAAAAGCTGGGATCGGGATCAGTGGTGTTCATGCGGAGGAATGTGAATGGTCAAGATGGAATTTGTCCCTCACATTTGTAGAGATACACTACTAGAAAGAATGAGAATAGCGACGAAATTTGCGACGGAATTTAATCCGTCGCAAATTTCATCATTTTGCGACGGAACTCTTATTCCGTCGCAAATTTGCGACGGAATAAGAGTTCCGTCGCAAGTTTTGCGACGGAATAGGAATTCCGTCGCAAATTTGCGACGGAATTATTATTCCGTCGCAAATTTGCGACGGAATTCGTATTCCGTCGCAAAATGGCGGCCAAGAAGGCCGCCATTTTCATTACCCATGCGACGGACTAGGATTCCGTCGCAAAAAATTGCGACGGAATACTAATTCCGTCGCAAAACGGCGGCCTAAAAGGGCCGCCGTTCGCTCCGTTTTGCGACGGAAAAGCTTTTCCGTCGCAAATAAAATGCTTTTTGCGACGGAAAAGCTTTTCCGTCGCAAAAAGTTGTTCCTTTTTGCGACGGAAACACAATTCCGTCGCAAAAAGTAAATTTGCGACGGAAATGCTTTTCCGTCGCAATTTACGTTTTAACCCCCCGCCCCCCGCGACAGCTCGTTCCAGCTTCTTCTTCTTCTTCATAATTCTCCCACAGCTCCGCCGCCCCTGCAATCATCCCCTAAGCTCCGCCGCCCCCTCATCCCTCAACCCAGCTCCCCAGCCCGCAGCTCCCCCCTCCCCTCTCCCCCAGCTCCCCAACCCCTAACCCCAAGCTCCGCTGCAACTTCCCTTTCCCCAAGCTCCCGCCGGCCTTCCCCTCACCCCCAGCTCCGCCGGCAGCTCCCCCCACCCCTAGCTCCCGCGGCTCCCCTTTCCCCCTTCGCCCCCAGCTCGGTCCGGCAGGGCAGGCGTGGGTTTTTTTTTTTTTTTTAAATTTTCGGCCATCTTTTTTTTTTTTCTATTTGATATTTGACATTATTAAGCACAGTTAGCTTATCTTCCATTTTGTGTATTTTTGTGTTCCAGTCAGTGATTTTCTGGGAGTATCTCCACCTCCTCTTCCCTTACTAGTTACTGTCTGCACCTCTATTCCAAGTAAGCTTCCTCTCTTATTTCTTTTGATTGCACTACCGTTTTTTTAATATTTATTATTTTCTTGAGTATTATTTTTATTTGTAATAAAATGATATGAAAAGTATTATTGGTTCTCCTGAGTGAAATTTCTACATGACATATCTTTTTTAATATTTTGTGTTATTCCTTTACTGTTGATTAAATTATTTATCATTGGTTATGAATGTTGATTTGTGAGTATGTGTAAGAATATTAATGTTGCATTATTTTTTTATAGTCTCTTTTGTATGATGAAAAAATTGTGTGTTAAAATTATGATATTATTCATTACTGGTTATTATTGTACATAGTAGATATATGTATGTTGGCAAAAGATTATCAATTACATGAGTTTATTTATTTATTTTTTAATTGCAACTTTGGCTGAATTTATTAATTACATGAAGATCTTGATGTTCAATGTGTTTATTAATTTGGATTAAACTTATAGTTTTTCCATCTCTTTTATAGGGATATATGATTTTCCTTTTTTTTTTTAGTCAGAGAATATTTTTTCTTGTTTCATATAGAATGATCTTTTTTGTTATCATTTTTAATTTCACTTATATTTTATTCTAAGTACATTAAATATACCACATGACCTCTTATATTCCACACTTAGAAGCAAATTTTCTCCTATAGTTTCCTACATATCTGATAATTATATATAGATTGTTAAACTATTGTTCATCAATAAAGGGAAAATTTTTTTCTAAAAATTGGTTTCTAAAAACTTATAGGACCATTCATTTTCTAAACTCTATATATACAATATATATTGTGTTTTTATTAATTTATTTTACTTGTAATTTAAGTATTTAACACAATAAGTTTGTAAACCAATTGTAAGAAATGAGTAGTGACTTAGTTGACATATAAAATATTTGATTAATGGTAGAAGCTGTTTTTCCAACGTGATTTATAGTATACGAGGTAAATTTATGATTAGAGTTTTGCCTCGACTTGCATGCATGAATGTATTTTTTTTTCCACCGTCAATTCAAACAAACCTATGAATGTAGGCATACCGGTGTGTACGCATGTATCCATAATGATATGTTAGTGTCGAATGATGTCACCACTTACGTCATACTACGAAATTGCCAGGGTGTAATTCACAAATTCAACTACTCCATTGGATGTATTCATGGCCCCGTCTATTTTTTTTTTTTACAAAAAAAGATTTTGTTTTTAAAATTAAGAGGTTTAGAACCTTTTGCCGGCTTCCACTTCGTTTGTATCATGTCAATTAGTATTAGATAGTTAGGAAACATTTGAGATTTAGTTATTATTTTCTTGCATTATTAATAATTTTGATGGGGATGATATACTTAAAATAACAAGTCTAAGCTAGTCATTGTAAATTTGATGGTCCAAATCTATAAGTAGCTAGGATTGGATGATGCTTAATTAATTTATAATGCAACAAAGGAAGGAGCCAAAGAGGATGGTGAAATATTTTCCCCTCAGTTATGTTTAATTTGGAATTGTAAAAAGCAAAATGACAAATTATCAATTTTCTTTTTTGGGGTAAAAGAGAGGCGTCAGCCATTGTATATTATTAGAATCAACTAGAAGGGAATTATCTCCCATACAATAATATTTCAAAAGCATAGATTTGAGTCCGTCACTTAAAAAAGCATTAGATAGGAGCCCCTCTTTAGCTTATTACCAAAATACCCTAAGGGGATTGAGATCTTAAATTTGAAAAACAAAATATTTGATACTACGTATAAGATAACTACGTTCATAAAGAGGGTCTATCTTCTTGGATTGAAACCTATTCGAGACAAAACTCACTACAGTATAAAAGTGACTACTATAATTAAACTTGCCATATTTTACACTTATCATAATATCTATAGGCAGTAAAAGACAATCCCTTTTAAGCTAATACTATAAAACAATAATAGCCACTATACTATATATATATAAGCTAAGGAATAAACAAACACATATGAAACATAACAATTGTAAATCCTAATGGTAAAAATTATTCGCTTTTGAAAATAGCAATAAAAATTATTAGTAAAAATGAAAATTGAAAAAAAAAGGATAAATTTCAAATCCAATTATAAATATTACTAAAAAGTATACATGGAAAAAAAAATACCAATTGCACTTTAACATTTCAAATCAATGATTTTCTTATTAAAATAATTTGTAAATTGATAAATTTTATACTAAATACTTATTCTGTTGAATTGACCACTTTTATATATTTGTGACATGTTGAGATGTTAATTAAGTTAGTAATTGAACTAGCTAGGAAATATGGATGGCAACTATGATAGAAGTTGGATGTACAATCGCCTAACTGAGAAAAGAGTAGCATTCTTGGCGGGTTTGCAAGAGTTCATCAATTTTGCTCTGGCACATTCAAATAATTCAAGTAGGGAGATCAGATGTCCGTGTGTCAAATGTAGGTGTATAAGATTTGAAGATTTTGAGGAGGTCAAAATCCATTTGTGTAGAAGGGGATTCATAAAGGATTATGAGTGTTGGGAATATCATGGCGAAGTCCGACCGACACCGACACCGACACCTAGTGGTTATTACGGGGACAGTAGTCATCGAGACAACCTTAATCAATATGAGCAGTTGGTTATGGACGCTGCGGGACCGTCGATTGGCCGATATTTCGATCCTGTTACTCATGCTGAACCGTCATATATGGGAGAGGAGACCGATACACATTCTCAACCATCATATATGGGAGAGGATCCTCATCCGGAAGCCAATAGGTTCTATAAAATGCTTCAAGAAGCGCAACGTCTGTTATGGGAAGGTTGTGAACACTTTGAAAATAGTGAATATTCATCGCTATCGGCTACCCTAGCAACACTAAGCTTGAAGACTGATCACCATATGAGTGAGAGGAATTACAACGAAATGATGCAGATCATAAGCAAGGTTGTTCCCAACGACAGTAATTTGCCGAAGGATTTTTACCAAGCGAAAAAAAAGGTGAAAGAGCTTGGGCTTGGATGTAAAAAAATTCATTGCTGCCCTAGGGGATGCATGTTGTATTACAAGGACGATGCTGAGCTGACCAATTGTAGATTCTGTGGCCATGACAGATATAAAGTTGTGAGGAAAGGAAGGAAAATGACCCGTCAAGTGTTAAGCAAGATGCACTACTTTCCTCTGGTGCCCAGACTTCAGAGATTGTATGCTTCAGAACAAACAGCTGCTCACATGAGATGGCATCGGGAGCATCACAGGGATGAAAATTTTGTGACGCATCCTTCGGATGCCGAAGCTTGGCGTAAATTTGACGAGGCGAATCCTTTCTTTGCTATGGATCCCCGTAATGTCCGTCTTGGTCTATGTTCGGATGGGTTCGCTCCTTTTGATAAAACGGGCAGGAATTATTCCTGTTGGCCTGTCATTGTGACACCGTACAACCTCCCACCTTCTATGTGCATGAGAAGAGAGTTTTTGTTCCTGAACGCGTTAATCCCTGGGCCATCCAACCCAAAAAAGAAGATAGATGTGTACCTCAGGCCTTTGATAGACGAGTTGAAGATGTTGTGGAGTGAAGGGGTTCTTACGTATGATATATCATTGAGTCAGAATTTCACAATGCGTGCTGCCTTAATGTGGACGATAAATGATTTCCCTGCATATGGGATGTTGAGTGGCTGGCAAACGTCGGGAAAGCTTGCATGCCCGGTATGTCTTGAACAGAATACGGGTTATAGCTTGCAACACAGTCACAAGGTCTGTTGGTTTGACAGGCACCGGCGATTCCTACCTCCCGATCATCCGTACAGGACAAATAGAAAAGACTTCACGCGGAATGTTGTCGAACGAGCAGATCAACCTCTTCGTTTAAGTGGCTAAGAAATATGGGATAGGGTCAAGTACATTCCAAGTATCGAAGAGGGGGCTGCTTCTAGCGAACCTAAGGGATATGGTGTTGATCATCATTGGAACAAACGCAGCATCTTCTGGGAACTACCATACTGGAAAGATCAACTGTTAAGACACAACCTCGATGTCATGCATATTGAGCGGAATGTGTTTGACAATATTCTGTATACCGTGATGGACACCAAGGGCAAGACGAAGGACACAGTCAATGCAAGACTGGACATACAAGAGATTTGCAGAAGGCCTGCTTTACATTTGGTGCAGGATGCCAGGGGACGGATTTCCAAACCTAAAGCACCATACACATTAAACAAACAGCAGAATTCAGAATTGTTGCAATGGGTAAAAGAATTGAAACTCCCGGACGGTTATGCGTCAAACCTGAAAAGATGTGTCAACATGCACGAGGGGAAGTTCTTCGGGATGAAGAGTCATGATTGTCATGTTTTCTTCCAGAGATTGTTGCCTTGGGCCTTCAAAGCACTACCGAAGGAAGTATGGTCTATTCTAACAGACTTTTCTGTGTTCTTTAGAGAAATTTGTGCTTCAGAGCTTAATGTTGAAAAGTTACGGATCCTGGAGGCGAGTATGCCCATAACGCTATGCAAGTTAGAGACGGTGTTTCCTCCTACCTTTTTTGACTCAATGGAACATTTGCCCGTTCACTTGGCTTACGAAGCAAGGGTAGGAGGCCCGCAACAATATAGATGGATGTATCCGTTTGAGAGGTAATATATATGTCTTTCGATCTGTTATTAATTGAAAAACATGGTACTTTAGTTTATAAATACCCTATGATATTCTATTGTAGGTTTTTACGCACACTTAAGCAGAAGATCAAAAATCCAACCCACGTTGAAGGATCTATCGCTGAAGCATATCTAGTCGAAGAGGCTGCTAAATTTTCGTCATACTATCATCCCCCTGAAATGATGTCAAGATGGAGAAGGGTACCTCGCAACGATGCCGGTGATACAAGGGATCAAAAATCAATATTTAATTATCCAGGGCGAGTCGTGGGAAAACATTGGAAATCAACTCTTGACGGAAGAGATAAGCAAGTAGCGGAGTGGTACATTCTAAACAACTGTGAAGAAGTCGCCGAGTACTTAAAGTAAAATTTTTGTTTTTTCGTTTTACTATTACGATAAGTATTAAAGTATCAACTTCATATATATATATATATATATATATATATATATATATATATATATATATATATCTTTTTGCAGTTACTTTTCTAATTGGGTCCGATCGGAAAATCCTTCAATGTCGGTGTCCCAGGTTGATCAATTCACGAACTCTGAGTTTCCAAAATGGTTTCGAACCTATTTCGCGAAACATCGAGAAGATCCCAATGAAGTTGCGTGGAGTTTATCTTATGGAGCTCCAATTAGTGTTACTCAATGCAGCAAATATATAATCAATGGGTATCGGTTTTCAACTATTGATACAGATGCAGGTACACAATGTTGCAATTACGGTGTATGTTGTCGAGGTGACCAAGTTGATGGGGTGGAGACTGTCTACTACGGGAAGTTACGTGACATAATTCAATTGAAATATCCGTGGGACAATGTGGTGACCCTTTTTAAGTGTGAGTGGTTGGATAACAGTCCGCGTGGGACAAAAATGGACAAGCATGGAAATATTGAGATCCACTGGACAAGGAGATATGCGGTTGGTTATGACCCATTCATCCTTGCTCAACAGGCAGAACAAGTTTACTATACATTATATCCCACATCCCGCCAAGGGTGGAGGGGGGTTATTAAAACCAAAGCACGAAATATCATACCGAAGTCGAAAGAGTCGGATTCAAATGACGGTATGGCTGAACCGTTCCAAGCTGATGTGGAACATCTACTGCCCATAAACATCGAAGACAACGAAATACCAAGCAATCTCTTTGATTCAGCTGCGGATTTAGAATTGATTCCTATACAAATTGATGGTGAGGAATCAGACGATGAGGCAGAATTGATTTACTCTGACAGTGAATCTGAGTTCGACGACTATGAGACTTCAGAGGAAGACGAGCAAGCAGAAGTCGATGAACAGGAATCGTCCGGTTGAGATTTGTTAGTTCTTTGTTTTTGACGATCTGTTATACTACATACTTTGTTACTTCACTACTGTAATCAACCCTAAATATCTTTGTAGTTTTTTTTTATTCTTTGACCTAATGTCTATAAGTGTTCAAAGATGGAGCATCAAGGAGGATCTTCAGGTAGTGGGCGTGGTGGTGGTCGATCCCGGCCCCGTCCTATCAGAGGGGGTAGGCCGTCGTCATCTGCCCCTTCTGTAGGCAGAGGGCGGGGCGGATTTGCAGAGGTGCCACCGTTTAACATGGCATCGTCACCGTCGGGCTATTTGGCATCTTCACCGTCGCTGTATATGTCGTCGTCGCCTTCTACCCCCACTGATCCGCAGCAAATGGGACAACAGGTTTACTAGCCTAATTCTGATTGATTTACATATGTTTAGTTTCATGAAACCATCTATGTACAAACATCTTTAATATTTCACATTCCTTGCTTAGCACACCCCCTCGCCTCAAAGCCACGTCGGGGAAGAAGGTAGTTCCTCCAATACACCGATCTGGGGCACAACAGATCCTGAGACAGGGATGCTTTGGATCTGTCCTGACAACGAGTAGTAAGTCATGCTAAGTTACCAGTAATGTTACTAATCCCTTCTATAATTGGTTTGTATGCTAATAATATTTGCATGATGTCCTCTGTCTTTAGCTTTGTGCCTCATGATCCAGTGATGGCTTTCATCTCGGACCAATTATTCCGTAACTACAATCAAGCTTGGACCAGCTGGACAGCGATTCCTACGGAAAATCGAGATGCTTGGTTCGATGAGTTTATGGTAAGTTATTTTTTTATGATTATTAATTAAGTACTTTTACAAATTATCGCACTAATTGTTCGTTGTTGATTTTCAGAGGAAGCATATGTCGTTGCCTGAACATCGTGAAGCTCTGAGGAAATCTTATAACGCCAGGGCAGCCCGGTGGTTGTCTCAAAGGCTTTATAACTTGAGAGAGGGAAGAGGCAGGAGAAATTGGCTTCCACAGGACACTGCAAATGAATTACTTGACAATTGGGCCACCAATGAAAAGTTTCAAGAGAAGCGTGCGAAAAATAAGCAAAATAGGGCCAAAATGGAAGGCCCGTCATATATTGGCGGCTCTATTCCGATGACTGAGTGGAGACAGAAACTTGTGAGTACACGTTATTTTCTATTTAGGTATTCAATATTTTGTACTTTGAAGTAATTAACTATGATCATCATTTGCGTTTGCAGGCAGAGACTGGGGTTCCTCCAGAGTCGGTAGGTTGGGCTGCCTTTGAGCGGACCCATTCCCGGCAGTCTGAAGGAAGTGATGAGAGGGAATGGATTAACTCAAGGGCTCACACAGTAGCGGTTAGACATTTATTGCATTTATTACTTGTTTTATGCACCACAATATTTATTTCATTTTACATGTCTTATTTGTTATGTATTTTTGTCTTTGTAGGAAAATTATACGAAGCTGTCGCAGGAGAGAGACTCACAGCGTGAGACTGACCCCTCATCCTCTGTGTCCGATAATGATAGTCTGTTCTTTGAGGCTGTAGGTGGATTTGACAAGAAAGGGAGAGTCTTTGGATATGGTGCCGCTGCTAGCCGACTAAAGCCAACAAAGCGCTCCTCATCCGGCATTGAAGATGTTTCTGCAGGTAAACGTATTTGATATTGATAATTTCCATTCTCTTGTCCATTCAAATGAAGTCCAAATAATAAATGTACTTGATATTGTTTTTGCAGATGAGATGAAGAAGATGAAGGCTTTGACAGCACAGATGACTCAGGAACAGGAGCGGATGCTTGAAGAGCAAGAGAAGATGAGGCAGATGATGATTCAGGAACGAGAGATGATGGAGGAGCGGATGGCTAAGGAACGAGAGATGATGCAGGAACAGATGAGGCGGATGCAAGAGGAGATGATGAGGCAGATGCAGCTTCAACTCAAGTCCCTAATGAACAAGGGTTCGGGGTCGGCTCCTGGTAATGATGACCATGCTGGTGATGATGATGATGATCACAATGCTGCTGTTTAGACTACTGTTTAGAATTTGCCCTTTGTTACATTGTTAGACTACTTTTTAGTATTTGGTATTTGTTAGATTACTCTTAATGTGCGCTCCTTATGATTATTATTATATCCATGAATCACAATTTTTTGTAATCAATTTTTTAAAATTAAAAAGCAAAAATTTAAAAATAATTATTAGTTTTGCTAAGAAATTGTTTCTGTAACAAACGATCAAATATGGGGAAATTTACAAAATTTCAAGTTTGCTACGGAAAAATAAAAAAATAAAAATAAATAAATAAAGGAAAAAATTAAAAATTTAAAAAAAAATTAAAAAAAAAAGAATTTGCTACGGAAATAAATTCCGTAGCAAATTTGCTACGGAAAATTTTCCGTAGCAAAATTCAATTTTGCTACGGAAATAAATTCCGTAGCAAATTTGCTACGGAAATAAATTCCGTAGCAAATTTGCTACGGAATTTATTTCCGTAGCAAATTTGAATTTTGCTACGGAAAATTTTCCGTAGCAAATTTGCTACGGAATTTATTTCCGTAGCTATTTTGCGACGGAAGAGAAATTCCGTCGCAAATTTCGACGGATTTTCTTTATCCGTCGCAAATTGCTACGAAGGATTTTGCTACGGAAAAATTCCGTAGCAAAATCCGTAGCAAAATGATTTTGCTACGGAAAAATCATATTTTTCCGTAGCAAAATCATTTTGCTACGGATTTTGCTACGGAATTTTTCCGTAGCAAAATCCAAAATTTTTTGCAGTGATAATACTGGGCCCCTCGATGAGTGAGTCTAAGAAATGTATTGCCATACTGTGATGGAAAGGAGTTTCCATTTCACTTATTAGACTACTCGAGAATCGAGAAAGTAATGGTTAAGAACAGGAAGTTGACATTATCCATGGCTCATCCTTGACCAAATTATCGTGTGACAAAAGGGGCGTGACATGGTTGTACGATAGGTAGTATCGTGTCATCGATCCCCATGTGAATTGGGTAGTCGCAATGTCTTGCTAGAGGCCACTTGCGACTTGTGGGCTGATACAGTCTTGGCCCACTGCCAATCTCATATGGGCCTGTAGGGTCGCACACAAGAATAATCCAACACAGGTAAAAGTGTTCAGATTCATTGAAAATTAAATGAATACTGAATTTAATCTAGGATATATATATATATATATATATATATAATTCAAAAATAATATAATAATATTATTTAATGGAGATTATAATATTATTATATGATATTTGTTTTATATTTAATTTATTGGATAAATTAAATATCTAAAACAAATAGAGATATTATATCTCATTTGATTTTTGAATAAAGATATCATTATCTATTTAATTTAAATTGAGATATTGTATCTTAGATTTAATTAAATAGATAGATATCATTTCTCGGATTTAATTTATAGAGATAAATTAAATCAGAAGGCTTTCAATTTGAATTAAATAAATACATTAGATTAAATCTATCAGATAGATTTAATTAATATACATTTTTAATTAAAATTCGAAATTCAAAATTAATGGGGATTAATTTTGAATATAATACGCCGATGGGTTTAGAAATACCTACGGGAGTTTTAGTAGAGCGTATTACAGAAAGCCGCGAGAAACCTTAGAGTGAAAAATTGAGAGAGACGCACAAGAGGAGCTAGCATGCTGCCGTAGCCGTGTTCGGGGATTGTTCGTGTGGATACTCGTAGAGGAAGCCGATTCTAAGAGTCGTCTTCTGCTGATCGAGAAGGTAGCCTACCTGTTCAAAGAGAACGAGACGCGGACGAGTTCAATATAAGGTATGATTCAGGTTCCCTAACCTTGATTTAAACATGATTGAGTGATCTTTCGGACGTGATTCGTAAAATTTTTAAATCCGCTGCGTGTACGGATCCCAACAAAGAGGCGACAAAATCTGTGTTGAGAGAGAACCACGATGCAGTGGAATATAACTTGTGGGATCAGCTGAAGAAGGTAAGTGCCAAAGAATCTATGAAGAGCTTGTCGATAAATGAAGTTGTTTCTGTGCCTGACGATGATTATATAGAAGAATTAGGTGAGTTAGATGACATAGGTTTGTTAGAGGCTATAGGTGGGTTAGAAGACATTCCATTGAACAAGAATGTTGGAGAGACAGAGGAAGACATTCTGTTCAATGAGAAAGTTAGAAGACATTTTGGAGAAGGTGATTGCCATGACTTTGATAGTGACAAGGATAGCTATATGACACAGTCAGAGTCAAAGTCTTCTGATAGTGAAGACCTTGAGGATAGTGGGGGTGATGAGGAAGAGGGAAATTCAGGTGATGGTGGGCCTTTACAAGAGAGGCCTACTCTAAGGGAGTTGGATGGGTCTGAAAAAAGGTCATACTTCACGTTGGGTATGACATTCTTGGATAGAGGTGAGTTGAGGAGGGCCCTTGATAAGTATGCTATTGAGAATTGGGTTTAATGTGAAAATAGTTAAATGTGAGAAGACGATGGTAATTGCAACTTGCGAAGAGGGGTGCCCATTTAGGTTGTATGCATCTAGAGACAAAGTTGGAGTTGGGTACATTTTGAAAACGCTGGTTAATGAACATATGTGTGCAAGAGTTTATAAAAATGCAAGAGCAAGTGTGAGGTGGCTAGCTGAACACTTTAAGGAGAAAGTCCAATAGAATCCTCAATATAGTATAAGTGAGATGAAGAAGGACGTTGAGTGCGAGTTCAAATTCTTTGTGAGCATATATAAGTGGAAGAGGGCCAAAAGGACAATAATGCAGGACATGGAAGGGGGCTTTGTAGAAGAATTTAACAAGTTAGAAGCTTATTGCAATGAGCTAAAAGTGTCTAATCCAGGATTCGATGTAAGTGTTGAGTTAAGTCCGGAAGCTTTAGATCAAGGC
The DNA here is from genome assembly GCA_034222035.1 of Acacia crassicarpa. NCBI lineage: Eukaryota > Viridiplantae > Streptophyta > Magnoliopsida > Fabales > Fabaceae > Acacia > Acacia crassicarpa. The sequence goes on from JAWXYG010000015.1 coordinate 13,703,455, forward strand.
AGCAGGGTGTTTAGAAGAATGTACGTGTGTTTTAATTCATCTAAGATATGACATTCTTGTGACTTAGTCTTATTGACAATATGTTAAGTCTTCTGTGTAAGTAATAGGAGTTATTTTGTGTTGTTATATTCAGTGTTTAACTAATGCGCAGCTAATGAAAATTTACCTTTGAATGTGATTTATGTTAGGTTGGCTGGAAATTGGGTTGTAGGCCATTTATTGGGCTCGATAGCACTTTCTTGAAGGGGAAAGCTAGAGGGATTTTGTTGACTGTGGTGGGCTTAGATGCAAATGACAGTATGTACCCAATAGCTTTTGGGTTTACCGAGAAGGAAACGACTGTTAATTGGACTTGGTTCCTAGAATGGCTGAGATCGTCCCTTGATCTTGACGAAGGTGTTACAGTCACTATTATGTCTAACATGCAAAAGGTATAACCTAAGACTTTGTTTTTTTGTTTTTTGAAAACAAGACTTTGGCCTGTTTGATTAATATGAAATTATTTCCATACTCATGAGCTTCTTGCATAAACATGATACTTTGGTCTGTTTGGTTAATTGTTGTTGCCAGATGCTTCTTGCATGTTGTATGTGTCTTGTTTTGATATGTAAACTTCCTAACGTTACTCCTATTTAATGTATACTTGATTCTAATAGAAGTCAAAGTCATCAATATAATAATAAATAAAAGGTAAAGTTTGATATTCATATGAAAAGTTACATCGCTATTCTATTGCTAATTTTTGTCGCTAAGTTGCTTGTTATGGAATTTTCCATCGCTAATTCTTCGTTTTGTTGCCTTGGGCTAGATAAGGTATAATTTTACTACTCTCAAGTAACTTTTGAAAACTCTGCAGGCACTTGTGTTGTGTAATTTTGGGCCTTCAAACCAGCTTAAGTTTAGTTGACATTAATTTAGACTTTATGTGATTGTACCTATTTTGCTTATCTGCATGATGTGTGAGTTCTTGTAAATAAGATGATTTGATTGCTGATTAGCTTGTTGTTTATCCATAAAAAATTACTAGATCTATTTTTTAGCACAATGGATATAGCATATAGGTTAGATGTCTTTGCTACACACTTGAATAGGACAGGACAATGAATCAGTCCACATATAATTTTAGGCACAACTTGCACTTGGTCATCTGAATCAATGTAGAATAACCAGAAGAATTGAATTGAACTTCCTATTTTTATCTCTATAATTCTTACTGTACCCAACCACACTATTGAGAGAAAAAACTAATCTTATTGAAACAAAATATTAATTACATAAATCACGATTTAATGGTTCTATCCTAATCCTCTTTTGTCATGTACAAAAAGAATGGAAAGGAATTTTTATTCTGGGTTCTCTATATGTTCTGTTCTACTCTGTCTGATTGTGAAAGTTAAAGAACTTACTTGATATGCCAATATACTAGACCTACTAATTACTATTTCTCCTGTTCCTATTGATTTTCAACGCCTACTGTTTGATACATGCAGGGGTTGCCACAAGCTGTCAGTCAAGTCCTACCATTGGCTGGACATAGGCTTTGTGCAAGGCATATTTATGCCAACTGGAGCAAAAAATGGAGGGGCCATGAGTTGAAGAATAAATTTTTTTACTTCATGGAGCACCTACAAGGAAAAGTTTAATGACAACATAAAGGTGATGGAGAAGATTAATAAGGCAGCAGCTGCTGGAGCAGTGAGTTATAGCGTGAATGGATGGGTAAGAGCCTTCTTTACCAATATAGATGCTTGTCTTGGATTGTAGACAATAATGTTTTCGAGAGTTTTAATGCTTGGATTTGTGAGTGTCGGTATTTGCTAGTAATTAGGATGTTTGATGGCATTAGGCTTAAGTTGATGGAAAAATGGGCTAATAGTGAACAAATTGTTAGCAGTTGGAAGGGCAACTACAACCCAAAATGTCTTGAATTTTTTGAGACAAATAGGTTCTTGGCTATCAGTTGTAGGCTTTTTTTTAATGGTGACGATGGGTATGAGATTATTGAGGGGAAGGATAGGCACACAGTACAACTTGCTAACAAAAAATGAACTTGTAGAGCATGGGATTTAACTGGAATCCCATGCCAACATGCCATATGTGCGATGTATCATGCGAAGGTTGATCCCATTACTCAAATTCACGATATTACCATAGGGAAACATTTTTAGCTTCCTATAGAACCAAATTTCAGCTTGTTAGGGGACAACAATTTTGGTAAACACATAACTTCTCCCCAATGCTACCCTTACCCCTATGCAAGTTACCGGGCAGACCTCCAAAGAGAAGAAAAAGGACTGAAGAAGCACAAAGAAGAATGAATACTTCAAATGCTGGTAACAATGATTCAGCACCACCTCATGTGGAAAGATTCAGCAAAAAAGGCTCAGTGTTGAGATGCAGCTTTTGTAGAAACGAGGGACACAACAAAAGCACTTGCAAAGAGGTAAATTAAAAGTTTGTTTTCTGTATTTTGGAATGATTACTTGTTTTCCTGTTTCTATTGTACTGATGGCATTCTTCAACAAATGGCAATTTTCATACTGTTAACTTTTACTTCTTATTTATCATGAGGATCATGACTTTTACTTTGGTTGGATTGTGTTGTTGGTTGATTGTAATAGTTTTCATACTGTTAACTTTTACTTCTTGCTCCAAGGACTTCACTCTTCTCTTAAACTCAACCACTTTGATATGAGTTTGGTGTGAAGAGAATAAAGAGAATCGCTCTCTATTTATAGGGAAAATTCAAGAGCTTCAACCTTTGGGTCATTTATCTTCATCAATGGTTCATATGAATTGGTCTTCCATGAAGACACAATTTATGGCTCAAAGGTTCTCATTGGTTAGTTTTAACTATATAGGATTAAGTCCATTTATTTCTTGATTTTTTCCATTGGTTGGTTCAAGACTTGTGGGCCCCACTTGTGCATTTACCAGTTTACCTTTTTCTTCTTCAATAAGTTTCCTCCTTTCTCTCTATTTTCTTCTCCAAATTCGTCCTCCCCTCTCTCTCTCTCCTTATTCTCTTCCAAAATCTTATCATCTTATCCTCTTCCATTTTGCCTCCCTTCAGTATCCCATGTGATTGTATTATATTATCTTGATTTAAATATAGTAATCTCCCTCTTCCATGTGCTAATCTAATGATTCAAGCTTCTTATTGGTTCATTTATTTTCATGAGGATTTAGCTTAATTTGGTGATTAACTAGGGCCATTGGATTTAATTTCTGAATTCAATCCTCACCCTTAATCCATGGCTTAGTACTTTAATTGGTCCATTTATTTTCACAAGGATTAAGCTCATTTTCTTGATTTTTAATTGGCTAGTCAATTTACAAGAGGATTAAGCTTATTCATAGGATTAATTAGGACCATTGGATTAAACTCACTTTATTAAACTCAATCCTAACCTTTCATTGTTGTTAGAAAAATCCTAACACTATTGAAGATCCTTTTGTGAAAACACATGTGCTCTTATCATCAAAGTACCTTGATTATTTCATGAAGAGAAAAACAAAATCCTACCTATTACCCTCCATGTGATTGGCGCCACCGTTGTTGACATTTTGGGGGGGGGGGGGGGGGTTGATTTATTAATTTAATTATCATGCTAATCAAGAGTTTAATTGCCATTCCCTTTACATGTGTCATTACATAATTGATTTGTTAGCTTAATCATGGCAATTAACACTTTAATCTTTACTTATTTCCATTGTCTTTTATTTCCCTTAATCAAGTTGAAATCATAAGCCACAACCTTAATTAGTACAAACTAATTTGCTAATTTATGTTAATTTAGCTAAGGGTTTTCATAACCCTTTCTTTATCTCCTTTGATTATGAATTATGAATTACTATTTTATTTATATCACATTAAATAGCCCCTAAGTAATGTCTCATAATTAACCATTGGTTAATTAATTTGAAAGTGAAATTTGGACAAAAATACAATCAAGAGATTATAATTTTTTAAGACACATATTCACCTTTATATTTTAGTAATTATATTCCAAAATACAATGTTTATAAGAGTTATGAAAATTAGGGTATTACAGAGGAAACTTCAAATTTGGCTTTCTCTTCTTATATAATACCCTAAAAATTCCCATTTATCATAAATATTGTATTTTGATAAATAATACATAGTAAATAAAGGAGAATATGTTGTCTCTAAATTTTGGTAGATTATTAATTAGATTTTAGGCAGTTTTTCCTTGAAACTAAATAAAACAAATTAAAGGGCCAATTTTAAGATTTCAATTAGGGATCATAAAATACAACAAAATCATCATATTAAAACCTAGTTCTTATATAACTAAAATAAGAAAAAAAAAGGTTGTAAAAATGCTTAAATTAATTAAAGGAAATTAACAACAATTGGTGGGCAATTAAAGCTGCACTAATTAAATGTTTAAGTAATTCTTCAAAATTCATCAAGAGGCAAATTAGAGAACAACAATTAGGGATGTCTTAATTTAAGAATCAAGGGCCTAAAGAAATGAAATGAAATTTGCTAATAATGCTTTAATAGCCTTGATTAAATTAGAAAATCAATTAACCTATGACATTTGCAAATAAAAGGACAACTAAGCACATGATTGAGGGAATAATTAGACTTAATTAAATCAGCCCCTAAAGTCATGAGAGAGATTAACAAGTAAGGTCAAAATTGTAATAATTCTAGAAAAATCTGCCCAGAAAATACTGCACTGCGTTTTTAATAACAAGTAAGGTCAAAATTGTAATAACAAATCTACCAAGGGTAGAAATATCAATAGTGGCAAAAATATCTCTTAAGATATTATTCTAAGTGATATGGTGATATGTTAGGATATCCAGGAAGTCCGGGGCCGGATTCAAAGGTCGGGTGTATTGCTAACTACGCAGAAGGAAGGTACGTTCACGTACTAATAACTTTAATTGCCTATATCTTGTATGATTATATATGATTGATTGATTCATGAAGTGATAGAAAAGACTAGGTCTTGGGTCATGCATTGTGACCAAGTTTATGGGGCTTAGATCACCTGTTTATATATTCAGCTTTATACGGGTTATAGTTTTGATAATGTCGTTGAGTTTTCCTAGCGCTGAGGACACGATGGGCCGTCGTGGCACTGGTTAGTGCTAATGTTGCAAACTTTACATGTGTTGTGTGCTATGTACTATTCTGCTGTTGACATTACATCTGTTGTGTGCTTATGTATTGTTATAATCTTACATCTGCTGTGTGCTATGTTTGGTTGATGTTGATATGTAATGAATATCTATCATATATTGTTATATCTGTTATAGAGGTTAACTGTTACCTAAGATTCAATCCGATTGAACCTCAGATTTGTCTAAGGTTCAGGAAAGGAACCAGGGTCAGAGGAGGCACCCGTAGATGGAGCCGTGAAAAGGCACCGAAGGGAGGAGCCGAAAAGAGGCACCGGTCAAGGCAAATGCCGGAAGGGCGTCAACAGAGCATTCTTTCTGGCACGGATTTAACGACGTTACTCAAACAGTTTAGTGCCGAAGGCAGGACTAGTCTATGTGGATTAGTTAATAAGTTGCCGTGAACTCGGTGAGACTCCCACGATAGACACCTACCTGACCAAATTGTTTGATTAACTGAGTTAGGTTCATTACCCCAAGTCTAGCTACGGCTTTGTTGAAGTTTGTAAAGTTACCATAAAGATTTGTAATTATACAAGCTCTGTATTGTTGTATCACACGAATATTCCTTTGGGAAATTTTTAATATACCAGCATATGTCAGGGCGTCAGCATATGCCTGGGCATTTTATATTCAGTTACTCATTGTTCAAATGATAGTGCATGCTCTCCGTTTCTGCATTACGCTAAGCTGTAGCACCTCAAACTCTGTCAATTTTTCTAAAACCAAGTGTCAACCGACACGATTTGCAGTATGGAATTTGGGGTGTTACACTATTTGGAGAGATCTTTAAGTAGTTTCAAGCCAATAAAGTAGTAGTAGGAAAAAAGTCAGAAGTGGAGTGTTTGGATTGAGCTTTAAGTTCATTGGGCTTTTTTGAAAAACACTCTTAAAAATCAGTTAAGGAAAAAGCTCTACGAGGTAGATTTTTCTAAAAAGCTCTCAACTTTTTAATATGGGTCTCGCTACTTCTATTACTATCAATCTAAACACAAATCATATTTATAACTTGACTTTTTTCTTATCGAACTTCTAAAAAAGTTATATATAAAATATGTTACCGCTTCTAAGTCATATACAGAAGCTAACACTACAACAACAGAATTCACAAGCCAAAAAAAAATCACTATTTCTCACATCTCCTTGTCTATGATATCTCGCATCATCTGTATGGGGATAAGTCCTTCGGTTCGGATCTCTTCTTTGTTTGGATCAAGGCTTATGAAAAACAGGGTAGGCAATCCTCAAACCTGAAACATGATCAATGTTGTTATATTGAACCTGGTACATTTAAAAACTAAATCCAGTGGATCTAAGTTACTCCCAAGAGTTTGATAGAGAAACATGTAGAAAAATAAATGCATTTAACTATTGTGAGGTTATTATCTTGAAAGAGTCTTCTGACCAAAAAATAAAATTATCTTGAAAGATTAAAACATCTGATGCCAAAAAGTTATACATTCCATTTCTAATAAGAGGCAAGATATATAGAAACAATTAGGAGGTTAAAATGAGAGATTAAATCATTCTATAAGTGATAAAGTTTAGATATTAAAGCTCAATCTTCCAATGAGAGATTAAATCATTCTACAAGTGATAAAGTTTAGATATTAAAGCTCAATTATACGAAAAGATGATAAAACTGACGAAGATGTTAACTATACAATTCAGACTAAGTAGTTCAAATAATGAAGAGATTACTTGAGTCATTTGTGATGAGATGATATCTAATAAAGTAAAAGTAAAAAGAACGTGTTATTGTACCAATCTACTTGAGCAAAAAATAAAAAAAATAAAAAAAAGTTATTTGTACTAATCTAAGACCAACAATACCATTGGCTTTAAGGGGGCATCACGAGCACAGGCGGATCCTCTTTATGGTTAGTTGGGGCCTTGGCCCCAACTAGCCCCAATTGATCTTATAAAATTTACTAGAAAATATATGTATTTATTATATGATATTTTATTTGGCCACAAATTTGGCCCCAGTTAATTTTTTATCTTCTCTGTAAGGATAATGTTTGTTTCATTACTCATTAGGCTGTGAGAGGAAAGTAAAATTCTTGTTTGAGATACCAAAAAGATTAGCATCATCTTATATATTGTTTTAATTTATAATTATCTGTTATTATTTGTTTATATTTTCCAGGTTATTTGATACTATTTAGTAAATACTTCCTCGGGTCCTTATTTAAGGAACCAATTAACAATTCTCACAAGTCAATAAAAAAAGTTAAAGTAATTAAATTTGTCCTAAAATTTAAGTAATTTTCAATATTATCCCTATTAATTACACTAAACTCTAATATCATATTAATTATTATTCTTTTATAAAAAAAAAAGAGTAATAATTATTTTTTTTTAATTTTGACTCTCACTCACTATTTTTTTAATTATGAGTATACATGGTAAAAAATATTTAATGCTATTTGAAAACAAGCAAGTATTTTATAAAAAGAATCAAATATACTTGTTAGTTGGTACCTTAAAATAAGAATTAAAGAGAGTAGTTCAATATATTTATTTTTTTTGCGCGGGCTAAAATTTTTTTTTGGTTCCACAACTAATCACGAGTATTACCTAGGGTATGTTGAAATGTACGAGTAAGCATATAAGAAAAAAATAAGATTTGTTTTGCTCAAAGAAAAAAATAAGATTCACATTGAACAAAAGAGCTAAGGTGACAGTTATTAAAAAAAAAATGGTAAAAGATATTTAGAAGTGAGAGGGACAAAGAATGACGGGTAGTGTTCCTCTCATTTTCCCTCTCCTTCATTTTCTTCTCATAAGCTGATCTGGACCGTTGAAATCTTGATCCAACAGTTCAGATTTAAATTTTTTTTTTACCGTTTTGTCTTTTTCGAAAAAGATAAAGTTGACCATTGGATCAAGATTTCAACGGTTTAGATCGGCTTGTGAGAAGAAAATGAGGAAGAAGAAAATGAGAAAATCCTCTCCCAAAAATGACATTTGGCGTCAATAAGAAATGTAGATAAAGCAATATGAAGTCTCATAAGAAACAGGTTGAGCGGAAGACGAAAATATTTTGACGAATTAAAATTAAGATGAGTACATGATGTGGCAGATACAAGATACTGTATCTTCTGTTTGTGATCCGACAGATCCGGATCAGTTCACTGTAACAGATTTTCCGACCAAATTATTTTTTTATTCTTAAAAATTAACTTATGAGGGTCCTCCATAGTTTGGGGCCCACAAGTCGTCTCCGACCTGTCCTATAAATGAATACTCTCCCTCACGATCCCCTAACTCCTTTTAGCAAAACGTTTCATTCTTTGATTATCATTCGTGGTTACGTCATCGTTGTCACCGTCGCCTGATTAGCTACGACCACCGTCGAAGAAGAGGAACTGTTTCTTAAAAGAGAGGGCTGAGAAATATTGATGCAGATCAGACCAAAATACAACTGAAGATATCTTCGGTGATTCCAGAAAGTAAGAGCATGGAAAGGTGTCATGGCTTAGGGTCTATTGTGATTCTGGTAGCTCTAACGGCGTCGATGCTGGTGTTGCCGTTGATGTTACCGCCGCTTCCTCTGCCGCCATTGGTGCTTCTGTTCTTTCCGGTGGGGATATTGGCTGCGCTCATGTTACTAGTGTTTTCGCCTGTGGAAGCTCGGGTGGAAACGTTGCCGTTTAGGTTGCGGTTGTAGGTTAGGGAATAGTTTGTGTGGCGTTCGTGATGGCCGCCACGTTTCGCTTTTTTGGTTTTTTTAAGGTTGGCCACTTGGCCTCTGTGATCAAGATTATCCGCGTGAAAATTGTGACCCATTTTCGTCTTTACATCAATATGGCCGAATCTGATCTATGCGCACGATGTGGGACAAGCGCAGAAGATGTCGATCATGTGCTGAGGAAGTGCGCCTATGCTCAGGTGGTGTGGTCCCATCTGTTTTCTACATCCCAGAGAAGTCGTTTTTTTCAGGTAGACTACATTAAGTGGCTTCTTCAGAACCTTACACCCACAAAGCTAAGTGACGACGGACGCGCTCGTTGGGCCGTTTTGTTTGGCCTCACATGCTGGAAGCTTTGAGAATCTCGTAACAAGGCCGTGTTCCAACTCACAGCTGTTCACCCAGCCAGCTTGGTCCGAGAGGTAAGGTTGCTAGCGGAAATCACTATGGAAACTTGTTTGCCGCATGATGTGCCGCAGGGTGGCCGACCAGCCATGCAGGAAAAATTTATCAGCTGGCTTAAGCCTCCTAGGCTTGCGGTAGCTCTCAACTGCCATGGTGCCAAAAAAAAGGCGAGTTTGCAAAAGCGGGGGCTAGGAGCATGTAATACCCTAAAATTCATATTCACTATAAATATTATATTTTGGTAAATTAATATCTATTTAAAATAGGAAGGTATGTTGTCTCTAATTTTAGTAATTTATTTGATTATTTTCTTTGGAAATTAAAGGGGCAAAAATCCAATATTATATTAGGGACCTTAAGTTGCCCTATGATTATTAAATTAATCTATGATGCATAAATGACTAAAGCAAATCCAAAAGTTGTGAAGAAATAATTAATCCAATAAAAGAAAATTGCCAACAATTAGTATATAATTAATCTACATTAATCGAATTAATTTCATAAACTTTCATAATTAATTTGATAACATGTGTTAAAGGCATAATTAGGGATATATAACCTTAATTAAGAACCAATGGCTAATAAAGGACTAAGATAAGCATATAAATAGCTTCAGGGTCTGAAGGACTGAGGGTCGACGACAAGGATAAGCAGCTCGCGTGAAGATCAGCTGGAGTTTCTTTTGTTTTTGGGCTGTATATTATTTTGAATTATTGGGATGAATATAACACTACTATAACCAATCATGGTTAATATTTTGTAGTACACTCATCAGTTACTCGCTCTCTTGAATTGCTCCGATGCGCCACTCTGATCAAATTATTTTGAAAACGCTTTAGAAAAACGGGGTGTTACAGAGCATACTCCGTGATCACACTAGACAATGGTTAGCGGGATGTTGCCGGAACATTGGGACTTGCTCATCGCTTCAAGCTGAACTCGGGGCTCTATGGGATGGTTTTTCACTAGCATGGTCACTTGGCTATAAGGAAGTTGTGGTCCAGATCAACTGTTTGGTGGCATTGAATCTAGTCAGGAACCCAGACAACTGTTTGTTTGCCTCCAAGAGCCTGGTCCGACGGATAAAACAATTAATGGCTAAAGATTGGAGAATATCCCTCTCCCATGTCTTCCATGAAGGGAACCGCTGTGCACATTATCTAGCCACCTTTGCGTTGAATCTTGCCATTGGGAATCTTTTTCTTCAGGAGGCTTCGGAGGGCCTGAAGGATATTCTTCAAGCGGATGCAAATGGCGTTGGATGGGTGCGTCTGTGCCCTGATGCTGACTAAGCTGATGTTTTAATTTCCCTTGTAAACAAAAATATTGTAAAATCATGGGGCAAAAATTTTTCATTCATTATAATATATGTGGTGAATAAGGAGATATATAGAGGGATACTTTTGTTAATTTTTCATGGCCTCTATTTGTTGAAAATTCTACTGTTGTCATTTAGATTCATTTTAATTTTAAAAATGAAAAAATATTTAATTTTTATCCATTTCAATTTTATTATGATCTGTTTAATTTAGAGTTTTATTGTTTTCATTTAGCTTAATTTGTTTACTTAATTTAGTGCGCTTATTATACTTGGCCAAAAGTATGATGATACATAATTTTAATTTCATCCTCTAAGTTTAATAAGAAAAATATTTAGATTATTATGTACTTAAAAATAAAATGGGAAATAAAGCTGTTCAAAATTTTATTCAAGCTATCATAATTTTAAAAAAAATTGAAATATGCAATTACTGAACCAATCTGTGTGCCAAACATGCATGTTCAAATGCAAATTAATGAACAAATATTTGACCATAAAAATAATGAACAAATAAAATAGAAGTTACTAAAAGAAAGAAAAGAAAAGAAGCAAAGTGTGCCAAACATGCATGTTCTTCATATGAAACCACATGATTTATTGAGTTTGCATTACAAGAAGGAAGAAATTACACGCAACCTTTTTGTTCAAGTTTAGCATTATTCAATTTTATAAGCATAAACACCATATTTTTAATGTCTTATATTAAAGGAAATAAATGTGAAAAGTATACATGATGTAGGACGTAAAGGATCATCGGGATAAAAACAATCAGAAAAGAGAAAGAACATAAGAGAAAGCCGAGAAGGAAAACTGTAGTCTGGATTCAAAAACCAATAAATCCGCCATAAAATGAAAATCTAATAATTTATTTATCCTACCTAATACAAAATACTTACAAAAATAATTAAATATAATCTAGGAAAAATCTCAAAAAAAAAAAATATCACTTGAATTTCAAAATCTCGAAGCAAAACAAGTTGTCAATTGCTTTACTGTTCTTGTTAATTCTATTAATATTGTTGTCAATAAGGTTTTAAAGTTCAAGTGGTATTTTTTTGTCATTTTCTCATAATCTAAAAGATGGTGGTGGAGATAGTGTAAAAAAAAAAAAAAAAACAAACACACACAACCACATATACTAAGCTTTTACTTCATATGTTATTTGTTAGTTTTCTATGTTTTGATGATAACAATTATAATGAAAATAGACTTAAAGGTTCAAAATAAAAACCTACATTTCAAACCTAACTTGAATCATTAAGTATTTTGAAGTGTTTGTCAAAGGTAGACTCGAGTCAGATGTTTCAAATCATTTATAAAAATTGTTTTGATTTGGAATGCCCTAAGTTTGGGTAAGTTAAACTCAAGGGAATTAGTTTGAAGCTTTTAACTGAAAGTTTTCAACTTAAGTTAATTTTGTTTCAACTCGAGTTAATTGCTTTGAAAGATTTAAATTTAAAGTCTCACACTAAATTAATCTTTCTTCAATGATTAGACTTTACATGAATTGACTCGAGTGAATATTACTTACGTACCTCGAGTGATTATTTTGAAGTTAATAATATTACCTAGAGTTATCTTTGCCTTAAATGTTTTCAATGTCATTTGGTTGTGAATCAGAACCGCTTGACTCGAGTTGGATAATAAGTAACTCAAGTCAATCACTCTAGGCAGCTTTCTCTGAACTTGAGTTATGTGTTGTTCTAAACTTTTCTTCCTTATTCCAAACTTGCTTATTTTTGAAAGAAAGTATTTGACTGGTGTATAAGATACTTGCCTCGAGTCAGCGACTCAAGTCAATGTTTCTTGGACTTGAGTTAAAACTTACAGAGACATCTTCTTACACTAGTGCAAAAAAGGCTTTTAAGGCCGGACAAAATAGGCTCGTAAGAGCGGACGGACGGCCGGTCTTGTTCCAGCCGGTATTAAAAGTCTACATATAAGACCGGACAATGATCCGGTCTTAAAAATCTACATATTTTAGACCGGACATTTAAAACATTCGGTCTTAAAATTTGTACTAAACGAACATGAAATAGTTTGATTTGGTCGGTCCAAAAACTCAACTTTTAAGACCGGCCTAAAATTAGTCCGCTCTTTAAAATATCGGACTTTTAAGACCAGACAAAATAAATACGGTCTTAAAGTTAGCGACTTCTAAGACCGACTAATCATACGTGGTCTTAAAAGATTGACTTTTAAGACCAGATGATAATTACGTCCGGTCTTAAAAATTTTCTTTTAAGACCGGACGTCTAAATATAACATAACGGTCTTAAAAAGGTCAACTTTTAAGATCGGCTTAATATGACCTTTAAGACCTGTCATATAATTACATCCGGTCTTAAAAGTCAAACACATAAGACCGGCTTATTTATTTCCAATCTAAATTTTCCTGAATTTTTCCCTGCTGTTGTTCCTGCTACTATATATATACACAAATCCACTAACTAATCCAGCACATAAAAGTCGATACTTTAAGCTACAAGCTATGAACAATTATTTGAATAAATTGAATTGGAAAAATGATACAAATATTATTCACCATGAGTTATTTGGCCTCTTAATTAATCTACAACACCAAAGTTAATTCATACATCCAATAAGATAACTTACTTACAAATACAATAAGTTACAAATACAACATAGATGCGCCCAAAATAATATTCACCATGCCTTCATCATCTGATTCCCATGCCACCCAACAACGTAACATCCTCTTTTATAACATGATCGGATCCTGCCACAAAAATAAAACAAGGAACAAACTTCATATATAGTCAAAGACATTTTATGAACATAGCAGGAATAATATATATAGTTAAAGCCTTAAAGTAGTCAAATAAATCTGCATATATATGAATATTACCTTATGAATTGACTCTTTTATAAAGTGATATCTTCCCATATCCCTTCTTGATGATCACTTCTTGTGCCGGGTTCATTATTCGCTTCATCTTCTTCGTTCGTGTCTGGTAGACCCCTTGAAAAAGGTGTACTCTCAGGAATACCATAATTTGAATTTTCCTCATCAATATCAATGACCCTCTTTCCTTGGAGAGCTACAGACCACATTTTATTTTCTTGATTGGTGATATAGAACACTTGTTGCGCTTGGTCTGCCATAATAAAAGGTTCATCTCCAAAACTTCTACCATTGACATCGACTAATGTAAATCCTAGCCGATCGATCCGAACACCATTATTGACATCAACCCATTTGCATTTGAAAATGGGAAATCTAATTTTCACATAGTCCACCTCCCATATCTCTTCAATAACCCCATAATATGGCATGACTGCCAATAAAGGGCTTTTGTCTTTCGAACTGGAGAAGTGCATAGATTCAGCCTCTAACATAACACCACTGTTCTGGACTGTGCTCCTATCATCTAGGGACTTCGTGTAAAATGTATAACCATTGATCACATACGAATTCCAACTTATGACATCAACCTCAGGACCACGTGCTAACCATTTGAGGATATCAGAAACACATTCCTCCCCTCGACCTTTCGTTTGAACCAGTGTGCAAAAGTTCTGTTATGCTCCCTAATCAACCTTTGTTCAGTCATTTGAGGATTTTCTTTCCTCACAGCTTCTTTATGTGCAGCTATGCTGGCTTGAACTTCATCAACATTATTCAAGATGTATAAGTGGACTTGTGACAATTCATCAGGATCCACAGTCTTTACTGAAGCCCCTCGCCTACCCCCTCCAGCATGATGACGTTTTGGAAGCCCAATATGTCTTACTTTGGCCAAATAATTTTGACAAAATTCCATGGCTTCTTCAGAAACATATTTCTGAACAATCGATGCTTCTGGACGGTATGCATTCTTCACGTACTCTTTAAGGAATTTCATAGATCTTTCAATTGGGTACATCCACCGTAAATGGATAGGGCCGCACAACTTTATCTCCCTCACTAGATGAACAATTAGATGAACCATGATGTCAAAAAATGTAGGAACAAAAAGCTTCTCAAGGTGGCACAAGATAAGATGTCCTTCATTCTCCAATTCATCCAACTTTTCAATGTCGAAAACTTTAGAACAAACCGCATTGAAGAAGACACAAAGTCTAGTCAAAACAACCGAAGGTCATATTCAGCGATGCCTCGAATAGCTATTAGGAGTAGCTGTTGCATCAAGACATGACAATCATGAGATTTTTGGCCTACTAATTTCAAGTCCTTCATCGATACAAGCCTCTTAAAATTTGAAGAATACCCTGAGGGAACTTTTGTGCCATGTAAACACTCACAAAAACTACATTTCTCATCCTTAGACAAAGTATGAGAAGCCGGGGGACAATAAGTTCTCGTCCCATACGGCCTTGGATGTAGCTCTTCACGTATTCCCATTGCTTGCAAATCCAATCTTGCCTTCACACCATCCTTGGAACTGCCTTGTATGTTGAGAAGCGTGCCAACAATGCTATCACATACGTTTTTCTCCACATGCATGACATCGATACAGTGTCTCACATCAAGATTGCGCCAATAGGGAAGATCGAAGAATACAGATCTCTTTTTCCATATATTTGTATCTTTTCTACTCTTGGCTGTCTTCCCGAAAATGACATTGATATTTTTCACCTTCTCATAAACTTGCTCCCCAGTCAATGGCACTGGAGCATCTTTATATTCTTGGCCACCAAAGAAGGCTTTCTTTAATTGACGATATGGGTGGCCTCGTCTAAGAAATCTCCTATGTCCAAGGTAAACTGTCTTTCTTCCATGTTGGAGTTGATGGTAGCATGTGCCTTCTTCACAAACCGGACATGCGTATAACTTCAGGACTTAGTCGTCTCTCATTCAAACATTTTACACAAGGGCAATAAAACTTCCCACTATCATCATTGGCATTTTGTTTAGCAAATTCAATAAAGTCCCTCACCCCATTCTGATATTCAACGCTCGTCCGTAAAGCATTTATCCAATTGTGATCCATAGTAGAATTCCTATGGACGGAAAGATTTAACATATGTATAATAAGGCAAAATAAATGTATAACGAAGAATCACTTTTGGTCATGAATATCACAGTGAAGCCAAACTAAAATACTCCCGAAGCAAAATAAATGCATGACGAGGAAATTTAAATGCTTCGCATGAAGGTCTTGTGGACTCACCTGTAGCATATAAATTCAAATGCCAAATAAGAGTCTTTCTTCTCTCGTCACGAATGTTGATGTTGGAGACAACACAAGTACCCTAAAAATATTTGTTGGTCAGTTGGGTAGGTCTCAAGTGCAAATATAATCTTCAGAATAGAATATTCATTAACAACAGAGAAGCACACAAGAGCATTTCATCGATTTCGTTCAACTCAAGAAAAACCCAGAACGATAAGTAGGCAAACCATGAAGTTATATAACCGAAACACCTCTTATAGCTTGGTCTAAGTTTAGCTGAGGAACGAGGAAGTGATTGTCGAGAGAGCAACGCGAAGCACCGACGGAGCAACACACAACCACGGGAGACAGAACCTCCTTAGTAATCACTTTCGGCGCGACAAGAGAAATTCAGAGAGGGAAATTTAATTTTCCGCGCGATAGAGACATGGTTTTATGTTTGGATTTTTTAAGACCGATTAATTATAAAGCATCTGGTCCTAAATATTTTATATTAAATTTTTAAGTGTTACTTTTAGGACCGAATTCTTATCTGTCCGGTCCTATATATTTAAAACCGCAGTTTTATAATACCTCGGACCTAAGTTAATTTTCCAGAGAAAAGAGTATAGACTTTGGGCCTTTGGAGAGCACAGAAAATTATCAATGCTATTAATTAATGCTATTATTAATTACTTGAAGAAAAAATTAAAAGAGACAAGGTTATAGTTCTTAATTAATGCTATTCTTAATTAATGCTACTATTAATTACATTAACAAAAAAATTAAAAAGAGACAAGCTTATGGTTCTTAATTAATGATATTCTTAAATAATGCTATTATTAATTACTTGAACAAAAAATTAAAAAGAGACAAGCTTATGGTTCTTATTAATGCTATTATTAATTACTTGAATATTGCCGTACACATTGCCAAAAAAAAAAAAAACAGAAAATTATCAAAGCTTGTTATCCTTCAAAGCTCAGGCAATATCGGCTTGAGCAGCATTAATCTCCCGCCGGATATTAGCAAGTTCCCGTCTTATTCGTATCAGGTCGTTAGAGGAAAGAGGACGAGGGTCAGCGGTCGGTGCGCTGGGGCCAACTGGTTGGAGAGGTGGAGCAGGAACCTCTTCATGGTCGGAAGGCTGGAGGGGGGTGCGGCAATGTCTTCATCATCGGAAATAACAATGGGTCCAACGACCCGAGACTCTTCTGTTTCAATCGAACGCACTCTCGATGGAGGAGGCACACCGTATAATGATCGACGGAAGGCACGAGCATCACGAGTAAGAGCACCCCTACGAGCGGTTATCTTGTATCTAACCATGGTTTGAGCAGTACGTTGGTGCAAAGAGGTATGAGGCGTTTATTAATAAAGGCAGAGCTAGAGGTAGTTTGGAGTTACGAGGTAGTGCAGACTTAATAAGGAGTGTTAAGGACGGAGAGGTAAAGAGCAGACTAATGGTCTACACTTTACGAGCGAGTTTTATAAATATTATTTAATTTTTAAGATGAATTAATACTAAGACCGACCTTTTATAATTTCTCCGGTCCTAAAAGTATATTATTTATTTTTTTAACTGAATTAATTTTAAGACCGACCTTTTATCACTTCTCCGGTCCTATAAGTATATTATTTATATTTAGTCAATTAAATTACTTTTAAGACCGATCTTTTATCAGTTTTCCAGTCCTAAAATTCATTTATTCAAGATTTAAATTTCCTAAAAAAAGTTCATCATTTCAAATTCCGATAGCAGAGTCGTATCCTTACACTCTATCAGATCTCTACGGCTTCCAGATAAACTTCCCAACGTAACTAGGCGTCTCCTCGTATTCTGATGAACTATGCGTCTGCTCATTAAAGGTTCCGACGTTTCACTCCGGATGGGTTCTCTATTTAAAGCCGTTGTTACTTTACTTTCTTCACATTCTTCATCATCACTTCCACAATGGCTGCTCCACTGCCCCAAGGTCCTCCACCACCACCAGGTCCTCCTTTTCCTCCTCCCGCTGGGCATAACAATCCTTACCCTCCTCCTCTGCCTCCGAACCCGACCACCAAACAGCTGCTGCGCCACCTCCTGGCTCGCGTCGATCATATATATCGACGACAGGGCCAGCTTTTTCAGGTCTACCACGCCGTCAACAACAAGATCAACGCGATACTCGATGCCCACGACGTTGAGTACAATCTGTTAGATGACGACGTCACCGACCCCTCCGACGACTCCCTCCCCTCCGACAACGATGGGGAGGAGTAAATATTTTTCTGTTTTTTTTAAATCATGTACTCCGCTGCCCCCCATGGGGCAGCATTAAAAATATATAATAAATTTGTTACTTTCCTATTTCGATCGCCTTTATCCTTCTGATCAGTACATTATTTCTTTTTCCGACAAGGAGGAAAAAAACAAAACATTGTCCTTGTGTGTATGATCAACATTAAAAACTCACAAATTAAAATATCCAACAATATACAGTTAAGATCAAACCAACAAAACAAAAAGAACGTTTACCTTATTCGAATAAAAACAAACAGTGACAATTCTTCTCAAGGTTAGACCATCATTGTCGTCGGTTTTACCTCGCCTGATTAGAAACAAAGTGTCCTTTTCAATATCTCTCATCTTTTTCAGACAAAAAGAAAAGGGACAAAGAAAAGGGAAACCGATAATCTAAATTTGGAGAGGTAAAAACGACGACATTGAGGGTCCTAGCTTGAGCAGAACGCCAGAACCTCGGTTGCCTTTAATTACCCTAATTAATTTGTTCGAAAAGCGAATCAACTCTATTTAAAGGAAGACTATTAGGAGCGGACGGTAAAAGGAGATACGGTCCTAAAAGTGTCGAATACTTTTAGGATCGTCATTTTAAAACATACGGTCCTAAAATGAACGCCAGAACCTCGGTTGACTTGAACCCTAATTAATTTGTCCGAAAAGCGAATCAACTCTATTTAAAGGAAGACTATTAGGAGCGGACGGAAAAAGGAGATATGGTCCTAAAAGTGTCGAATACTTTTAGGACCGTCATTTTAAAACATACGGTCCTAAATGTCTCACCAATATTTTGTCAATACTTTTAGGACCGCAAGTATACAACATGCGGTCCTAAAAGTCTCATATTATTTAACCGAAAACTTTTAGGACCGGAAGTTTACCCATATTCGGTCCTAAAGTTGCGAACTCACTACATCATCCTGAACCTCAAATTTCAAGCGCACTAAATAGCTATATCTACCATCCAATTTCAGATACCCAAAAATGGACATAAGAAAATTGTTCGAAAAATTAAACAAATTTATCTATTGAATTTTACATTGTCTGTGTATTATTTACAAATTGATCGAAAAAATAATCAAATTTTACAGAATATTTACAAATGAATAACATCATTAATTATTGTCCCTGATCACTACTTAAGATCAGGTGATACATATATTGACAAAACAATTCGCGTATATGCTCGAGTTCAGCATCCGAGAAGGGGGCAGGGCATTGAAACATCTGTAACATCAAAGACACAAACTGAATTAATAACTTGCGCTCATATTTCAGATGTAATTCATTAAGCCAGAAACTGAATTAACTTGCGTGCATAATATATGTAACATCAAATATTTACCTTTGCAAATAATTTAGTTTCTCCTTTAGTGACAATATCATGCATGTGTTTCATGATGTATTGGCCACATAGGTTGGACTCATGTGGTTGCCGACGAGTCTAAAAAGAAAAATAAATATATAAGTAATATATATCTTATGACTAAGTTCACAAGGCAGTTGACAAGTTTATCAATATTATATTGTACCAACCTCTGGTCTGAGCCATTTAGGCTCTTTGGCCTTTGAAGGACGCTTTTTGAGTGCATCGATTTGGAAGGTCCTCATAGCACTATCATAAAAAATGCATATGTATCAATTCACTGAAAATTCACAGCAGAGATTTCTGACAAGAGAATCAAAATGACATGCTTACTCGTTGATGGTCTGCACCAACGTGGGCACTAGCAGGCTGTGAATGGAGCATAAGAAGATAACTTTAATTTCTTCCATGCACATGATGACCAACTGCCAGTGGCGGCTGAAAATTCACAGCAATAAAGTATACTCAGTGATATATGTAGGCATGTAGCAGAATTAAGTGACTTGTAGCCAAGATTTGTGATATGTACCTGTGGAAGAATGGCAACAAGTACACCTTTCTTCTCACATTACACAACCTCCTTGATATGTACTCTTGTCTTTGCACCATGGTTGTTTGACTCATATACTGTGGGCACAAGAATCCAAAATCGTCTAACCTGCCCTCATTCTCCAATTCTTGATGCAAGAACCTACAATAATTACATCGATCAGGGAATTAGTATATATATGTATGTGTGTCTAAACGATGCATTTAAATTATATGTACCATAGAAGAACATACTTACTTCATCCAAATTTGAATAATTGCATCAGTAAGCTCCTGTCGAGGAAGCAGCAGGGAGTCAATATCAACGGAGTCAACTTGGACTGGTAGGGGAATTGCCTCGCCTACTACTTCATTGACAGACCACGATTTAGTTTTAAAACATCCACTTTTCACCATATCGGTTATTTTTTCGCGGCTAGTCAACTTAGCAGTAGGGGATTGAGCCTGAGGAGGAGGGGATGGAGCTCTACGAGGGGATGGAACTTGAGGATGAGGGGTTGAAGCTTGGGGAGGAGTACAGACATGTACAAGCTTCACTGGCCAAGAGATGAAGGTTCCCTTGACATTACTCACAATCTTCATCTCATCAGTTGGGAGAGGGAGAGGTGCATCAATGATCACCTTTTCAACTGACACTCTAACTTCATCATCAGACATTTGTTGGTGGTGTACAGTTGATCCCAAAAAGTTGTGGACAGTCCCTTTTGCAACCAATAGTAGTCTATCATGATCCTCCATATAAAGGTCACAAGGTTGCTCTGACTGTCCAACAATGCAGCTCCCTCGAGTGCTCTGCTGCACAGTTGCAGGTGAGTGTGTGAAGGGAACACTGGTCTCTGGACGTGAGCTCAAAAGCAGCTTCACCTAATTCAGTTCCTCTCTCAATTGGCTAATATCAGATTGATACTTTGCTTCTTTAGCCGCTGATTCCTCATTTATTTTGGCCACTGTCTATTGCATCTCCTCCCGGGTAATTACCTCTTTCCTTTGGCGTTTGGCGGATGAACCAAAGAATACCTTCAGGCCTACTCGTCCTTCAACCCCCCTTACACGCCCACCGTGGTCCGGTTTTCCGGTGGCAATAGTGAGAAGATTACTCCTACCGGACGACACGAAAGATCCCTCTGCCTCTTTCTTCTTAAGATCTTCCTGTAAGGTACAGATAACGAGAAGCTTAGTAATGAATCATGTTTAGTAACTAAAAAATAACAACAATAACGATACTTACAATTTTTTCAGCAACTACACGAGTTTGTTCACTCGTGTAGGAGCCGCTTGGCTTTTGTCGAATGTGCAATCACAAATCCTCGTAACGTATTGGAGATGGCGGACCATGTACCACCTCAGGATTGGATTCTGCTTCATCTTCCAATCTCTTCCGCTTGGCCGCCATCAATTCCTTTTCAGCCCTTTCATATTCGCCGCGAGAAGCCCTATGCGGGCAATCATTCTTTCTCCCTATCTCCTGTGCTTTTGCCCTTCTTTGCTGTGAATCAGAATTGAAAACAACTATTAATTATGAATTCCAGCCATCTCATCACTAACAGAAATTAGAGAACTTCTGCTTGATATGAACCTCAAACACTAGTCAAATTCACTTCATCAAGTTTCAACATTTTATTATTTAAGGAAGATGTAGATAGGTTAAGAAACAAAAGAGAATTATGTTTACAAAAGAGCTATATATGTTTTGTACTGCTAGGTAGATAGAACAAGAAACAAAAGAGGATTATGCTTATAGAATAATACAAACTTGATCCTTTTTAAGGCATCCAGTGGGATCATCAGTACGTCCACATTAGATAGTAACAATTGGGTATATAAAGTTTCCCCCTTTTAAGACTATTCATTTCCTCCTTTGCAAGACAAACCATTACACAATTACCTCCTTAGTATTTTACCTTTTCAGGGTTTACATATCAGACTTGCATAGACAAAGGCAGGAAATGTATACTTCTATTCACACACCAAATAATATAATTTAACTAACAGGATTAGATGAACAAATATAAGCTCACAGGTTACATAAGCAAACAAAACTAAATATAGACTCACTAGAGCTTCAGGAGTGGTCCGTAGCAGAACAAATTGTTTCCAAATTCGTTCATCAATAAATGTGTAGTGTTCCTAAGGCCGTTTGGCAGACGCAACCTCGTAAAAAATATACGTGTTAGCGAGAGAGGTCTTAAACTTCCTCCATCGATCAGCACAATAGGACAATGTCTTGACTTTCAACTCCTCAGAGTCAGGGACAGTGTATGTAAGCCGGATAGTGTCCCAAATAGGTTGCTTTACTTTGTCAAAGTTAACACTTTTCCACTCATCTTCCAAGATGCTAACCTTGCTGCGCGCAAGATACCCGACAAAACTATTATATTTGTTTTTATTAGGACCGAAAGGTCGCAACTTTTCATTGAACTGAATCTCGAGCCTTGACCCAGAAGTCCGACTTAGAGATACATCCATCATTCGTGTGCCTCTTCTACCACGGCGTGCAGGGCGGTTAGGAGGCACATTGTCAGTGGAGGAGGGTCCATTCTGACCCACACAATTAACTGGCGATCCCGGAACACGAATGGTATCGTCTTCACCGTTCATTTTCGAGACAGTAAGAGAGGAATGCCTGAGCAACTGAGAGAGTAAGAGAGGCTACTGGTACGTGGGAGAGGAAGAGTGGTAATGCAACAGGAAGAGTGGAGTGGCTTCACAACAACAAGAGGGGTTTCAGAGTTCAGAGGTACAACGTAAGTCTTAAGGTAACGTTTCGCGCGAAGATATATTTGGCTGTTTATTTTTAAGACCGGATGAACAACAACGACGGTCTTAAAGGTTAAGTTTTAAGACCGTCCATTTTTTAAATCCGGTCTTAAAAGTATTACTACCGGGCGCAATTTATGTTCGGCTTAAAAGTATAATCACTACTACAAATATTGGATATCACTACCCTAAAAAACGTCCTTATTTAAAAATAGGGAGTAAAAAATGAAGGTAGTGGCAATCTTGTAAATATATATAAGGAAAATGACCATTCAGCGACCTGAAATGAAATTTAGGACTTATAAAATTGGATATTGTCGTCCTAAATTTATTTCAGGTCGCCTAATAGCCATTAAGAATTTGCCGCCATGGCATTTTGTTTGTTTGGCGCCATGGATTTTTGTTGGAGTATTGAATTTAGGCGACCTGAATTTAATTCAAGTCGTCTGTTAGTGAATTTAAACGACCTGAATTCCATTAGGTCGCCCAAATTGCTAAAAACTTTGCCGCCATGAGTCTTTTTTTGGGTCTAAAACTATTGAATTTGGCGCCTTTAGTTTTTTTTTTTTTAAAAAAATTATTACAGGCGACCTGAATGATAATCAGGTCGTCTGTTTTGAATTTTGGACAACCTGATATTAAATCAGGTCGCCTTTAATCAGAATATGCACGACCTGATTAGATATCAGGTCGCCTTTAATTTATAACCGGCGACCTGATTCTTTTTCAGGTCGCCTTAGTTTTTTTTTAATTTTTATTATGGGCGAATTTTGGACGACCTGATATTAAATCAGGTCGCCTTTAATCAGTACATGGGCGACCTGATTAAATATCAGGTCGCCTTTCATTTATAATCGGCGACCTGGTTATCTTTCAGGTCGCCTTTAAACAGAATATGGGCGACCTGATTCTTTTTCAGGTCGCCCAAAATGTGCAATAGGCGACCTGATTTTAAAATCAGGTCGCCTTTATCGACCTTAAAACCTAATCTCCGTATTTCGGCTCTATCTCTCTCATTCCACCTCCTTCCCCAAATCTTGGCTAACCCGCGGCTCTATCTCTCTCATTCTGCCTCCTTCCCCAAATCCTGGCTAACCCGCAGCTCTCTCTCATTCCGCCTCCTTCCCCAAATCCGGCAACCATTCAAAATTGCGCTTTTTGAATCAGAAAAAAAAAAGCCCAAATTCGTTCAAGGCGAGGAACGGCGAACGACGACGGTGAGTGGCGATCGTCAACGTCGGTGGGAAGTAGCGAGCCACGATGGTGATTTCTAGGCGATCAAGACTACTGTGATTTGGGATTTGCTTGAAGGTATTTTGATTTTCTGATTTAGTGATGTCGTATAGGGTAAACAAAATAGCTTGAATATGGCGTTAGGTAAGCTTCTGAGTTTCTGATTTATGCCCACACTTGTGGTTAAGATAAACGTTTTAATTTTAACTTTTTCTTTTGGAAAATTATCTGATTGAGTTTGTAAGTTTTTATATGACCACAAGAAGCTTTTCTTCTTTTCTTATCTGAAGCACCTTTTGTTTTTTTTCCTGGTAAATGACAAGGAACTCGTGGTTCTAGTCACAAGAAAACGTACTGTTCTCGGATATTTCATTTTCATGATCAATATATTTTGGAATGAATGACAATCTATTATAACATTTGAAGGAGGTTGAGCAAATCTGCAATAAGAAGTACAGAAACCTAACCTTATTCATTTTGTCTATCCATGTCTATAATATTCAAACATGCAATTACAAAAGTTAGGACTTAAAGTTTTCCTTAACCAACTCACCATAAATGTACAAAATAAAATGTCTAAGAGATATCAGGGGCATTCTAAAACAGCTTAGAGTTTTTGCATTCAAATGGTCTTCGTCATGATGCATGGCATTTTTTGTTCCAAAGCCACTACATGCACGAATTATTGAGCCACATTGGAACCTTAGACCCTTGGTTTATCATTAATGTATTTTTATCTTTTTTTTTTTGGTGTGTGGAAATTAATGTATCGTATCTTTTAACTTTGAAGGAATCTTGCTGGTTTTTATCCCTTGTCTAAAGCCTTTATGCAAAATATATACATAACTCCTCAGTGGCTGGTTTAACCACCAACAGAATAAAGCTTTTGGTTGGACTACAGCAAAAATGTCAGTGGTTGAATTCCAAATGAGAATTGAGAGGAGCACTTTCTAGTTGTTTGGTTTTTTCAAGTGATTTTGTGTGATTGACTAGGTGTAATAAACCACACGGTGTAGCATATCTCACCTATTAAGGTGTGTTTGGGATAACATCTAATGGAAAAATAAGTCCATCCAATGGAGAAAAAAAGCCCATGGAGAGGGAAAACATAATAATTGAGTGTTTGAAATAACATTATAAGCTTCTGAGTTTGATGAAGGTTTTTGAATCTGTACTTCTTGTGTTTAATAGAGGAAGAATACAACCCCACATATTGAGCAAGAAGAGTATCCTACGAACAACTAGAGTGAATTTGTATATCTACCAACTAACTTTATTTACAAGTTGGCTGTTGATTAGAGGGTTATCACAAGTATCTTAATTAATTGAGATTCAGCGTTATCCACACATTGGTTGAACATTTCAATTGTTTTTTTCAACAATTGTCTCTGATGTGCTCATTCTCTAGTAGACTGTTGACTGTTAATTACCGTATGCTTGTTTTCCTTATTGCCTTCTTGCTACTTATCGTTAGCTGCTGTTTATTTCTTTCACTGTTTTTTTTTATTTTCTGATGAACTCTGTTTTTTCCCTTCTCATTAAGTTTAAACTGTTTGTTGCTTTCTACCATTGGACTGATTAGTTTCTGTGGACTATGGCTGAACGCACCCGGGTTTAGTTTCTTTGGTTTATACTGTATAGAACCTTGAAGCTTTATAGAATCAGCTGTGGTAGAACTATTGGGCAAATGCTGTCATAATTTTAAGATTCCTAGGACTCTATAATCCTAAAAGCTGTGTTATAGTTTACTGTTCATTTGAGTTACTCATTTTAATTTCATCTATAGTTGTATGAAATTGGCTGTTTTAACATATCCACTCTCTTCCCCTTTGCTTTCTTCTCATGCTTCCTGAATTACCTTCCCATTCCTTTTTGTCATACTCTCAGATTTCTTTCTTACAGTAACTTCCTCAAACTGAATAATAATAGACTATTTCTAATTTTTTTTTTTTTAAAAAGAGGTATATGCTGCATTCTCTTCATGTTCCTTAGCGTGGTTCTCTCATTTTCCTTAAAAAAAGATTATTGATGATCTTTGTGGCCCCAACTTCATTTTACTTGATGAAGGAAGCCATGAATTATTGTACATTTGTCAACACCTGATTTAGGTAGCTTCTTCTTCTAAGGATCTTAAAATTCTTCTAATGTTTTGCTTGTTTTCTCTTTAGTTTATATATGCGATTCACACACACACACACATCTATGTGGCGTTCAACTAGGCAACAAAACCCCTCTCTCTCTTTTTTTTTTTTTTTTTGCTAAACTTCTTCATGCTTTGTTTTATATTCATAAGAGTTTTGGTTCTCATGTAGTAATAATAATATAGACTTTTTTATTTTTTTTGCTACCTCTGTCAATTTAATACTTCAGTTTGATCAACGTCGTTTTTCCTTTTTTAATTTGTTCCTAAACTTTTAATTTGAATACTGATGGTAACTGCAATTGAACTCTGCACTATAGGATTTTTGATGCTTAAAATTTGTTTCTACATTCATCATTCATCACATAAGTGGGGATTCAAATATGTCTCTGGTCAGTCCTGGAAAATATGATTCAAATATGTTTCTGCTTTAGATATTGTCCTTTGTACGCCTACTTGTAGGAATTAATATGGCTCTCTGCTGCTTTAGATATAGTCTTCTGCATTCATCTTTTGTCTTGTTTTTTTAAAAAAAAGGTCTCGGTCAACTGCCTGCACTGGTCCAGGTAGTCTCCTGGACCGATGATACAGTTGCCCTAATTTAAGGGGGGAAAAAACCCTGCAAATATTACATGTACTACTATTATACATATTAGCTTGCATCATAGTCCCATGACGCATTACCTTTCGCCATCATTTTATCCTCAGTGAATGTGAATTCTCCTATTGTTGACTATTGTTCTTTTGCTCATTTTATCCTCTGTGTTGCATCATCGTTTTCTGCTCGTGTCACGACTGCTGCCTACTGACCCAAACCACAGACGCACGCAGGGTTAGGTCGAGCCTTTTATTCATTTTACCTCTCGTCGGCTTTGGGTTGCCGTTCGCTGTTAGTTGTCTTGAAGGTCAGCGCTTCTTCTGCTCTGTTTTTTGTTGCTTTTATTGTTTAATTTTAGAGATTTCTTTATTGCGATTGATTTAGCTTGTTGTGTGCGTGTGAGTAAAATGTTCAAATTTACTTGCTGGCTTGCTTAGAAACTAAATATTTGGGAAGTGTTGCATCATTGTGAGCATAAGACTATTGTACTTTTGCTTATTTTATCCTCAATGAATGTGAAGTCTCCTATTGCTGCACCTTTGTAATTCTTAAATTTAATTGCAAGTTGTCAGTGAATTCTCCTATTGCTGCTGCACCTTTCTAATTTTACAACTTAGATATATTTTAGTTTTTTGTATTGATGGAAGTATTGGATTTAATAGCTGATATTTTCTAAATTGCCTTAGTTAGTAAGTTTTGTTGAATTAAGTTGAAATGGTTTGTTGTTGAAATTTTGGGATGTCTTACTGTTGAGGGGAAATGCTGCCGAAATTTTTTGAAATTGTTATGAACTTGACTGTTGTTGGAAATGTCTTAGGTGATAACAAAATGGGTCATTGTTGGATGAATGCTTTGAGAACTAGCGAAGAATATGCGAAAGGGGTGGAAGAGTTTATTGAATTTGCTAGAAGGAATGTGACTACAAAAAACGGGATGTATTATTGTCCATGTGTTAATTGTTTAAATGGGATTCGAAGGGATGTTGCTGATATAAGGGATCACCTAATTTGTGATGGAATAAACCTTCGATACACAACGTGGATATGGCATGGTGAGGAGGTAACACCTAGTGCATCCCACGAAAATGAGGTTGACGTAGATGATGATGGAATAGAGAGAATGATTCATGATGTTGAGGTCGAATCCTTTGCACAACCGCATGAATATGATAGCGTGCGGAGTGATGCAGAGACACCTTTGTTCCCTGGGTGTACTAAGTATACACGGTTGACTGGGACCTTACATTTGGTCAACTTAAAGGCAACTTTTGGGTGGACCGATAGCAGTTTCACGTCGTTGCTTGAATTGTTGTGTGATATGTTGCCAGATGATAATGTACTTCCAAATCGTATGTATGAGGCCAAGAAAATCTTATCTACGATGGGTATGGAGTATAAAAAGATACACAGTTGCCCTAATGACTGCATATTATACAGAAATGAGTACGAAGGCCTCGATAAGTGTCCGAAGTGTAAAACTTCACGATACAAAGTGAAGAAATGTAGTGTTTCTGGAGAGCAGACAATAAAAAGGCAACCTTTGAAGACATTGTGGTATCTTCCAATAATTCCACGGTTTAAGCGTCTGTATACTAGTGAAGCAACGGCGAGGCAGTTGAGATGGCATTCTGATGAGAGAATATCCGATGGAAAATATCTTCGGCACCCGGCTGACTCTCTGCAATGGAAGAAAATAGACGAAATGTTCCCTCAATTTGGCAGTGAGCCAAGAAACCTTCGGCTGGGGCTTTGTACAGATGGCTTCAATCCGTATCGAACTCTTAGCAGTACCCATAGTGCATGGCCGGTTCTTCTTGTAATATACAACTTACCTCCCTGGCTATGTATGAAACGCAAGTATGTGATGCTGTCTATGATGATTTCTGGACCAAAACAGCCCGGTAACAATATCGATGTGTACTTGGCGCCTTTGGTTGAGGATTTGAAGAAGTTGTGGGAGGAAGGCATAGATGTGTTTGATGCATATAAGAAGGAGTTCTTCAAGTTGCGTGCAATGATTTTTACCACGATCAACGACTTTCCTGCATACGGAAATTTGTCTGGGTACAATGTGAAGGGGCATAAAGCATGTCCAATATGTGAAGCTGACACAAACTTCCAACAACTAAAGCATGGAAAGAAAACGGTCTACCTCAGTCACAGGAGGTTTCTTGATCGGTTCCACCCATATCGTAAGTTAAGAAAGCGTTTTAACGGCTTACCGGAGCATGGAACGGCTCCAAAGGCATTAACCGGAGAGGAAGTCTATAGTCGGGTGATGCATATCAATGTCATATTGGGTAAGCAGAAAAGGATTGCGGGTGAGAAGAATATATGGAAGAAGAGATCAATTTTCTTTGATCTTCCATATTGGCGTAGTCTTGATGTGAGACACAGTCTTGATGTGATGCATGTGGAAAAAAATGTTTGTGATAGCCTTGTCAGTACTCTTTTGCACATACCAGGGAAGACTAAGGATGGAATTAGTGCGAGACTAGACCTGGTTGATATGGGAATAAGAGAACGGCTACATCCACGAGTAATGGAAGATGGTAAGAGGGCATACATGGAGCCAGCAGCTCATACGCTGTCAAAAGCGGAGAAAAAAAGTTTGTGTGGGTGTCTATATGACATTAAGGTTCCACAAGGATATTCTTCAAATTTGAGAAGGTGTGTTTCAATGGACGATTTCAAGTTAGTGGGAATGAAGTCCCATGATTATCATGTGTTGATGCAACAACTATTACCAGTAGCTATTAGGGGCATTATGAAAGATGAAGTGCGGACCACTATAACAAAATTGTGCATTTTCTTTAATGCCATATGTAACAAAGTCATTGACATTGAAAAGTTGGATGAATTGGAAAATGAGGGTTATATTATTTTGTCCCAACTCGAGATGCATTTCCCTCCTGCATTTTTCGATATAATGGTGCACCTGATAGTGCACTTGGTAAGGGAGGTAAGGCTCTGCGGTCCAGTTTACCTAAGGTGGATGTACCCTTTCGAGCGATACATGAAGATCTTAAAAGGGTATTCTAAAAATCCTTATCGACCGGAAGCCTCAATAGTTGAGAGATATGTAGTCGAAGAGGCTATGGAGTTCTGTAAAGATTATCTATCAGGGGCGACGTTACAATCTCAGCATGATAAGGGTTTAAGTGAGGGAACTCGAGGAATCAAATTGAAGAATAAGCCTCGTGAAGAGGTGTTGCAAGCACACCTGTACATCTTGAATAATATGGAAGAAGTTCAACCATACATTGATGAACACAGAAAGAGTTTGAAGAGTAAGAATCCAAGGAAGAATGACATGCAAATCGCTCATGAGCAAAAGAAGACGTTCATAAAGTGGTTCGAGGAGAAGGTTTCACACGAGACCGGAGTGTCGGATACAATCGAGTGGTTAGCATGGGGGCCTTCTTATCAGGTCATCACTTGGACAGGTTATGATATAAACGGATATTCTTTCTACACAAAAGACCAAGATGACAGAAGTTCTGTGCAAAATAGTGGGGTGATGGTTGAAGCAGAATCCATGCACTTTTCAAGTTCGAAAGACAAAAACCCGGTGTTAGCATCAATGGCCTATTATGGCGTTATTGAAGAAATATGGGAGATAAGCTACACCAAGTTCAAAGTTGCTTTATTTAAATGTCGGTGGGTTAACAATAATGCTGTTGTAATAGATCCTAAATTTGGATTTGTCTCGGTTGATCTTCAAAGACTTGGTCATAGAGACGATCCATTCATTCTAGCAAGCCAGGCGAAGCAAGTGTTTTATGTTACAGATCCTACAAATAACAAAATTTCCATTGTACTTCAAAGTAAAAAACAGACGTATGGTGAAGAATCCTTGAACCTGGACGATACACTCCCTTTCACAACAAATCCACCTATAACACGTGAAGTAGAATTGGTAGATGATGAAGAATATGCTCCAAGAAAGGATCATTCTGAAGGAATATGGGAGACCATATAAAGTAAGATCTTAAGTTATGAAAAAAGTGTTATGTTATTGTTGTACAGGTTTAACATGTTAGTTCATTTTAATCATTTGTTTATTATTTAAGAATAACCCTATCTAACATTATTGATTTGTCTTTGATGATCAGGTTTAACATGTCTGGCTCTGCTGAGTCATCGAGTGATAGCGGAGATGAGGTACCGGTGGTGAGAAAGGGTAGAGGTAGCACACATATGGGTGCTTTAGTTGCACGTCGTCAGGGTAAGAAAAAGAGACTGCATGTGGAGTTCGATGCCAATATGAATCCGATTGGTCCAGAGGAAGACAATTTCATTAGCTACGTAGGCTATCTGGCTCGAAGCAAAGTCCGCATTGTTATCTCTGATTGGAAGTTGGTTCCTCAGAAAACGAAGGAGTTGATTTGGGCACAACTTTTGGTATCTCACTTTCGATTCATAAAGCATTTGTATCTTTAGTTTTATTACTTAATTTGTCTAATATCTTCTATCTTTTACCTTGCAGCAAACGTATGATGTGCCTAACAATAAGGCCATGTACAAGCATTGGATGGGCGAGGTTCGTCTGCGTTGGAAAGACTTTAAGAACAAGCTCACTAAAAAGTATATCCGAGGGGCAAAGAAGGACAAGGACCCATGTCAGGACTATGATTACATTTCTCCAGAGGACTGGCGGGAGTTTGTGGCGTCACGCCAAAGTCCTCAATTTCTTGTAAAATTTCTTTCATATCTTATCTTTTAGTTCGCATTGGTTTGACATCGAAGGCTCAAATTTATTTGTTTTCGTGTGACAGGAACAAAGTCAGGCCAATAGAGAGAGGCAAGCGAGAAATAAGTATCCGCATCTGTTGTCTCGGGGTGGCTATAGGAAGCTTGAACGGAAGCTGATGGAAGAAGAGTTGCAGAGAATGAAGGAAGCTTCACAATCCGATCCTTCCACTGTTATCCAGGCCCCGGAGCGTCCTCCTCGTCACAAAAAATGGATAGCTGCGAGGAAGAGGGGTGAGAATTTCGTAAATGAGGATGTGGCTGAGGTTGCCAAGAAGATTGTAAGTAGTTAAATTAGAAGTATTAAATAATAGCCTCTGTTGTTTCATATTTTTAGCGTTTAGTAACTATTTATGAATAATCCTTTGATACAGGATGCGCTTGAGCAGCAGAGCAGCCAAGGTTCGTTCACGCCGGGTACACGGATGGACATTTTGTCCACGGCGATTGGGAAGCCGGATTACCTTGATGCTGTTCGAGGGGAGCCGAGGGGAGTTAGCGTCGCGAAATTTTTTGGACGGCGTGCTACTTGTTCGCATGACGATGACAACCCTAGCCCTCAACTTGTAGCCAAAATTCGAGCGTCTCTCGTAGATGAGGTTATGGCACAACTACGGGGTGAAATGAGGGCTATGATACAAGAGAGGGAAAATACGCAGCCTACATACCAGGAATCTCTGGCCTTCCCAAGCAGTAAAGAAAGTTATCACGCTGCAGATGTACCTGTTGGCGAACCTTCTCATCACTCTCCAGATGTACATATTGGCGAGCCTTCTCACACTCCACAGGGTGGACAACCCTGCACCCTATATTTGGATGACCCACACCGGCGTATTGTTGCCGATGGTCTTGTTTACCCAGAACAAACCACACACCACAATATGCAAATTCCACAAGACCTACGTAGGGTGACTGTAAGAAGTGTGCGAGAGGGTGAAGAAAAGACAGCCATCCCGATTGATGATGAGGAGGTTCCAGATCTCAGCGCTGCCACCACATCGTTCATCCTTTGGCCGCATTATCTTATTGAGATGGGGACGACACCTCCAATGGTATTTCTATACTTTACTGATTGACGTTGACTAGATTCCCATTTGATTTTCATTGCTAACCCACTCGTAATCTGTTTATTATGTCTTCATAGTATGAACAAGCTGCGGACGTATTTCCATACTTAGCATAGCTGCGAGAGCTCACCAAGGACATCATCTCTATAGGCTTGCAGATGCCTTCTGGCGTTGTCGGTGCAGACAAGTCATATTCGATCAATATTGACAAGAAAGATCTGACAGAGTTTATGCATATGGAAGATTTAGATATACAGTGGCTTCAACTTGCAATCTTGTAAGTTTTTTGTACCCTTTAATTATGTCAGTTACTATTTTTTTATTTAATATATTCAACAACATCTATCATTTTATTTTGATTATAGTGTCTGCCACGACCTGTGCAAAAAGGGAGGCCTATTGGGTTCATTCGGATTCTTATGTCCTGGAAGCACGGCTTCGGCTCGCAATAAGTTAGCGAGGAGGGCCATTTATGCTGGGTTAGCAATGGGTGACCTACAATCGACTTGTTATCTAGCGCCAATACATGAAGGGTACGTATTTTTTTTTGTCTATATAAGATTTTTAAGAATTAATTGTTTTCTTATCTTAGTTTAATATGAATATGTATATGTTGTAGTGCTCATTGGACCCTGTGTGTAGTTTGCCCCTCTAAAAATGCATGTTATTGGTATGATTCTATAAGTGGCAGGCCAACCGAGGATATCAAAAGCATGTTTGCCGAGTAAGTAAATTTTTGTCTAAATCATCAATTCGTCTTTTAAATGAATTGTTTTCATGTCTGTTAATTTCCATTTTAATGATGATAGGGCTCTTAGGACGTATAGAGATCTTGATGGACAAAGAGACCAGGGTGGACCGAAGTGGTTTTACCCCAAGGTAAGTAGTTTCAATTCAAGTGTTTTTCTGTGCCACAATAGCTTTCGTTCTAACAATTTGTGTTTGATTTATAGTGCCATCAACAACCAGGGAACACCGAGTGCGGATACTATGTCATCAGTTGGATGCAAACTATCATTTCCAACGGAAAAACTACTGGCTTTGGAAACGTACGTAATGCTCTGTGATCCTCAAATGATAATATTTTATGTTGTGGTACTTCAGTTGTTAATTATACCTTGTTTTCCAATTTACAGTATTGGAAAACTGAGGAGCCGTACTCACAGGATGACCTGGATTCGACTCGAGACATGCTGGCTAGATATCTTCTTGAACATGAGTCACTTGCAAGTTAATCTATTGTTAGGGTATGACTTGGTGTGGTATGACTTAGCTCTGTCTGGCCTTCCCTTGTAAATATTGTACAAATTGGTTCTGTTTTGCAGTGGTATAGTTAAATTGTTGTAGCAACTTGTTCAGCGGATAGCTTCTGAGTCTGGGACTTGACTGAATGACTTGAATTTGATTGATTGTAACTGTAGTTTTGTTGTGAATCATGGACATGTATCTACCGTTAACGTTGTTTGAATTTTGCTATGGTTGGCTGAGTATATTATGGTAAAAACTTGTACATTTTGAGTTATTGCCTTGCTGTAATTGGTGTTAGAAAAACAGGAATTTGGCAGTTAATTGCTGTAATTGAGTTATGAATTGCCTGCTGTAATTGTGAATTGTGAAGTATTCAGCTTTGCAGTATATTGGACAAACAGAGCGAGAACAAATTTTTTTTAAAAAAAAATCTATTATAAGGCGACCTGAACAATATTTAGGTAGTATATTTTGACAAATAGGCGACCTGAATGGAAATATAGGTAGTCTTTTTAATCAAATAGACTACCTGAACAATGCAATAGGCGACCTGAAATCCATATGGGTAGTCTTTTGAACAAAATAGACTACCTAAAAGCAATTTAGGTAGTCTTTTGAACCAAATAGGCGACCTGAAATCAATTTAGGTAGTCTATTTGGTTCAAAAGACTACCTAAATTGCTTTTAGGTAGTCTATCTGGTACAAAAGACTACCTAAAAGCAATTTAGGTAGTCTTTTGAACCAAATAGACTACCTAAATTGATTTCAGGTCGCCTATTTCATTTAAAATATTACATTTATTTTAAAACAGACTACCTAAAAGCAATTAAGGTAGTCGTTTTGCTTCAATAAGCGACCTAAAATTAATTTAGGTAGTCTTTTTTACAAAATAGACTACCTGAAACAATTTAGGTAGTCTATTTGAAACCCTTGCTCCTTCTATTAGACGACTTGAATGCAAATCAGGTCGCCTAATATTAGGCGACCTGATTTTTATTCAGGTCGCCTAATGTTAGGCGACCTGATTTGTATTCAGGTCGCCTAATATACAACAAACTACTACTCTGTCCCCAACGTCCCTTAAAATCAGGTCGTCTTTTGAGTCTTTTTTAGGTCGTCGTTTTAGTATTTTGTAGTAGTGAATCTTTAAGACCTCCTGTTATATATATCCGGTCTTAAAAGTTTTATTTAATTTTTCCTTATTATTTTGGATCGTAGAAAAAATAAGTCGGCCTGTTTGAGATTTCTCTATAAAGAATTTTTATATTTCAATTTTTTTAATAACATTTTTAAGACTGGTCGTTTTTCTAAGCGGTCTGAATAATATATTTAAGACCCATTGGTAAACGATTCGGTCCAAGAAGTTCTTTATATTTACAAAACTGCCACCGGTCATACCTTTGAAGTTCTTTATATTTACAAAACTGCCACTGGTCATACCTTTAAGACCGGGCCGTCGATAGTCCGCTTGCACTAGTGTTATTTATGATCTAACTCTTTTTCTGAGAACATCAATGATTCGAGTTAATTTTTGTTCACCTCGAGTCATCAACTCAAGCAAGCTTTAATTTAACTCAAGTTAGCTCTACTGGTTTTGGAAATCACCGTGCTTGTAAATCTAAGATTATTGATTGTGATCTCATTACTTCTTATCATCACTCATTACTGTTTCTAACTATCTTTAATCAGTTTGTTAGTAAGTTTCAATGATTATATAAAGGATTAACAACAAATTGTCATAAAGCAATTTGTGTGTAAGAATGCATTTAATACTCTTGGCTAAACAATGCACAAACACGGCAACCATTCCTCTGAGCATTCTAAAAGTACCTTATGCTATTCCATTTATATAATAAATATTGTTTCTTAATAGTCAGAACAAATGGAATGAAGGAATGTCAAAGCGGCACATTTACGACTGCATCATTAATGGCGAAAGTGACTATCGAGCTTCATTGGTCTAACGGCTACATTGAAAGTTACAATGGATAATCTTCAAGCTTCTCCAACGGTCATTAATGTCAACCAATATAAATACCAAAAGCATTGAATTCACCAACTATCGAAACTCTACGCATTCAATTCAAACTTATTGCAATCAACTATTTCATTTGTTTCATTTAATATCGTCGGATATCGTGTAATTCAATGATTATTGTTCATATTCTCTATGAGAGAGCTTAAATGTAACACCCCAAATTCCATAGTTCAAAATGTGTTGGTTGACACTTAGTTTTAAGAATGTGTCGATTGACACTTAGTTTTAAGAAAATCAACAGAGTTTGAGGTGTTACCACTCAAAGTAATGCGGATTGGAGAGCATGCACTAACGTTTGGACAATGAGTAATTGATATAAAATACCCAGGCATAAACTGGTACATTAAATATTTTCCAAGGGAATATTCATGTGATACAATTACAGAACTTGTGTATA
The DNA here is from genome assembly GCA_034222035.1 of Acacia crassicarpa. Taxonomy (NCBI): domain Eukaryota; kingdom Viridiplantae; phylum Streptophyta; class Magnoliopsida; order Fabales; family Fabaceae; genus Acacia; species Acacia crassicarpa. Next base: position 13,739,578 of record JAWXYG010000015.1, read on the forward strand.
ATTACAACTCTCAAATAGTAACTATACATCCTTAAACCAAGCCTTTAACTAGACTTATAGCAATGAACCCAACTCAGCTAATCAAACGTATTGGCCAGGTAGGTGTCTAGTGGAAGTCTCCCCATCTTTCACGGCGACTTATTGACTGAACCACATCGACTACACCTGTCTCCGACACCAAATGGTTTGAAGTAACTTCGTTAGATTCATGCCAGAAACTAGTCTCTAGTGACCATCATCAGGCTCCCTTCTCGACCGGTGCCTCTTCGTTGTTCTGTCCATCGGTGCCTCTTTTTGGCTCTGCACTGCTACAAAATAGGGATACGGAGTCCTATTTTTTGTACTTTTGGAGTCTTTTTCCGAGGGGACGTCTATCTAGGGGGCGCAAAAAGCGGAGACTTACGGAGTCTAAATATTTCTTAGACGCCAAAAGTTGAGACTTACGGAGTCTAAATATTTCTTAGATGCCATAAGTATTTTTTTAAAAAAAAAACAAATTAGATAGGGACGGTGACGGCGTTAAACACAAATCCGAGAAGTTTGAGATCTGCAAAAAAATCTAGAATGAAAAAACTCCAAAACGCAATAAACATATCTAAGAAGTTTAAGATCTGGGGGGAAAAAAATCCAGAACGCAATAAACAGAGCTGAGAAATTTCAAATCTCAAAAAAAAATCTAGAACACAATAAATAGCTGTAAGAAATTTCAGATTTGGAAAATATCCAGAACGCAATAAACAAAACATCACCAGATCTATCATCTATAGCACATTGAAAGCTTTAGGAACACAGATTTGAGTTCGTGTTTTTGAAAAATAACCAGAGCAACTCAAATTTTTTTTAAAAAAAATCTATAGATTCGTGTTTTTGCTCACCTTCGCCATCGTCCTCCTTCATTAGCTCAGATATGAGTTTGATTTCAGTAAAAGAAGACAGAGAGGCTTGCATTGCCGGAAAAAGATGACGAGGAAGACACACGATGGTTGACGAAAAAAGACGAGGAGGAAGATGAGCACGAACCACGCTAACGGTGAAGGGAGGATGACGAAGGAGGGGCGATGACGGAGGAGGGCCGACGATGAAGGTCTCGGGCAGCATCTGAAATGAAGGTGCAGAGTAGAGAAGGAAGACAGATTAAAATGAAATGAAATGAAGTGGGGGAAGAAAAAGAAAAATTCGTGTAGGGGGACTTTTGGAGTCTAAGTTTCAAACTTAGACTCCAAAAGCATGATTTTTGGAGTCTAAGTTTAAAACTTAGGCTGCTAAAGTGTCTCTCGTGGGCCCCATAAACGCGTGAAAAGTGAAACTTTTTCCCGCTAGGATTTTCGTTTACCACATTTTTTCTTTTTTTGAATCACTTTTGGAGTCTAAGTCTTAAACTTGGACTCCAAAAGTCATGCTTTTGGAGTCTAAGTTTAAAACTTAGACTCCAAAAGCATGACTTTTGAAATCCAAGTTTAAGACTTAGACTCCAAAAGTATCTCTCGCGGGCCCCACACATAACCCCTTGACTTTTGGAGTCTAACTTTAAAACTTAGACTCCAAAAGCATGACTTTTGGAGGCCAAGTTTAAACTTAAACTCCAAAAGATTTTTGGAGTCTAAGTTCCAAATTTAGACTCCAAAGGTGGCTCTCGCAAGATTTTTGGAGTCTAATTTTTAAACTTAGACGTCAAAAGTCAACTTTTAATTACAAGAATGCCACCACCTTTATTTTTACTTCCTTTTTTCTTTAAAAAAAGGACGTCTTTTTGGGACAAGAAAACCGTTTTTTGTAGTAGTGCTGGTTCCTTTCCTAAACCTTAGACAAATCTGAGGTCCAATACCCATTGGACCTCAGGTAATCGTTAACCTCATATGAAAAGTATAAAGAGTATATATAACGATATTCATTACATTTCAGTATCAACCATACATAGCACACAACACATGTAAGGTAACAACAATACACAAGCACACATTAGATGTAATGTTAACAACACAACAGTACATAGCACACAGCACATGTAATGTTATCTATGTTTGCACTAACCAGTGCCATGACGCTCCTCGTGTCCTCAGCGCTAGGAAAACATCACTACGGCGTTATCAAGACTATAAACCGTACACAGCTAAATGTATATAAACAGTGACCTAAGGCCGAGTCTTAGCAACGATACATGACCTAAGACATAGTTCTGTCCATAACCCTATGAATCATTCTATCACATATAAGCATACAAGACACATCAGAGTTAAAGTTACCAGTACGTGAACATACCTTTCTTTGAGATACATATTCACCTTTGTATTTTAGTAATTATTTTCCAAAAATACAATATTTATAAGGATTATGAAAATTAGGGTGTTACATTAAACACTTATTTCATTATTTGATTACCTATATAATCTCAAGGTAAAGAAACCTTTAGTGTGGGTGTATGATTACAATCCATAAGTAAGAACGAATCCTAGTGTGAAAGGATTACTTCGAGTACAGAGTATGTAATTGTGATTGTGATTGAGAGTTAGTGAAAATTCGAGAGTGTCTGGGAACAGATGTAGGTCAAGAGTTGGACTGAACTACCATATTTCTCTGTGTTTGTTCTTTCTATCGCTATCTCTGTTTTATTGTTCCTCGATCAAATCGCAAGAAGAATTTGGAATCCCCTATTCACCCCCTTTAGGTGATATTCTACTTTCATTATCCAACCAGTTTTGGTAAGATACAAATTTTCTCTGAAAAGTCCATGTGTGATGTGTAATCTACTTCATTTTTTGAAAGTTAGATTTAACATTTTTGAGGCAAATTTTCCCCTTAACAAAAATGACGTGGATGATATGTGGACTGTCAACTTAATGTATTTGGTCAGCTAACAGTCAAAATTAATTCGGGTAACTAGGTAAAATTACTCCTCCTTTTTAACACTTCTGGAGCAAAATCCCCCTCACCCCTCGAGCAAAAGAACTTCCGGGAAAAATAGACCCGTTACCTAATAATATATTTTTTCTGAATTGAAGAGAAGATAACCTCTCACCTCATTGCATTTTAATTCTTATATATTAAGAAAAGAATATATATATATATATATATATATATATATAACCCATGGTATAAATTTAATTTGTAAAATGTTATTAAATAAAATGTTACCTCTAATGTTATAACATTTACTCTCTCTGGTACGTAATATATGACATATGTGAGGAATTGATCATGATTTTAAATATAAGACATAATTTTTTTATTTGTCAATCTTTTTATTTGGAAAGCTATGAATTGCCTTATATTGATCAAAATATTTAAAATTAATTTCAAATAAAAATATCATACAGCAGAAACAAAATATATATATATATATATATATATATATATATATATAACATGATAAATACTCCTCCATGTAGTCTCAAATCAAACAACAAACAAGATTTAGCCACCGTTTAGTCTAAAGGGACTCTGATATTCTGCAGTAATTGAGAAGGATACTGCAACTCTGCAAGACATCTCACTCATTAGTCAAAGATACAAAAACAAATTTTACTTTGAATTTAGTTGTTGAACTGACTTTACTTTATCACACGCTTTTCAACAGGAATTCATTTGCACGTTTTTCAGATTACCCTCATTACTGAATCAAATTTAACTGGTCCTTGGCAAAAATAAAATAAAATAACTGGCCTACTTTGGCCTGTTCTTGGATGGGATTTAAAATTAAAAGGAAAAAAAAAAAGTATATCACTACGAATTCATCTACTTTAGTATACCATGTAAAAATTAATATCAATATTATAAAAGATAAAAATGTGTCGTAGTGTATATTATTTTTAATTAATACACTTAGTGATGTGGATGTTAATATAAAATAAAATTCTATGACAAACTATATGTTATTTACAAGTCATTAATATAAGGAAAAATAAAACTTTTGGTCCCTCAAGTTGTCTTCAGTTATTGATTTAAATTCTAAACTTTAATCTTTATCAATTTAGTCCTTAAAGTGTCAAACACAATTAATCATATTAGATCTCATGGACAAATATAATTTTTCGCAATTCATGATTTTTTTTATTTCTTATTCTTTTAATGGGATTATTTTCTTTTCTAAAAACAGAGTTTATTTACCATCGTCATAAGTGAAGGCAATCAATAATCGAGTTATTTTTTTATGCATCTAAGAATATAAAATAAAATATATTACAAATATAATAAGTTCTTTTGTTTTGAATGTGTGAACAATTTTTATATTTGAAAACTATATACTTTTAATTTTTTTTTAATTTCAAAGAAATAATCATTGCATCTTGTATTCAAAATTGATCTGAATTTGCATTCGTTGCACGTTTTTATCCATAAATTTGTTTTTAACCATAAATTTGTTTTGGGTAAGGTAAAGTTTGATCATTAAATGCACTTGTACATATTTGCTTACGCATGCATGATTTCTTCGACGAGACGCTTCGAAGAATTGATTAAGACAATGTAGACCACTTTAACTTTAGCCACCTTCCATGAAATGTGGCACTAAGATAATCCAAAACACAAATGAACAAACCCAAAACAGTAAAGACAATAATTAAAACGCTTAATATTGAATCAGACCCCAAATTATAAGTGGAAAATTCAACAACGCAAATTAAGCTCTTCAATGGTCAGACTACGTAAGCGGTCAAGTCATGATGATTCATGATTATATTAATGTCTTTTTAGTGTGTTTCCTGCTGCCTTCCTGGTCTTTGAACTCCTATACTATCTATAAATACCACACACCTTGCTTGCAAAATACACAAGAAACTAACAAAGATAGCTCTGAAACTAGAGAATTTAACAGAGCGTTTTATTGTCTAGAAATGGCGAACTTCCCAGTCATCAACTTGGAGAAGCTTAATGGTGAAGAGAGACAGGCAACTATGGAGAAAATTAATGACGCTTGTGAGAATTGGGGATTTTTTCAGGTACTGATTTTTCAATATTTGTGTTTAATTAATTTTTTTTTTGTTGGCTATTATTAAATAAAATCTCATTGTTTTTCTTGTAGTTGGTGAACCATGGGATAGCCCATGAACTTTTGGACACAGTGGAGAGGTTGACAAAGGAGCATTATAGGAAATGCATGGAGAAAAGGTTCAAGGAGTTAGTGGCAAGCAAAGCATTAGAGGGTATTCAAGCTGAAGTTAAGGACATGGATTGGGAAAGCACATTCTTCTTGCGTCACTTGCCTGATTCAAACTTCTCCGAAATCCCAGATCTTACTGGAGAATACAGGTAGAAGATCACACTAAATGAAACAAGCATGCATTTTATATTATATCAATGTATATCGTTTGGTACGTATACGGAAATATTTAAATTCAAATTAAATGCAGGAAGGTAATGAAGGAATTTGCGGAACACATAGAAAAACTTGCAGAGGAGCTACTAGACTTGCTTTGTGAGAATCTTGGACTAGAGAAGGGTTACCTCAAGAAGGCCTTCCATGGATCAAGAGGACCAAATTTTGGCACAAAGGTCGCTAACTACCCTTCTTGCCCTAACCCTAAACTCGTGAAGGGTCTTCGTGCCCACACCGACGCGGGCGGCATCATCCTTCTGTTCCAAGATGACAAAGTAAGTGGCCTCCAACTTCTCAGAGATGGCGAGTGGATCGATGTGCCTCCAATGCGCCACTCAATCGTGGTGAATCTTGGTGACCAACTTGAGGTATTACACATAAATTCTTCCATGAAACTTGATATGTACTATAACTAGTATCCTCACAAAAGATACAGTAGATTTTGTAAATATAGAGAGATTGAGATAGTGATAGACCCATTCACTTATCAGATGGGACCCAACTTATATTAATCTCTCTCCATAGTCACAAAAATTAAGGCTATATATATAGTTATTAAAGAGTGCAAACCCATATGTACTAACTCTTACATTTAGAATCTTATGCAGTAAGTCTTTTAGTTTTGAGACACAAGTGATCATAGAACATTTCATGAACAGGTAATCACAAATGGGAGGTACAGGAGCGTGGAGCATCGTGTGATTGCACAAACTAATGGGACCAGGATGTCTGTGGCTTCATTCTACAATCCAGGAAGTGATGCTGTTATATACCCAGCACCACCATTGATTGAAGGAAAGGAAGAAGGAAAGAACCTGATTTATCCAAAATATGTGTTTGAAGATTACATGAAGCTCTATGCTGCACTCAAGTTTCAGGCTAAGGAACCAAGGTTTGATGCTATGAAAGCTATGAATTCATCCACTGCAACTGCCTAAGCAGTATATATATATAATCGATCTGGAAAGAGAAAAAGATAATAAATAATACACTTAAAGCCAAAACAAAAGGCTTTGGGCTTTTCTTTGTTTACAGGAAAAATGACAACAAGTTCCAATTGAGAAAAATAATATCATAAAAGTCCCATAGCTTGTCAATGACAAGTGAAAAAATAACTATTTATAAGTGAAAGGGCTACAATTGATAAATTATAGGACTCTTTTGATTTTTTTTTTTTTAATGGACTTTAGTGCCTTTTTCTCTTTTTTAACTTATTCTCATTCTTACCTATTATAATAGGCAACTTTGATTTGTTGTAATCCATTGTCAGTGAGTCATGAATTTATCAATAAAAACTATCATTCTTTGATATCTTCTTTTGTCCATATGCTGGATTCCTAGTTTTCCTTTTTCACGACTACAAAAAGAATAAAAGTTAATTGCCGTAGAAAGAAATATTGGGCTTGTTTAGATTAGAGGTGATAGAAGTGACTTATTTTCAATCTGACTTTTGTAAACCTAAGTTAAAATGAGAGTCATGTAAATAAGATTTATGTTTAGATTGAAGGTGATAAAAGTAACTTTGTGTATAAATTAAAAATTATTTATATTATTATTTTAAAAATCTTTTGGGACAAAAAATGACAAGAGCATGAATCTTCTCGAGCAGTCCATATCTATATATGCCAATTCTTCCACACACTTTTTCATCAGATCAACATTCTTTTCCACGAAGTCACATTCTTTCATCAAATTCGTAGATTTCTACTCTACCTTCCACTTCTTTCATCTCTCAAATTAGTCTGAAAAATGAAAAGATTGCTTTTTCTCTTCGAGCTTGCACTGTTTTCTACAATTCTTGTTTCTGTAGAAGGAGACAATGCACTTTCTCGGCTTCTAGTCCGTCTTCAAACGGGCCGGTCTTCTCCGTTTCATCCCCGCCTTTTCATTCACCGAAGGTTGCATCAATTGTGGCTACTCCGGCGGCAACCCCAATAAGCAGCCAGTCGGGGCTCCGCCAGTAGCCGAGGGACCTTCCACCACGGCAACTCCTGAGGCTTCTACTTGCATTCCTTTGAGTTCAGAAACACCGACGGACTCACCCATTAAACGCCCACGCTCGCCCAACGCTCAGCATTTCGGCCTCTGAAATAAGAAGTTTTTTTGGGGAGAAGCTCAGTGACTGAAAAGCTTACCTAAACACCATACAACTAAGCTTTCCCCCCCCCCCCCTCCCTATTGAGCTTCTTTTTCCATCCAAACTAAGCTTTTAGGCGCCCAAAACACTCATACAGAGCATTAAATTCAATTAAAATTCAGCACACTTTTGAACATGAACAACTCTTTGTCGTATTCATATCGCGTGTGTCATGATAAAAATCAAAGAAAATATTCAACATTAAAATGAAATCAGAAAACAAGAGGAAACGTTCGATTCAAATAAAAACTAAATTTAGGTTGGTGTTGTGTTTTTCTCTTGTTGGTTGCTGAGCTGGCAAGTTGAAGGGAAAACGTTTTGCACATTTTGAAAAACTATGATATGCATGGAGAGTCTAAACAGTCATTCAGATCCGTTTAAGTAATTTGGTCTTTGATTTGGTAGCATTTGGAAGATGGTGGACGCAAATTTAACGCTTTTGAGTTTGATTATAGACAAGAGGATGAAGTGCTTGTATTTTGGCTTATGGTGTTGTAATGTGGTATGATTGACTTGTGTGCTTTCAAAATCAAAGTAATGAAATTCTCAGCTTTTGACTTATTTTGAAAGTTTTATAATTGATGTATTTATGATAGTTTTTTTTTTTTGAACACTATGTATTTATGATAGTTAGGTGTATGAATATGTGAACAAGGAGATGCAAGACAAAAATATTAAGGTTCTACATGTATGAATATAATGTTCATTAAGGTAATGTGTAGAAAGACACAAAGAACATGGGAATTTTCATTAGTGAAAGTGAAATACATAACTGTTTTGTTTTGAGAACATAAGTGTATAGTCTTAAAGGATTAGAAGATTGATATAAGATTAGATAGCTTTCTCCTAGGTATCCATGGATGAGATACCTAAGAGGATAGAGGATCACAGAGCACAAACATGAGGGTTTTCCATGGTTTTGAAACCCGAACCGGACCAGCCGGTTTGGATCGGAAACCGGTGAACCGGCCGGAAAACCGGTCCGAGTTGGGGACAAAACCGGAGTCCCGAGTTGAATCGGGGTCAACTCAGTCAACTCAATCTAAATCGGCCGAGTCAGAGGCTTTTTTTTTTAAAACAAAAATAACTGAACAAGAGAAGGAGGAGAGAGTGCTGGCGGTGAGTTTCATATGCTTGCATGGTGAGAAAAGAGTGAGTGGAGGCCAAAGGAGGAGCAGCGATGGGAGATTTGTGAAGGAAAGGTGAATGAGAAGGAGCCAAGCAGGGGAGAAAGAGGGATTTGAAGTGGTGAAGATGGTGGAAGAGATAGATTTGAAAGTTTGAACTGAAGAGTGTGTCGGCGTTCGTGTGAGAGAGATGAGACCCTGGCACTTGATATTGAGAAGAGAGAACAAATATTGAAAGAGCCAGACTATGCGGCGGGATATCCAATTGACAATGCTTTTTTCTTTTTGTGTTGGGATGAAGCAGCACATGGGAAAACCTATTACGTGGCAATATCCCATCCATGTAAAAACTGATTGAAGACATTGATGAGTGAGAAAAGAAAAATCAAAAGAACCACTGGATATTTGAGGGAATCACTCATGGGTCACGTCTTATTAATTGATATCTGGCGTGCAAGTCCTACTTGCAGGAGGGAGGAGGTGCCATTTTTTTTAAAAAAATTAAATATAAAAAATAGAGGATATGAGTTAAAAAGAAAAAGAAATTAATTTCTTACCGGTTTGACCCACTGACCCTTAACCCACTACTCCGATCGGTTCACTGACCGGTCCAGGTTTAAGAACCTTAGGGTTTTCACCTAATGGAGTGGGGTGTGTGCTCTGTGTAGGCAGAATAGTCAAGAGGCTGAGTGTAGAAGTCGTGCACCTTTAGGGTTTACCATCTATTTATAGAGGGTACCTTAGGGTTAGGGTTTGATTGCTTCTTGTAGTCTTGTTGGGCCACTCCTTGAATGGGCCTAATATTTGAATCCATAACAGTTGCCCCCAGCCTAGTAGTTCAGGTCTCTGGGCTGCCGGGATGTACTGATTGTTTGATTGCGAAGCGTGGTTTTAGCCGCAATATATCCAGCTTATCCGGGTTGTGTGAGAAGAAATAAGATCCCTTGCTATATTCCTGCATTTAGTAACACGTATGTAAATCAAAATCAATGGAAAGTACTTACTATTTGCACAAATCATTCAGCTTGCTTCATTCTTATTGAACTCAAATGCTTGTCCGAGCTTGATTTTTTGATTTTCGTTCTGGTTTGCATAGATCCCGGTTATTGATAACATGCTTTTTCGCTAACAACTCGTCATCCATTCTGTTGCCTCCCATCTCGATTGTTCAGGTCTCTGGGTTGCCAGGATGCATTAATTGTTTGATGTGAATCTGCATACGAAGCCCATATTTTAACCAGATTTGGTGTAACCGGGTCTACCGTCAAAACTCTACACGGAGCCGGGATTTTAACCAGATTCATTGGAACTGAGTCTACCTTCAAAAATTCACACAGATCTTGGATTTTAACCAAATTCGCTGGAACCGGGTTCGCCTTCGCCCCTGTCGTAACGGTTCATTTCATACAGAACTTGGATTTTAACTGTAATCAGTGTAACCGGGTTCCACCTTTGAAACTCGTCTGATTTTTGTTTGATGACTGGGCCAGAGTCAGAAATTTGTTGCGCAGAATACGGGTCTGGGACCACCCATGGGCTATCAACCCTCTTGAGTGACTAACCAGAAATCAATCGGGAGTAAGAGCCATCCGCCACATATCTAGGTTTAGTGTCGCAACTAAACTCTAAATAATCCGACTTGATCAGGGTCATTGTGATGGCTAACTTTACTTCTTGTATGTGGGTGTTACCGCATCCCGGAGGAATACGTTTTAGCCAAAATCTTGGTTTTACTGCATCCCGGAGGAATACGTTTTAGCCATCATCATGGTCTTGCCATATCTCGGCTTAACCTCTATGCTGGTATTACCACATCCGAAGGAATACATTTTAACCTTTGTTTGGGCGTTACCGCATCCCGGAGGAGTACGTTTTAGCCATAATGTTGGTGTTACTGCGTCCCAAGGAAACACTTCTATTCCCCAGGAAACACGTTTTAACCGTTATCTCCACGGAGCCTGGATTTTAACCAGATTCGGTGTAATCGAGGTCCGCCTTCAAAAATTCAATAGGTACTCAGATGAACAAGTGAGATATACCATAGAAATGAAAAATAGATAAATTATTCTTTCTCGGCATATAAAATGTGAGAGAAGGAGAATGACTTTAAGAATGCAGTGCAATCTTACTTGTCGTGCACTCACTGTGCATTTATAGTCAAGGATTAGGAGCAAGTGGTCTTTAGATATCTCCTCTTAAGATTCCATTTAAAACCTCCTGATAATAGTCACATCACCTCGTCCGCCATGCATCCAAGCTTTAAAGCTTGGAAATGCTAAGTCCTTTTCCATCCAGCAAGAGGTAGCTTGGAAAATTGCTATACCTGAGATTCTTTCCTTATCTATTTATATATATATATATATATATATATATATATATATATATATAAAATAATGCATATGTTTACAAAGGCCACTGATCAAAGTATTGGAAGTAAATATGTCAGGAAGACACCCCCTGAAGATTGCATCCTTCAAAACATTCTCTGCATTATTGTATTATCCAAGCCTTCCGATATCCATCAATTATTAGCAATTACTAGCACAACACTTAGCCAACTCCAAGACTTATCACTATTTGCAGGTGAAGATAATTAATCCTGCTTTGAGATATTTTCCCAAGAAATCAAGTTCTTTGCAGAAATTGATAGCCCGAAGTAGTAGACTATTTAATACATATCCACCAACCATTAAACTCCAAGCCACAAAACATCTCAAGTGGCGCCAGAGAATTATCTACATTAATTAAATGTGTCTTTGCTACATAGGCTTTTGTCTTGAGTCTGCACCATTAATTATTAGAGCAAGAATATGCCCAATAGTTTAATTGAATGCACCACTATGATATTGATACAACACCATGAGAGCAGAAGTTGTACAGTCGGGTTTCCATGCTTCATTAATGGCACACATATGACAAGATAACTGGTTAAGAGAAATTTTAAATGAGTGAAGGGCCTCCTTGAATGTAAAGATGAGAAAACCATCCCACACAAGAGTTGATGTCAAAATGGAAACTGCCTCTTGCTCATCCAACTCAATCACTTGCACAGCCTCCTTAATTCTTTCAAACCCCTCCTCCAAAGTCAATGTCGGAGATAATGTTCACGTAATGCAATTCTCAACCATCAAATAAATAAGTTAAAGAAATTTATTTAAAAGTTTAACAAACAAAGGAAACCCTTGAGGAATAGAAGCTAATCCATTAGGCAATAAGAATTTATATTGCATACACCCATCTACAAAAATTAGATAGGTTAAAACATCAGGGAAATGAAGAAGGACAAGCCTTGTGCGAGTGCCTCCTGTACAGCTTGGAGAATTAGAATAGAAGGCACCAAGGCCTGTGTAGTCGCTACGTTGCATTAAACGACGCTCAGGAAAATAATATATTCTGAACCATGTATAAAGATCAGGTGTTCATCCTCGAGGCTGAGGAGAAATCACACATGTTTATGCTCAAACCCGTCTTCCTTAATCTCAATCTCGACATTGGAAACTCGACACCTCCTGGAATCTCGGTATCTCGATGAACTTGCCGACGTTAAAGCTGGCAAAAAGAACACGAGAGGGATGTCACCACTCACGACGAATACCGATCTCGGCCAATACCGGGTTGACAATATTCTCCAATTAAACCAACAAGCAAATAACGAGAATATAAGATCACTCCTAATGCTCTACTCGTACGCCAGCATTTTTGAGTTTTGCAACTATATCACGATTTACCTCATATCTATGTTGGTGCATCATTCCCACCTCGACATATCATCACTACCTCATCATCATCTCAGTAGGGGGACTTCGTTCACAGAATCAGAGAGCATGTCAGCATGCTCCCTCCTTTGGAGTCCTCATCTCAGCAAGGGGAACTTGTTCACCAAATTAGAGGGAATGTCGGCATCTCAATACACCTCGGAACATCTCCGAGCCATATCACTCGGTCCACCTTAACACCTGAGATCACCACCAGCATCATCTTACCTCGGTTCATTGCCATCTTTGTATTGGATTCCACCACCATTTGATGAAACCAAAGAATTTGGAGGGTTCCTATGCATTCATCCTAGTATGTGACCATAGCTATGTGTATAAAGATGGTCAAACTCTGCTAGCTTGGGAAACTAATGAGCTCGGTATGCAATATATTGAGAATCAGGAGACTTCCTTAGAATCAGATTTAAACCAGCAAGAAGTGCCTAATGACACTTCTGAGAAAAATTTCTATGCTAAGGAAAATAAGATCTCCTATGATTTCTATCAATGTATAAATCTCCCTTGTTGATTAAGGGAACCATTTGTTGAACATGTATCGGGCCTTGCTCAGGTACTTCTGCTGGGTAATGACACATATTATTGCCACTTGTGAGAAAAAACCAAGTCTACAAAGTTATTTGATGAATTCCCTCAAACGCGAGCTTTATTGCAATTCCAATGGCCTAGCATATAGCCCTGCAACCTTTTCAAGAATTTGCCTTCAAAAATGAACTATACTATTAGGTATCTGCAATCGTTTTTCCATGACAAGATCATCCCATCAGAATGAACTAGACAAATTGCTTGGCTACAATCGAAGTGAATTCCGTGTGACTTCAATTTTTGGTGAAGCTCAGATTGATTTACAATGTGCCTTGAAGGGTTGAAGAATGGAAACAAAAGCCTTGAACAACGGTTTCTGCTTCGGACTTAGCATAACAACTTATAGGGTGATATCAGCAAGCCTAGCCATGTTGCCAAACTAGAGGTATGTTGGCTCCTACTCTTTAGTTCATTCTTTATATAAGATTTAACAACCACATTTGATTGTATATGAGCATTATAGGTTTTTGGCCCCTATTCCATGCATTCTCCAACAAATTTTATCATAACCAAAATAACTCAAAATACATCCGCGATAGATTTGTTGCAAGTCATGCTCCATAATCACTAAAAATTAAATTCTGCAATGCTTGAACAGAAAGGAATTATTACTGTTTGTTACCTCGAAGCTTTCTTCCCTATGGTGTAAATCGGATTAATTGCAAAAATCTCACGTGGAGAACTCCAACCGCGAGCACCTCGTTTGGGATTGGCATCGAATTTAATTGGCAATAATAGAGTGGTAAATGGTGGAGGTATAATATCCGGCCTAGTGGATCATCTCCTACAACACCAGTTCACAACATCCGAGCATGGGTTGTATTATTGTGCCTTCACCACCTTGATCACCATGATAGTCTTCAAGAACATTCTAAAGTTATCACGGCATTGTACACATGCGAATCAAATTTCAATCTCAGTCTCTACCACATTATCTCCCAAAGCACCTCAGCTACCCGGCTAAATGAGCTAAGGAATATGGTAGCAATACAAAGCTATCACGACGTTGCGCACATGTGAATCAGACTTCAAGCTCGGTCTCTCCAACAATCTCGGCATGCACCTCGAAGTTGGTGAACCCATGGACATCTCGGCAGGAATCTTGGCATTGGACCTTGAGGTATCCAGACCTAATTCAAACTCAGATCCAAAGGTTTGCCGCCAATGCAAGAGTGCCCTGATGCGAACCAGTTGCAGGCCCTGGTTTGAGGAATCTTGGCATATTATCTCAGACATGCACATACTCAGTCATCCCTCATCATCTCGGCATCTGAGGTAACTAACCCACCCCGGCATTCTCTGAATCTCGGCGTCATTTTTTGAATCGCATAGAATCATCTCGGCATCTGATGCCATGGATTGTTCTAGAAGGAAATGACGAAGCTCCTGGAGAAAACGATACAAATATTCGTAGGGAAAACTTTGAGAGATTCACTTTTTTCTTTCTCGCTACTTCTTCTTTCTCGGCTTTAGCTCTTATTTTTCCTTCTAATGAAGAAAAAGATAAGGATGTGATTTTATCGACTCCCTTGATTCAACGATGAAGGAAGGATCATGAAGCCGACTCCCTTGTCTTCTTTCCATTTGAACTTTGGAAAGAGGGAGTGGCTTACGATTTCTAGCAAACTTCTTTGGTGAGGTGGGGTCTGTAAGCATCCTTGGAGAACAATGGAGACGTCGGCATGGATCTAGGCTATGAACAAGATGAGGGATTTGGAGTCATCGCTATAAAAGGTAATGATAAAGCCGAGTTATCATGGCCCCACCAAAGCCTACAAATCCTTACAAAGCCCCCAAAAGCGCGGCCACAACTTTTGAGGAAGTTCTTAACGTACATGACCTGAGGAAGAATTTTCGACATGCACACTCACGAGCCTCCCAATATACATCTTGGAACTCGGATGGAATTAAACAAGAGCACTTTCGTGTACCATTTAAGCTTCACATGTTGGCCCTAAAACTTGCTTGACAGTCATATGAGAATTCTAAGTGATGTTTTGCATTCAGAAAAGCATAAACCTGAGATCCAGAGAAGACGGAAACATCTCGATCCAAGAAAAATTGCAGAAAGCCATGTCTACAATTAACCCCTTGATTTTGTTCTTTAACTACTCCCAGGATAGGTCGATGTAAAAAGTTTCATATAAACTTTATTAACGCCTTCATATCAACCCACATAATTGTCCCCTTCTCGGATTGATACTCGGTCTCAACCATCAAAATCGCAACCTTGTCATCTTCACTCCATCGGCGAGGGACACTTGATCCCCTTTTCAAATCTTCATCTTGACTATTCTCCAGTTCTTCAGAATCGTTGTTCTTTCCGTCTTCTTCAAAAAGAAAAAGCAGGAGGTGGGTCTTCTTGAAGACGTCTTGCAGCCACAACATCAAAGCCAACAAGCAAAAAACCAAGCCTGAGGCTAAGCGTCGTAAGACTTCTAGATCTCTACTTCTTGCGTTACTTCTGCCACCAGTAAGCTTCATAGGCTATGTTGGCTTTCGATTGTTCATGAATTTGAACCATTCACCATTTTTGGTCACATGAGTCGAAATTTATCGAACCCCCACGATCGGCGCCAATGTTCTGTTCTTAGAACATAAGTGTATAGTCTCAGAGGACTAGAATATTGATATAGGATCAAATAGCTTTCTCCTAGTTATCCATGGATGAGATACCTAAGAGGATAGACGATCACAGAGCACAAACATGAGGGTTTTCACCCAATGGAGTGGGGTGTGTGCTCTGTGTAGGAAGAATAGTCAAGAGGCTGAGTGTAGAAGTCGTGTACCTTTAGGGTTTACCATCTATTTATAGAGGGTACCATAGGGTTAGGGTTTGATTGCCTCTTGTAGTCTAGTTGGGCCACACCTTGAATGAGCCTAATATTTGAATCCATAACAATAACTAATTTTAAGTAATACAAGTTACATTAAGACATAAGTTTAACAAATCCAACTGAAATACACCTAATAAGTGCCACAAGTGCCTAAAATACTAGACAAGTATCGCTGATACAAGTGATATGTACATACAAAAGTGTCTGTAAATTCATGGGAAGGGCGATTACAAAACATAAAATAAATGAAGACTAATTAATCCTCTTCCTCTCGGAAGTGCTCTTCTTAGGTTGAGACCTCCTTTTCCTTCCAGTATCATATCTTGGGAGGTTAGCAGCAACAAACATTCTATCACATGATGATTGAATCTGAGGAGGGCAGGCATGGGGAGCTGAGAACATGTTGTGACATTTTCAACATGAAGGTTGGCCTTGAATGTTTCATTTGTAACAAAGGAAAGGGATTGAGGAGACAAGGGTGGGCTAGAAGGTGGTGAAGGATGGTTAGTGAGTTGAGGGAGCATGACAATGGAAAGTAGAGTTACTGGGTCTGAAGTTTCAGGGTCAGATTAGGTGCATTTTGGACTGTAGGTGAAGGCTGCGTATGAGAGTAGCAGGTTCAGATTGTGGTTCACTTGTACCTATATCTTGTGCTTGTCCCTATGAAGCTGTCCTGAAGTTTGGCCCCCTCCAATAGGAATGTGCATTTTGTGCAATGCTTTGTCATCAAACTCTTCTGTGCATACAGGTGGTTCGCCAGCTTCCAAGTACAAAACTTTGTTTTTCTCTAATATTAAGTAAACAAGTGATGGATACGGCAGAGTTATGGAGGGATGTAGAGATTTCCAGTCCTAACCAAGTGAGCAACTCTTCACTGATCTCACAGTGGTGAATATCTTTCTAGTAGTGCCCATTGTCAAATATGTATAAAATACCTCACAATAGATTCACAATATAGAAACGAAAATTTCAAAAGACATTTATAACAACTTCAAACTTGTAAACCATGTCAAATTCATCAAGATTTATTCTACTCATTTTATAGAAAGTTGGGCCACTTAGCCTGGCATCATACCTTTCTAGAGGATTGACATTGAAGTATGCCTTAGATACAGGAAACCAATTTATTTTATTTTATCCTCATTTCTTGATGAATTTGATCCCAAGTGAATCGCGTTCCACAGTTGGTGAGGTACTTTAGGTTGGGAAGGAATAGTAGTTTCCTTATCTTCATCAGTTGCTTCATTGTCAAATGCCACATGCCTTTTGGCCCCTTTTAATTTCTGCATCCTTTTATTGTTGCCTCTGTCCATAAGATGTTGAAGAATTTCCGTAAAACCTCTTCAGGTTATGATTTGCCTCACTGCAGGGG
Source organism: Acacia crassicarpa (assembly GCA_034222035.1). Taxonomy (NCBI): domain Eukaryota; kingdom Viridiplantae; phylum Streptophyta; class Magnoliopsida; order Fabales; family Fabaceae; genus Acacia; species Acacia crassicarpa. The sequence goes on from JAWXYG010000015.1 coordinate 13,756,720, forward strand.
TATTTTGAAGAATATGATTAACAATTTAGATGAAGGCCAAGGGGAGGGAGTAAGAGAAAGTGTCCTACAGTTGAAATGTTGGTTAGGAAGAGGGTCACTCCTCCCAATTAATTGGAGCTCATTTTGTTTGGAGAGGATACAGAGTAAATGCATTGAACGACATTTTCAATTTATAGAGAAGCTATAAATAACGCAATTTGTTCCAATTTTGATTCACGGGTGTATATATTGTTGGTGTCATGAGCGATCTGAAAGAATAAAGAAGAGGATGATCTGAGTCGTGTTCGAGAACACTGTCCTATAGAGTTATTCCGCAACTACCGGTAAAGAAGAAGCGGTACTCCCCAGGATTAAACAGATCCTTCTTGATAAAATCAAGGCGGCAGAACTGGCGGAAGATAAGATAACTCATCAAGAGATTACCGATGTTTTCTAATTCTCTTTGTTAAATGGTGTCACAATTGGGGTATTTATAAATAATGAATCAATGCCTTAAAAGATGACTCTTGAACATTACACCTCTTCAGAAAGTCATGACTATCTGTTTAATTCATGAATCATGTTGCTTCATGAACCAATACGAATCCCTTAATTTGTAAGAACATGACTTCTCAGAACGCATCTTTTCATTTAAACACATTCCATAATATTGGAAAGACTCTTTCTTTGACACACCCATATGCAATATTTACAACAATCCCCCACATGTGTCAAAGAAAACATCATTAGCTAAGTTACACCCATGGATACAACCATTGTATCTGGTGGTTCGTAGAACTATGAACCAGACCTAGACCAATAACACTTAATACACAGAGATGTCAGTGAAGCATGCTTCTATGAACTAACAAATCTTGGTGTGTATTAGAGGCATTAAGGGTTAGATTATATCCTAACATTTCCGCTGTTAATCAACGGTTTTGCGCGTTATGACGGCCATGCGCATGCCTGGTGCATAACGAATGCTTTAGAGATTTCGCCAAGATCTCATAGGAGCGGCCACACTCCACATTCATAGAGGTGATTTCATGTAAGTGTACCTACACTAAGCACACTGTCTTGTATGACTATGAAATCATTAAGAGCTTTGCTCAACCTAAAAAACGTGCATTCTAGCACTCTCCTATTGTCATAGGAAGGGACAAATGTTATTTTTGTGCTAGTCAGAATTGACGAACGACTTGTTCTTACCCATTGAACCTTCTTCATGGGATCACCAATCACAAAGGTTGGGTTGCCATCGCTGTCAATTACGAATTGACTTTAGTCCCATTCCCCTCGACCAATTTATATCATCCTGCAGGGTTTTGTTCCGATAGGTCTATTATTGACCTCACCAAATTGATTGAGATAACTCCAACACAAATCTTAAGCTAGCTTATCATATTATATCTCAAACGATTTTATTTCATCATTGTACTCTTACAATGGCTATTGCCATTTGGCAATCACATATCGTCGACTTTAAGCATCGGTTTCTTGTCAAAATAGTTGCTAAGAGATTTTTTAACATTCTCAGCACTTCATCCATTTCCAGAGTAATCAACTTTAACTCACATAAAACTTTAATTTTGTCACCACTGAAGGTCAATGATAACCAGTGGATTTTCACACATAAACTAGATCTTAGTTAATATCCATGTGCATCAATACAACGGGAATCCACTACTTGATACCAATATTATTTAGGGCATTATCCCTTAACTATTTCTTTCTCTTCACGAGAGTTTACATATGCTCAATCTCCACATATTTGCTATGTCATGAGATTAACATTTATCAGACAAATTCTCAACAATTTGTACATACATTGATTGAGCTTTAGAATCATCTCAAGTAGTATCATAAAGAATATTCACATAATGGTTCTCAAAACCAATATTCAGAAACATTTCTTATTTGTTATCAATATTCTGTTATGATCTTTAACACCAAAAATCACATCCAATTCTCTCATGTTTTCAAGCACATAACATGATACTTTTGATCATACAAGTTATCCACATTAAATTAAATGTTTCACGATATCATGCATGCTTATTCCAAGAGAAATTAATAGTACTATGAAAATAAAGCATATTTATCTCTACACTAGATAAATGATCAAAATTTCATAACCACTGTCATATGCTGGTTTCAATCACAACATATTTGATAATTCACAAAATTTGCTCTAATAGCAAATAACAAAATAATATTTTTTAAAGTATCCCATATGTTAGTTCTCAATGTGTTTTAATGATTAACAACAAGTGTAAACATGTTTTGAAGTTTCCAAGATCCTTTAAAAACCATCTGATAGTTGCATACTGCAGTATAGGTATGTATACTGCAGTATAGGGCCATCCAGAAAGCAATCATTTTTCAAGACAAGTCAATACCGCAGTATAGATATGTATACTGCAGTGTAGGGCCATCCAGAAAGTAATCATTTTTCAAGACAAGTCAATACCGCAGTATAGGTATGTATACTGCAGTATAGGGCCATCCAGAAAGCAATCAAATATTTCAAGACAAGTCAATACCATAGTATAGGTATGTATACTGCAGTATAGGGCCATCCAGAAAGCAATCAAATATTTCAAGACAAGTCAATACCGCAGTATAGGTATATATACTGCAGTATAGGGTCATCCAGAGAGCAACCAAACTTTTCAAGATAAGTCAATACCGCAGTATAGGAAGCTATACTAGAGTATTGGACTTACTGAAAGCAAATGAGTTTTTCAACTTGAGTTGCATACTGCAGTATAGGTATGCATACTCGAGTATAGGCTTATACAGAGAACTCCCAAATTTTATAACTATTGCAAACTGCAGTATAGGTTTGCATACTGCAGTATTGAGCTCTTAAACTGATTCTCATCTTGTCAAGACTTGCTTACTCCAGTATACAAATGCTTACTCCAGTATAGAGGCATTTTGAACTTAAAATTTTTCACTCAAACAGTGTCATACTCGAGTACACTACTAACATACTGCAGTATAGGTTTTGTTTTTCAAACACAAGTCACGATGGTTTACCTCTGGAAGCTGCATACTCCAGTATGAGTTTGGATACTGCAGTATGGACACTTATGCACAATGTCATACTCCAGTATAGAGGAACTTACTCCAGTATGCAACGGTCAAAATTGATTTTTGAATTACACGAATTTGCAAATCCTTATTGTTTGACCTAATTGCTTTCATATATCATTCACTTATGTTCCCTACTATGTTTAACAAGTTTGTTAAGTGAATTTCAGTTAGCACAGATAAAGATTAATGAAGGTCAAAGCCAAAAAGCAAAAAGTGCTTAGTGCATTTAATGCACCTCTGAAAATCAACCTTCTTTCAGCTAATCCATCTGAGCACGTCTTCTAAATGTTAAAGAATGCTTACTACAACAAGTAAAGTCATCTCCAACGGGCAAATTCTCAGAGGGCCACATCAGATCACATTAACACTTGGATTAGCAAAAGTTTAGAGAGAGAAGAAGACCAGACTTAGTGCTAATCACCTACAACGGTTGGATTCATCAAGCAACGGTCATTTAATTTCTCTACCTATAAATAGAGTGCATTAATTTATTCTCAAGCTGATACACCAACTGAGAGCGAAAATTTATTGAGTTCATTTATTGTGTTCAACTTTCATCTGTAATAGTATCAATTTGATACTTGTGCTTCAGTGTTCATTTTATCTGCTCTGTAAGAGAGTCTTTTCTTGTAAATCATTCATTGATTGAGATAACCACAAGTCAGGGGACTTGGTGGTTGGGTGTATTGATTGCATCTTGTAAGGGGGAGTGAGTTCTAGAGAGAGAACTACTCTGAGTACAGAGATTGTAATCAATATTGTGAAGTTAGTGGATTGAAAATCCCAAGTGAGGTTTGGGGACTGGACGTAGGTCAGAGAAAGGACCGAACCAGTATAAATCGTGTTGTGTATTGCTTCTCTTCTTCTCTCCTCTGTCTTACCCTGTTTTACTTAGCCAAAAACAGAGTAAAAGCTTTAAATTTTTAAAGATACCCAATTCACCCCCCCTCATGGGTATCTAGCTCCAACCTTCACCATATCTTAGATACCCCCACACTTTCAAATATTTTATAATCAATAAAATTCTAATTAAATTAGAATCCCACTAGTACATTTATAAAGATCCACACTTTATAAAACTACATAATTATATGACTGTATACTTCAACAAAAGGTCGTGCCAATTTAATCTTCTATTTTAATTAAATGAAAATGTCTCAAACATTATCATTTATTTTACATAACAAAATTTTCTCTTCACAGAAAAAAAAGCCTGAACTTAATTAATTTCCTTTTGTCAAAATAATATATATTTTATATATTTATATTCTGTCCTCACACAGAATTTTTCACGTAAATTTATAAATCTTTAATTATTTTAAATACTAATATTTAATAATATTCACACTATTTAAATATGTGTGAAACCAATGCCACAAATTCTCTTTGAAAAATTCAAAGCACCAGATTATATAAATCACCGAAATATAAACATAAATTGCAGCATTAAAAATCTAAGATTTTCAATATTCAAACTAATTTATATGGTATATCAAAATAAATCACACATCATGCAATTTATTATTTTTATTCATTCATCATAGTAACAGATCCTTCTGTCAAATTTAATAGTGGCCAAGATATTCACAAATATATCACCAAAGATATTAAAACAAAAAATTGTTTCAACTTTCAACTATTATCACGTTAAACACAACAAATCACCACTTTTATTCAACCATATTAATTTAAAAATATTCACAATATTATAGGAGAGATTATAGGAGATTATAAATTATCAAATAAATTAATATTTCCATTGACAATAAAGTCTTGCACAGGAATAAATTCCATTTTCATTCTAATTAATTAAATTAGAATAACATCCTAAAATTTAGGAATTTATAATCACGTTAACTATATTTAATTTCTGTAATTAGAAACCAAATAATAAAATAACAAGTATGAACCCAATAATGATCACATTATCATCGAAAATTTCATCTTCATACCATGAATAATTTAATTCGAAATGTTTACTAATAAAAACAATAAAATCTCCCGATGAAACCCGACATAAGATATACATTATCTTCCATTTATTAATTTAATATTCATCAAATCCTCAATAAAATAATAGGAGAAATAATAGGAGATTTATTAACTACCATATCAATTAAATGTGATATTTATTATCTAAATATATTCAAAACTTTTAATGAAAATAGATTCACCGTGCAAGTAATCAATAATTAAATAAATTATTGATTTATATGGGCATATTCATACTGAAAATTCAGTAAATCAAATATTAAAAATAATAATAACCACATTATTAAAATTTTTAATATATTCCCATGAATATATTTGATTAATATTTAATCTAAATAATGCGCACCTTATTGCAGTTCGAGTACTGGTGAAAAGATATGACTCTTTCTTCCTTATCGGAGAATTTGCCGTTGCCAACTGACTCGCTCCTTTACACCTCCTTCATCAAAACGTTGAAATACTATCCCTTTCTCTGTAGTTTCGTTCAAAAACCAAGGCATAACCATCATTTTTCACAACTCTGGTAGAAAGCAAATCACCGCATGATAGCGCTACTGCATCAATCATTCAATTCACCAAACAGTATCTCCTTGTTCTGTCTTATACACAAAATTGCTTTTGAAATACTCGGGACAAACAAACCCTACACAGTTGAGCACATGGGTAATCCCGTTTTGCCTTAAAAGCTCGTGATTTTTCGCCACTGTATCACTCCCTAGATATATATGCTCTGCGATTCTGGAACACTTTGTCAAAAAACGCTAACTTGTCCCTCTTTGGTCGGAGACCGATCAGTCCACAAAACAGAACGTGAATATGTTCTCCGACGGTCATCACCATCGCCGAAACACTCCTTACCGTCTTCGCCCAACATCTTTACGAAATATATGGAAAAAGACGGTACTTTAAGCTTAACCAACGCCCATGAAGAGATTATCCCTCTAAAGCCCTTGACCATCTTCTCTCTCTTTTGTCTTTCTATCAGCGAGATTAACTCTATAGATTGTTGGCGTCATGAGCGATCTGAAAGAATAAAGAAGAGGATGATTTGAGTCGTGTTCGAGAACACTGTCCTATAGAGTTATTCCTCAACCACCGGTAAAGAAGAAGCGGTACTCCCCAGGATTAAACAGATCCTTCTTGATAAAATCAAGGCGGCAGAACTGGCGGAAGATAAGATAACTCATCAAGAGATTACCGATGTTTTCTAATTCTCTCTGTTAAATGGTGTCACAATTGGAGTATTTATAAATAATGAATCAATGCCTTAAAAGGTGACTCTTGAACAATACACCTCTTCAGAAAGTCATGACTATCTATTTAATTCATGAATCATGTTGCTTCATGAACCAATACGAATCCCTTAATTTGTAAGAACATGACTTCTCAGAACGCATCTTTTCATTTAAACACATTCCATAATATTGGAAAGACTCTTTCTTTGATACACTCATATGTAATATTTATTACAACATATATATAGGTGAGATGGTTGAGACTACTCTAATTTTCGTTTCATAGATGTGCATTGTAATTTGTAGGCACAGATGCAAGAAGCTTTAAAGATATTTGCGGGAGTTTCCACAGTTTGCATTGAGATGTAGTGATGAAGTTCTATGTATTTATGTATACAGAAGCCTATGGATAAATTGGTGACAGTGTGATTAATATTTGTAATTATGTATAAGATCATATTTCTGCAAAAAAAAAAAAAAAACCAACAACAACAACAAAACAAAACAAAAAATCACATTGCGTTTTTCTTTCCTCTCAGCACAAATATCCTTCTATTGGAGATAATCCTGTTCAAGATATTGTTGGGTATTAAATATGGGCATCTCTTAGTAGAGATTCAAACTTTGGTTCGCCACTTGAGGGACTAGTCCTTTCCACTAAACTCAACCTCTATTGGTATCACATTGAGTTTGATACTTATGAAAATGACACCAAACATGATAGTCTACGATGAATAGTCAAGGTAAAAGTTAATATTTAGCAATGGGTTAAAGGAAAAATAATTTTTGACATGTTCTTAAAGTTTTTGAAAATAAAGTACGATTTAGAATAATAATTTTTTACTCTCTTATCTATGGAATTTAGTGCTATCTTCTGTACCTTTTTTTAATTCCATTTTTTTTTTGGCCATCAGTCACATCTTAATTACTTTCATGAGATTAAATATTTTTTTCAAAAAAATGACGTTAAATAATTAATTGAAATTAGTTAAAAGTAAAAACTGTTATAACTTTCCAAAATTTTCCTTTGATTCAAACAGTAAATTAGGGGGAAAAAGAGTTGGCCTTAAAAATTGGGAGGAAAGAGGGGTAAAAAGCCATTATCTGACACATAACTCAAGTAAGAGACAAGGGTTTTCTTATACAAATATTTCATAAGAGAGTTATATGGACATGTTTTGAATGTCGATCGGAGCATTTAAAAGTAATTTTTTAATCATGATTAATGGTATATAAGATAAATATGTTAGAGGAATTTTGTCTCAATTTACAAAAAAAAAAAGTAATTATTATCATTTCCAAACAAGCATCAAAATGCTTGGACTCTATAATTTACTCACATTTTAGTTTTCTTTCTATATAGTTTCAAGTCATAGATTTCGATCCGTCAAATTTCTTTTGGTCTAAAAACTCAATTCCAATATTTTAATAAAAACTTGGATCCTTTTAGCCTTTTACAAGCGAAACATATGATTTAACACTGTAGCGATTAAAATTGAAAAGAGGGTAATTATAAATTTCAGATGGGTATATTGAATTGAATGGTGTAAAATTCTAGGCCAGTTGTCTTTACAATTGTAATTGTTGGAGTTGGATTAATAGTTCATATTTTTTTTGGGAGTTAACGAGCAATTTGGCCAACAAATTTTTATCTTAAGAGCGTTCAACACAAATAACTTTTTAATGAACTAAAAATACCAAAACATTTTTAAAAATGGAAAGTAAGCACAACACTGTTAGAAAAAAAAAATAACGTATGTTATTAAGGTGCAGATTGGTCAACAAACTTTTACTCTAGGAGAGCATCTAGCACAAAAAAGTCTATGTGCAATCCACCCAAAATCCGATAGAATTGTTTCAAACTATTTGATGCTTAAACTAAGAAAGGGCTAGTCTATGTGGTTTAGTCATAACTCGCCATGAAAGACAAGGAGACTTCCACTAGATTTAAACACCAGCTTGGCCAATGGATTTGATTAATTGTATTCGTTTCCAAGCCACAAGTCTAGTTAAGGCTTGGTTTAAGATTGTATAATTATTATGTTAAGTCCCGTATCACAAGAATATTCCTTTGAGAAATTTTCAATTTAACCTGCATAGGCCTAGATATTTTGTATCAGTTACTCATTGTTCAAACATTAATATATGCTCTCCGTTCCACTTTATTTTGATTTGTCAACACCATATTCCTAAATAGTACGTGTCACCGAACACAATAAATAGTATGAAATTTGGGGTATTAGAATATATACACGCGAACACATAGACATAAGTGCAAATTTTTAGACAATTTCTAGGTACAGTCTAAAAAGTATGTGCCCTCTGATTTTTTATGTAAACTTTTTTAAATTGTTTAATTGAATTAAAGAAGTTAGTTGAATTTATCAATATGATATTTTTTTAAAACACCTTAATTATTTCTATTAATTCCCTTTATCCTTCTCTTATTTGATTATTGGTGAGGGAGTATAAATAGACTAAAAAGAATAATTTCAAGACATATTTCCAATGACAACTTGTCTAAAACTATTTCAAGACATATATTGTTTAATAATTCCGTAATTTTCTACATTGTTTTTATCTAAACTAGTTTCAAAACAAGAAAGCCTATTTTAAGGGAAATGTGCTCACATTCAGTGTTAAGCCATGCTTCGATCATGATTGCCTCTCATAAGAAAATATATATGCCGGTAATAAGGAATTTTTGTATTGGTGAGATTTTATTGGAGTAATTTCTAAATATTAAATTATTAAATTGTGTATATTTTAGAGAGAAAAAACTAATGCGCATTTTTACAAATAATTTACCTTACAAAATTTTCAATATATGTATATTAATTATTCAACTCTAATATTTAGCACTAAAATGGGTAAAAATTAGTGGGTAGGGTTTTATAAATTGGAGAAGAGTACTCTTTATTTTAGTCAAAAATTATAATCATTCATCATTTGGAATTCTCCAAAACCATTTTAATTTTAAAATAAAAGATGATGAAAACTATTTGAGAAGCATTAGTCTTGTTTAAAAATTAAAATACTCCCTACCGCCATTAATATAAGATTTAATGGAGGATTGGAGTTAACCTTGTTCTAAAATATAAGATCCAATTTTCATATTTTTCAATATTTTTCTAATTTACTGCTATTGATATTCCTTAAATAATAATCAAGAGGAAGGTGGAGGGAATTAACAAAGATGATATGGGTGTTTCAAAATAAATATGGTTTCTTAATTAACTTAACTTTCTTAATCTAATTATTAGATAAATAGGTCTTATATTACAACTAGAGGGAATAATTAATGAAAACCTTTTTGTGGAATAAAATTGAGGTGGCTGGCTAATTTAATACTCTTTGCTAATTAAACGCCGTGTAATTGGTCGTCCCATTGACTAATCATATAATACCCCAAATTTTTATATCTCTTGAATATAATATTTTGGCCATTTAGGACCCATTTAAAATAGGAGAGTATGTTGTCTCCAAATTAGCAAGTATAATTATTCTAATTCTTGAATAACTTGTCGGTAGGACTTAATAGGGCAAAATTCAACTCCCTAAATTTTTATTAGGAGTCATAAAATATTATGAAATACCCTAAAAACCCCTAAACTAATTAAATGGAATTTCCAAAAATTTAAGAACAATTAAACTCACAATTAGTGACATAATGTCATGTAATTCACATATTGGCAAAATTAAGCCGTAAAGGGATAGGAGGAGGTCTAAATTAATTAGAGAACACTAAAAATAATTAGTAAACATCAAAAATTAATCCTAATTGAATTAACATGCATAATTAATTCAATGATAAATATTTATAAACAAATTGTAATATTTTGGCTAAATTCAACAATAAAGCCTAACAAGGGATCCACAATTGTAACAATTGGACTTAGTAGGATCAAAATTTAATTGGTAGTCAATAAAATCATTTCAAATTAAACTTAATTAAGCTTAATCTAATAATAAACAAGAAGAAATTAATTTAGGGCTTTTTGGCACAACAAAAACTCAATTGGATCATTTTTGGTAACCCAAACAATTGCCCAAACCACCAATAAAGCCCAAAACAACAACCCAACCCTAAGGACCAGAGGAATTTCGGTTTTGAAGGCTTCAAAGGGAAGGAATTGAGTTTCAAACACATGTGTCAAAAATTGTCAAAGCTTCTAGAAAACAAAACACTATTTATGGCTTAAAATGCAAGTTTGTCTTAGCTTCAAGGAGAAGGAAGAAGAAAGAGAAGAGGGGAGAGAGAGAGAGTGGGCAGATGAGTGTGTGTGTGGTGAGGATTTAATTTGTCAATGAAGCCCTAGATCCAATGGTGTTTAATTGACAAGAGCAAAGTTGCATTTTATTACCAAATTGCCCAACCTTTTTCCTATAAATAGGGACCCAAGCTCTTCACTTTTCTTCACACCAAGCAATACAACATTTGCTTACTTGAGAGAGAGTTGAGAGAGCTGAAGGGAAGTCTTGAAGGAGTTCAAGCTCTAGGTAAGAAAAGTTCTTAGTTTTTGAGTTTAAATTCATAGGTAGAAGTAGTTTTAATCTTTAAAATTCTAGAATAATTTTAGTTTTATGTTTTTATAGTTTAAAATAGCTTCATTTTGAAAATTCAGTGAAGAAAGTAGTTCTGCAAAAATTCCCAGGTCAAGAACAAGTAGTAACGAAGTTCTGGCGAAAATTCGTCGGTTAGGCGATTTCTGAACTAGTAACAGAAACACTCATATTTCATGTTGAAAATGCTATTGAAAAATTCTGAGAAAATTCATGATGAAAGTAGACATGTAGAGATTTTTAAATATGTAAAGAGCATGTTGAAATGATCTCTGTACAGTGAGAAAGAAATTCTCAAAGTTTATGTTGCGAAAATGCTGGAAATTCTGGGCAGAGGATGAGCACGTGAAATCTGGGAATGATTTTTGAATTCTGGGCAAGGCCTGATATTTTTTCTGGAAAATAGACATCCTAAGGAGTCCAGAACTTTTTACGGATCTTCGTTTCGATTTTTTAGAATCAGTTGTGATTTTTCAAAGATAGGCGAAATTCTGCCCAATATTGCCCAGCGTTTTTCCACGAATTTTGAAGGAATAAAATGATGGTTTAGGGTACCAAGGGTAGAATATTCAATAGTGGCCAAAATATATTCAAGAATATTATTTACAATTAATAACGTAATATTCCTATGATAGGACGTCTGCAAACGTGTACCGATCACCGACATACCGGAATTATTAACTCAGGTACGGACGCGTATTGTAACCTTAACTCTGATGCTTATGGTATGCTTATATGTGATAGATAGTCTGAGATATTGTTTTTGAAAATTGATCATACACATACATCTTGATACGGGTTATAGTCGTGATAATGCCGTTATGTTTTCCTAGCGCTGAGGACACGGATGTACACCGTGGCACTGGAGATAGTGCAGACTGTAATAACATACATGTTGCAGTGGCCGTGTAATGTTATTATGTGAATATATGAATATTGTATGTGATTAAATGCTGTTTTGCCATGGATATCTGTCATACATATTTGATACATAAGCATGAGGTTAACCGTTACCTGAGGTTCAATGGTAATTGAACCTCAGCTCTGACTTTAGGCCCAGGACCCTCAGGAGGTCAGACCGAAGAGAAGGGTAAGCAGATAGCGTGACGGAGCAGACGAGGAGATTCTGTTGAAATTTTTATTTTACCGTCTTTTGAATATTCGGATATTTTGGATGACTGTAACAGTACACAGATACATCATTATTGAATGTTATTCAGTTACTCATTTTCACGACTCTTCCAATGCTCTACTCTGATAAACCCTTTTTGAATTCTGATAATTTTATTTCGAAAACGCTTTAGAAAACGGGATGTTACATTTTTGGTATCAGAGCAGACATTCTGGCCCAAAGTTAACTATGTTACTCCAGACAGTTTGGTGTCTAGAAAGGGTTTTGTGGTTGGCAATCAGTCCCCGTGAATTCGGCGAGCCTTCCATAAATACACCGGCCTGGCCAGACTGTTTGAGTAACAGAGTTAGGTTTGGAGTTTTCAAAAAGTATTTTCCGGCTGGAACTTGGCTCAGTTATAAGAAACCATTGGTGCCGAAGGCAAGGCTAGTCTATGTCGATCGGTCAAGCAGTCGCCATAGAGTTGGTGAGACCCCCATGATAGACACTTACCTGGCCAATCGGTTGATTAACTGAGTCGGGCTCTAAGCCGTAGTTTTTATCCTGAAAAGAGTACTGATGTAACTTCGGTGTACATGTTGCAGGGAGATGGCAAGACCACCGATTAACCATCAGAGAGCCGATTTCGTTTACCGATACGGACGTATGAGACGCGTGGCACGGAAGAGCGTGACCCCGCAGATGGTGGGCCGAAGGTTGAACCCGGAACCCGTATACCCTCCGCCCGCACCGGCACCCCAGCACGTGCTAGCACCTCATGCCCCTACTAATCCCTTGGGATTACCTTACAATCCGTTGTTTCCTGTAGAGCACCTGCACGACCCAGAGCCTGAGTATCACCCAGGCCCGGAGTACCCCGATAACCTGTACGACCCAAATCCCATCCCGGCTATACCCTTGAATGTTCTACCAGCTCCTAATGCCCCAGCAGGCTCACACCATTCCTCTGTTGGGGATAATTTCGACTACGTTAATGTAGCAGACCTAGTGGATGAGGATGCTGACTCTGACTACGACTTCATTGAGCTTGCTGACTTAGAGGATGAACCCGCCAACAACATAGCTGAGCACGCCGACCCGGAGAACCTGCGGTATGTACTTGATGGCAACCGCGAGCTGACTGAGACGCTGTATGAGGGATTCTTGATGGCAGGCTGCTACGGGGAAACCATTCAAGAGCATTACCTACGTTTCCTGACCCGTGTCAGGGAGATTTATGATATGACCATGCCCCTTAACGACCCCTACACTCCGGAAGAATGGATCAGATCCACTCTTCATCACTTCCCCCGAACCAACTATTGGATACGGAAGACAAATGAACTACTTGATGGAGGTCCAATTGAAGAGGTCTACCTTAGCCTGGGGCAGATCAGGAATTGGGTGCATCGGGCTATGTGAACCGGAGGAAGAAGGTCAGAATCCAGCAACAGTCCAAGAAAGCAGTGGAAGATTATGACGCATAGTATTAAGACTAATTAGTAGACGGACTCGTAGAAGTAGTAAGACTAATTAGAAGTCAAACTAGTAGGAATAGTTGTTGATCCTAGTTCACCCTTAGGAAGTAAGATTAGAGTACTTAGTAAGACTGTAATGAAGAACCTATGATGATAAAATTGCATCTTGACTTTGTAAAATATTCAATATATATATGATATGATGTTTTATCTTTATCTTGTCTTTCTCTAATGATCCATCTATTATTCGTCAAAATTAGTCTAATGGCAACCTTAAGAGGAGCTGGAGCTCCCCGAGGCCGAGGCCGAGGTAGAGGCCGAGGCAGAGGTCGTGGTAGACAAGCACGAACCATACCCATACATGAACTAAATCAGCAGGAACCACCACCACCACCACCTGTTCGTGATGAGATCCAGGAAATGAGGCAAGTAATCCAAGAACAAAGGGTCCTCATTGAGACACTCCTCGCTGAACGACAGGGAGGACTTAATGAAGGGCAAAATGGGGAACAACAAGCCAACGATGAACAACAAAATACCGAAGAAGGGGGAAATCGCGACAACCAGAATGACGAACGGAGCCAGGCATCTGAGGGATCCAACCGATCCCAATCACATCCTCGGCAGGAGAGAGCAATGGCAGAACTACAGCGACCAAACAGAATGGTCGAAAACACCCAATATTGGGTAACACAATTTTGCAAGCTGAAACCCCCAGCATTCCGAGGCAAACTTGACTCAGCAGAAGACTGGTTGATGCGCTTGGACAAGATCTTTGAGGTCTTGGAATGTCCTGAAGACAGAAAGGCACAACTTGCAATTTACAAGCTGGAAGGAGATGCGGACCGCTGGTGGAAGAGCACTGCAGCAACACTGCGAGCACGTTACTGCCCCATTACATGGGAAAAATTCAAGGAGAAATTCAATGAACAGTATTTTCCACCCTCTGTTCAGATGATGAAGGAGTCCGAGTTTTTGCACATTCGGCAAGGGCAAGAAGAGTCTTTTGACGATTACTATGCCCGCTTCACTAACTTGTCTCGATATTCAACCCACTTCAGGCGAAATGAAGATGAGGGTAGCATGGCGAATCTACTGATTTACGGGTTGAAGTATGAGATAAGGGAGAGGCTAGTGTCACAACAATTCTCCGAGCTGATTCAGGCGGTAGAGGCCTGCCGATTGATTGAGCGGAATCTGAAGGAGCTTAGGAAGACCAGAGCCTTCCATAGCAGTGGTCCCAATCGTGGCGGTTTTAACCGTGGAAACTCCTCGCAGAAGCGGAAGACGAGTTGGGGAAATTCCCGTAATGGGAATAAAAGGCCGTTCCAACCCGGGCAGCAGAACTTTTCAAGGATATCCAGAGCGTGCCCAAAGTGCGGAAGGTATCACCAGGGGACCAACTGCGAAGGGAAGCTGGTGTGCTACAAGTGCCAGAAGCCGGGACACATCAGCACAAACTGCCCTCAAAAAGCGCTGGAGGCGAGGCCGCAAAACCCAGGTCGGGTTTTCGCTCTTACGAATGAAGAAGCCAGAAGATCTCCCGATATGATCAAAGGTACCATTTCTCTTAATGGAAATCTACTCCAAGCATTGTATGATTCGGGTGCTAGTCACTCGTTTATTTCATATGATTGCGCAAAGCGATTAGGAATGCATGCTTATAGACTACCTTATGATCTGTTAGTAGCTACACCACTTGGTGCGAAATCCTTAGCCTCTGATGCATGTCTTAACTGTATTGCGAGTGTAAATGGACGAGATTCAAACATAGATCTTATCCGGCTACCACTCAGTGGCATCGACGTCATTCTCGGTCTCGACTGGTTGACGGCTAACAACGCGATAATCGACTGCGGAAGTAAACAGATATCATTTGCACCGCCACGCAACCGGAGTAAGGTTGATGCGAGTCTGAGTTATATCTCTATTACAGAAGCAGAAAAATGCATACAGCATGGGTGCCAAGCATACATGGTGTTTTTCTCTGTCAAAGCGGAAGCTGAACCCTCACTCCAAGACATTCCGGTCGTCAACGAATTCCCTGATGTGTTTCCAAAGGATCTCACTGAGTTACCTCCTGAAAGGGAAGTTGAGTTCGCCATTGAGTTAATGCCTGGCACAGGATCAATATCAAAAGCACCATACCGAATGGCGCCGAACGAGATGCAGGAGCTAAAGAAGCAACTTGAAGAACTATTAGAGAAAGGGTTTATCCGACCCAGCGTGTCACCGTGGGGAGCCCCCGTATTGTTCGTAAAGAAGAAAGACGGAAGCCTTCGACTTTGTATCGACTACCGTGAGTTGAACAAAGTAACTGTCAAGAACAAATACCCACTTCCCCGAATTGATGATCTACTTGATCAACTATCTGGTTCCTGTGTATTCTCCAAGATCGATTTGCGATCAGGATACCATCAGCTTCGAGTAAAAGCCAGTGATGTTCCAAAGACAGCTTTCAGAACCAGATATGGGCATTACGAATTCCTTGTGATGCCTTTCGGATTGACTAACGCACCTGCCGTATTCATGGATTACATGAATCGGATCTTTCGCCAGCATCTAGATAAATTCGTGGTAGTATTCATCGACGATATCTTGGTCTACTCGAAAAGCAGGGAGGAGCACGAGGAACATCTGCGACTCGTGTTAGGGATACTACGTGACAAGCAACTTTTTGCCAAGTTAAGCAAATGTGAATTCTGGCTGCCAGAAGTGAAATTTCTGGGCCATGTCATATCTCGTGATGGAGTTGCCGTTGATCCTAGCAAGGTGGAAGCAGTTCTGGACTGGAAGAGACCAGAGACAGTGACGGAAATACGCAGCTTTCTGGGTCTAGCGGGATACTACCGCAGATTCATTCAGAATTTCTCACGTCTTGTCTTACCATTGACAAAGCTTACGAGGAAGAATCAACCTTTTGTGTGGGACGCAGACTGTGAGTCGAGTTTTCAGATACTGAGGGAGAGGTTAACTACAGCACCAGTGTTGACCATTCCAAATCCAGATGAGACTTATATGGTCTATAGTGATGCCAGTGGGCAGGGATTGGGATGTGTCCTGATGCAACAGGGCAGAGTTGTAGCTTATGCCTCTCGTCAGTTGAAGCCTCACGAGTCGAACTATCCTACGCATGACTTAGAACTTGTAGCTATCGTATTTGCCTTAAAGATATGGAGGCATTACCTCTATGGTGCAATCGTAGAGTTATACTGCGACTATAAGAGCCTGAAATACCTGTTTGATCAGAAAGAGCTCAACATGAGACAACGTCGCTGGATGGACTTACTGAAAGATTACGACCTGGAGATCAAGTATCATCCCGGAAAAGCAAACGTCGTAGCAGATGCGCTCAGTAGAAAAACGGTGCACGCAGCATACATGATGATTCAAGAGCGGAGACTACTTGAAGATTTCAGAGACCTAAACCTGTCCAATCAGATTTGCATGAGGTACTACGCGCCCGATGACGTGTATCTTGCAAGTCTCCTTGTTAGTCAAGGAGAGTACGATCTAAGAGATGCGGTCGAGGAAGCTCAAAAGCACGACGAGTGGGCTATAGCAACTCGGGAGATGATCTCACGAGGAGAGACTCAAGACCATGACCTATCGCCTAGCGGCTTGGTCAGGTACAAGAAGCGGATCTACATTCCAAAGGATGCTGAATTACGACAGAAGATTCTAGACGAGGCTCATAAGAGTAAATATACTCTACATCCAGGAATGGTGAAGATGTACCAGAACCTAAAATCCGAGTTTTGGTGGCCCAGGCTGAAGAAAGACGTAACCGAGTACGTGGGTAGATGCTTAACCTGTCAGAAAGTCAAGATTGAACATCAACGACCCCCTGGTCTTCTTCAAGGACTAGAGATTCCAGAGTGGAAATGGGAAAACATTACCATGGACCTAGTGGTAGGTTTACCCAAGATTAGACATCACGACGCGATTTGGGTGATTGTGGACCGATTGACTAAGTCGGCACACTTTCTCCCCATTAGTATTAATTACTCACCAGAACAATTGGCGAGAATTTATATCAAAGAGATCGTGAGACTTCATGGCGTACCTAAGAGCATTGTCTCTGATCGGGACCCGCGATTTACATCCCGATTCTGGGAGGCTTTGCATGCAGAGATGGGAACTAAACTAAGGCCTAGTACGGCTTATCACCCGCAGACCGATGGTCAATCTGAAAGGACAATACAAACGCTAGAAGATATGCTTAGAGCGTGTGTGTTGGACTTCAAAGGCCATTGGGACGAACATCTACCGCTAGCCGAGTTCGCTTACAACAACAGTTACCATTCGAGCATACAGATGGCTCCATTTGAGGCATTATACGGGTGGAAGTGTCGATCGCCTATATGCTGGACAGAACTGTCGGAACGAGAATTCATCGGGACAGATTTAGTTGACAAAACTTCCGAACAAATCGCACTAATCAAGCAGAGGCTCCTAACAGCACAAAGCAGACAGAAGAACTATGCTGATAAGAGGAGAAGACCGTTAGAATTTGAAGTCGGAGACCATGTGTTTCTGAAACTATCACCAGTCACTGGTGTCGGTAGAACGCTGAAAAGGAAAAAGTTGAGTCCACGATATGTAGGACCATTTGAAATCCTGGCCAAGCGAGGGCCAGTTGCGTACCAGTTAGCCCTACCCCCGAACTTGAGTAAACTCCATGATGTTTTCCATGTTTCCCAGTTGAAGAAATACCAACCGGACCACGATCATGTTATTCAGTATGAGGATGTCGAGGTGCGACATGATAACACTTTTGAGGTCGAGCCGGAGCGAATTCTCGATTACCAGGAGAAACGGCTTCGACACAGAAATATTCCTATTGTGAAGGTGGTCTGGAAGGGTTTATCTCCTAGCGAGGCAACTTGGGAAACAGAAGAAGATATGAAAGAAAGATATCCGGAGTTCATGGCTCAATGTTTAGTTAGTATGGAGTAAATTTCGAGGGCGAAATTTTATTTAACGGGGGGAGAAATATAATACCCCAAATTTGTATATCTCTTGAATATAATATTTTGGCCATTTAGGACCCATTTAAAATAGGAGAGTATGTTGTCTCCAAATTAGCAAGTATAATTATTCTAATTCTTGAATAACTTGTCGGTAGGACTTAATAGGGCAAAATTCAACTCCCTAAATTTTTATTAGGAGTCATAAAATATTATGAAATACCCTAAAAACCCCTAAACTAATTAAATGGAATTTCCAACAATTTAAGAACAATTAAACTCACAATTAGTGACATAATGTCATGTAATTCACATATTGGCAAAATTAAGCCGTAAAGGGATAGGAGGAGGTCTAAATTAATTAGAGAACACTAAAAATAATTAGTAAACATCAAAAATTAATCCTAATTGAATTAACATGCATAATTAATTCAATGATAAATATTTATAAACAAATTGTAATATTTTGGCTAAATTCAACAATAAAGCCTAACAAGGGATCCACAATTGTAACAATTGGACTTAGTAGGATCAAAATTTAATTGGTAGTCAATAAAATCATTTCAAATTAAACTTAATTAAGCTTAATCTAATAATAAACAAGAAGAAATTAATTTAGGGCTTTTTGGCACAACAAAAACTCAATTGGATCATTTTTGGTAACCCAAACAATTGCCCAAACCACCAATAAAGCCCAAAACAACAACCCAACCCTAAGGACCAGAGGAATTTCGGTTTTGAAGGCTTCAAAGGGAAGGAATTGAGTTTCAAACACATGTGTCAAAAATTGTCAAAGCTTCTAGAAAACAAAACACTATTTATGGCTTAAAATGCAAGTTTGTCTTAGCTTCAAGGAGAAGGAAGAAGAAAGAGAAGAGGGGAGAGAGAGAGAGTGGGCAGATGAGTGTGTGTGTGGTGAGGATTTAATTTGTCAATGAAGCCCTAGATCCAATGGTGTTTAATTGACAAGAGCAAAGTTGCATTTTATTACCAAATTGCCCAACCTTTTTCCTATAAATAGGGACCCAAGCTCTTCACTTTTCTTCACACCAAGCAATACAACATTTGCTTACTTGAGAGAGAGTTGAGAGAGCTGAAGGGAAGTCTTGAAGGAGTTCAAGCTCTAGGTAAGAAAAGTTCTTAGTTTTTGAGTTTAAATTCATAGGTAGAAGTAGTTTTAATCTTTAAAATTCTAGAATAATTTTAGTTTTATGTTTTTATAGTTTAAAATAGCTTCATTTTGAAAATTCAGTGAAGAAAGTAGTTCTGCAAAAATTCCCAGGTCAAGAACAAGTAGTAACGAAGTTCTGGCGAAAATTCGTCGGTTAGGCGATTTCTGAACTAGTAACAGAAACACTCATATTTCATGTTGAAAATGCTATTGAAAAATTCTGAGAAAATTCATGATGAAAGTAGACATGTAGAGGTTTTTAAATATGTAAAGAGCATGTTGAAATGATCTCTGTACAGTGAGAAAGAAATTCTCAAAATTTATGTTGCGAAAATGCTGGAAATTCTGGGCAGAGGATGAGCACGTGAAATCTGGGAATGATTTTTGAATTCTGGGCAAGGCCTGATATTTTTTCTGGAAAATAGACATCCTAAGGAGTCCAGAACTTTTTACGGATCTTCGTTTCGATTTTTTAGAATCAGTTGTGATTTTTCAAAGATAGGCGAAATTCTGCCCAATATTGCCCAGCGTTTTTCCACGAATTTTGAAGGAATAAAATGATGGTTTAGGGTACCAAGGGTAGAATATTCAATAGTGGCCAAAATATATTCAAGAATATTATTTACAATTAATAACGTAATATTCCTATGATAGGACGTCTGCAAACGTGTACCGATCACCGACATACCGGAATTATTAACTCAGGTACGGACGCGTATTGTAACCTTAACTCTGATGCTTATGGTATGCTTATATGTGATAGATAGTCTGAGATATTGTTTTTGAAAATTGATCATACACATACATCTTGATACGGGTTGTAGTCGTGATAATGCCGTTATGTTTTCCTAGCGCTGAGGACACGGATGTACACCGTGGCACTGGAGATAGTGCAGACTGTAATAACATACATGTTGCAGTGGCCGTGTAATGTTATTATGTGAATATATGAATATTGTATGTGATTAAATGCTGTTTTGCCATGGATATCTGTCATACATATTTGATACATAAGCATGAGGTTAACCGTTACCTGAGGTTCAATGGTAATTGAACCTCAGCTCTGACTTTAGGCCCAGGACCCTCAGGAGGTCAGACCGAAGAGAAGGGTAAGCAGATAGCGTGACAGAGCAGACGAGGAGATTCTGTTGAAATTTTTATTTTACCGTCTTTTGAATATTCGGATATTTTGGATGACTGTAACAGTACACAGATACATCATTATTGAATGTTATTCAGTTACTCATTTTCACGACTCTTCCAATGCTCTACTCTGATAAACCCTTTTTGAATTCTGATAATTTTATTTCGAAAACGCTTTAGAAAACGGGATGTTACAAATCAACCCAACGTTTTATATTCTATTTCACTATTTGGTTGCTTGGAATCTCTTTAGAAAGTCCATAAGTTGCATAGTATACAGTCTCCTTCTACAAAACAAAATATGAAACTTTTATATATAATTATTAATCCCACATGTCCCAAATATAGAAGTTAAAGAACTAATTTATAAAAAATTAAAAATCTGTTAAATTAGTTGTTTATAAAAATGTGTCTCGGTTCTCTAAATCAGTTTGGTCAAGAACATAAATTTAAGAAAGAAAATGAATTGAGGTCTTAAGTTAGGATCAAAGTGAACTCTTAATCAGTTTATATAATATTTAGGAATGGAGGAAATAATTAATTATGCAGTAAAACAAAAAAAACAAAAAAAAAAAAACAAACCTACTCTTTCTTGTTTTACCTTCACACATTACTCAACAAACATATCAACCTTCATATATAATTCCCTTTAAATTATTGTTATTCTTTGTTTGAATAACTATATGGGATCTAAGATTACTAATTAATTTAATTTCCTTGAAATTATTGTTATTCTTTTTCTCCTACTCTTTAATGTTCTTGCTGGAAGCCAGCAACATTTTTCGCTATACCAATATTCATTGAACCACCAAGAACGTGTTCAATTTGAATTTTATGAATTCATGTGTGAAATAATAATTATCATCGCCGTCACAAATAAAGTTTATAGTAAAACGTTATATATACTTTTCTATATCTATTCCTTCAGATTCAAAGATCCTTTCAGTATCTCATTCGGGTTCTTGGATAGTTAGGATATAGAGTGTAGATGTGATAAAAGCCAACATAGATAGGATAGTTATTGTTGCTGACTTGAAATGAAGCCTTTTTATATAGTATTGTAAGATGACGTATTATTTTGCTATACCAATAACCTGTTAGTTAAGGTAGTAAGAAGTCTCACCCATAAGAAAGATAGCACAAGGTGATATTTGGCTATCTTTTTTTTTTTTTTTCCTAAAAATTCAAACGCCTTCATATTTTTATCTGGTTCACAGTATAATATAGGCCCAATTTTATATGCTACTCTGGTTCTCAAGTCAGCTTCCATATTAATTGTTTTTATTTTCATAATATCCTTAATTATTGGGGCATATATTTTCATCTCTACACATCAAATTTTAATCATTAATAAAAAATATATTTTAAAAAAGTGCACAGATTCTCTGCAAACATTATATTCAAATGATCATTTGAACTAAATTTAGGCCTACACTTTCAACAAAGTCCTAATCAGGCCAAAATGATTAATAAAGGATTTATGGACCTTATAAATTTACCTTAATGCTCACTATGAAGTAAATAAATAAATAAATAATATAACTGAAATTTATGGCAGTGACAAACTCGTTATTCAAAACATCCCAAAAGAAAGTGTTTAATTAATTAAAAAAATATGGAAAATTACTTCTTACTAATTTAATTGAATTTAGTTTAATTTAATACTTTAAAATTTAAATTAATTTGAATTGATTCGAATAAATCGTCATTATCTATTAAATAATGGAAATAATGGGGAAAATTGGAAGATGTTGTAGGACATTGAAGCGCTCGGACTTTTATTCTTTTAGATGGTAGGAGGTGGTGGATGATTGGAGAGACGATGAAAAGGACACGGAGAAAGGGGATTCGTAGTTAGGAAGAGAGTAAAGGGGTTAATAAATATTGTAGGGCATTGGCGTAAATTTACAATGTTCATAAATCTCTAACTAATTATCCTGACCTAATTAGAAATTTGTTAAAAGTGTAGGTCTAAATTTAGATTTTAATATTTCAAATGGATTTAATTAGAATTTCCTTTTTGTATTTAGGACTAGAGGAGTAATATGTTATTAAAAGTCAAATACTACATTAATTACTCGAGCCACATTTTTGGTAAAATAACTCATGAGGTGTACATAAGGAAAAATAAGATAGAAAAAATAAAGGACAGGTTTGCTTTCCTAGTTTTAGAACATTTTTTATTATTAAAAATAAAAATAAAAATAAAAAAACGGAAAAACTTGTTTGGAAATATATCTTTGGTTATGTGTTCTGACAAAAAGTAAAAAATTTCTAGATATAAAAAAACAAAACATGATGTTTTGGGAACAGGATATTCTTAAAATCATTTTCTCCTTTTGTTCTCATAATCACATTTCCGCTGCTATATAGATCCAAAAATAAATAGTTCAGATTTAATATTTTCTAGAATTTTTATTATAGGATTTTATAATTTAAATTTTATTTGTGTTGTAGTTGTGAATTTATTTATTATATTTTTAAAATATAAAATTATTCATTTGTATTTAAAATAATAATTTTATAAAATATAATATCTAAACCATCTATGTTTTTAATCTAAAGGTAGAAATGGGATTTTAAAAAGAAAATGATACAAAGGATTATGAAAGAACCCAAACTCAATATTTTACTACCTCATATCCTACACAAATAGAAAACAAGCGGAGAAATATCAATATTTTCATTAAAGGCAATCATGTAAAAGTTTTTTTTTTTTTGGGAAAAAATTATGTAAATACAAAAAAAAAAAGGTTACATTCACTATTTTATATGTGTTTTTAATATAATGATTTATTTTTTTTTCAAAATTTATTTATAAAAAATACTTTACATAATTGTTTTAGGAACATAAAACAATAGCACAAGCCCTATATAACCTAGATATTATCAACCAGAACTTTATCTTAGACTTGGGGAAAAAATAAAAAATAAAAAAGCCAGCAGCGGAGATGGTTACTAATACGATTATCAACCAGAACTTTATCTTATACAAGATATAAGCGATTAAAGTTACTAGTACGTAAATGTATCTTTCATCACATGGTTACTAAAACGGCCGACCTTTTGAATCTGACTCTGGACTTCCCAGATATCCTATAATGTTACCGTTGGATTATTTCCTTTTCCATAATATTATAATTAATATATATTTCCTAGAATAATATCAAAAAGGATTTTAGAAATCCCTACAATTCCACTTTATTCATGCAAAATTTCATGATTTTAAAACTTCATTTGATACATAAAATAATAGTCACAAAGCGACTGACTTAACAGCCCAGTTTTCTGGAAATTTTCACAATCTCGTTCCATTAATATCAAAATTATTTCCCAACATATTTTTACCTCATTCAGCATTTTAAATGCAATTGAGGCTTAAAAACATGTAAAGGAATTTACCTCCCAGTTTTCTAGATTAAATTAACATTTTACGAAAAATCACAAAGCTTAAAAGACCAAGAACTTTACCATAAGCTTCAACTCCTTCGTCCTTCCTTCTAGTCTCAAACCCCCGGCTCACTACTACTCTAAACTGATCAGTTGTGCTCTGATTTTGGTGTGAAGAAATTGGAGAGGAAACCTTGCTATTTACTGGCAAAGTTCCAACTCATTGTGGGTCCCACAACCAAGACTTCCAACTTAGCTTCTTTCTTATCATCGATTAGAACAATATTCACCTTTTCAACATTCCATCCTTCCCCTTCAAATGGTTGTCGACATACTCCTTCATTCTTGGCCATTTGAATTGCTTTTTATGTGTCTTATTCCTATTGCTTGTTGGCTCAAGTAATTATAAGATAATTAAAGCTTAATTCATGGGATAATATCTTGAATACCTGGCTTATAATTCTCCACACATGCTATCTAGACGCAAAAGTGAACTTTTGGGGCAGATATTATGATGTCATTAGATGACTCAATTGAGGGTTTAAATATCCCTTAATACCAAATGTCATTACATGGTTATTTGATTAACTAATCAAGGTGTACTTGTGAATTAATCTTCAAGATTAATTGTCTTCTTTGGCCTCTATTATTTCCAAACATAAGCCACTAATCTCAATTAGCACAAGCTAATTTGTTAAATATTAATGGCTAATTTATGATAATTTGGCTAGGGGTCTTCATAACCCTTTTTTTATCTCCTTTGATTATAAATTAGCTACTATTTAATTCACATTTTATAACCCCTAAATAATGTCTCATAATTAACCATTGGTTAATTAATTTCAAAGTGAAATTTGGATAAGAATATAATTAATAAATTATAATTCTATGAGACACATATTCACCTTTGTATTTTGCTAATTTATTTACCAAAATAAAAGGCTTATTATATTAGGGAAATTAGGGTATTACATAAAATGACTAAAAATGGCATAAATTATATTGAATACTACATATACATATTAGTATTATTATTATAAAATATTGAAATTAACAAAAATTAATATTAAATTAGTTATAATAAATTATTTATTTATAGGGAAAATAAATAATTAATCTAGATCTTTCCATCTCCATCAAAGTATTTCTCTTTCCTTCTCTCTCTCCATGTGCTTCTTGTATTTCTCTTTCCTTCTCTCTCTCCACGTGCTTACTTTGCTCTGTATCTTCGCCTCACTTGCCTTTGTCGTGCTAGACGCTTCCCCTTCAAACGCTTATCCAAACAGTTCCACAAGAGCTTTTTCCCCATTGAACATTTTTCTAACCTCCACTATTTTTTTTTCCCTCTTCAACGCTTGCTAAAATGTGTAGCCAAACAGGCCCACTATGTATATTTCCATGTTGTTACTTGTAACGCCAAAATGAAATAAATGTTAGGTGTCTTCTACTCTTCGTGTAATACCTCAAAATTCACATTCATAATAAATCTTATATTTTGATAAATAATTAGCATAAAATAAAGGTAAATATGTGTCTCAAATCATTATAATTTATTGATTATAATTTTAGACAAATCTCTTCATGAAGTTTATAATTAAATGGAAGGTTTTGAGACAACAAATAAGGGCAATAAAATATTACATAAATAACACATAAAATGATGGTTATTTTGTGACCAAAGAAGGCAAGAAAATATTATGAAAACACTTAAGTAAATTAAAATGAATTATCAAATTCTAATTGACAAATTAACGATTATTTGTAAATGCCTTCAACTTGATAAAGGACAATGGAAATAAGTGAAGATTAAAGTGCATAAAGCTTGGTTAATAAAAGCACTAAGGACCATGATTTAACTAATGAACCAATCCTACAATAATAATTGTAATTAAAGGAAATATAAACACTTGATTTCAATGCTATTTAAAGATTAATAATCTGCCCAAAAGTCAAATATAAGTGGCGCCATGCACATGGATGAGTTTGGTTTGAATTTATAATTAAATAATTAAGGTATTTTGCTAATGAATGACACATAAACAAAATATGAAAAACATACATTTAAATGGCTGAGGGGGGAGGGGCTGTCGGCACACCAAGGGATGGAGATGGATTTTCATATAGTGGTTTTAATCTGAGAGGAAAGATGAGATTTTGGTTCTCTTGAATAATTATCATTATGACCTTGAAGCTTTGTCTATAAATAGAAGCACCTCCCTTCACAAATTCTTAACACCAAAATCTGATTTAGGGATAGAGAGAGTGTGGGGAAAATTCATAGGATTTAAGAAGAGAAGGTGCAAAGTTCTTAAGGTGAGTTCTTAAGCTTTAATCTTTAGTTCTTATTAAAATGGTAGTTTAATCTAGAAAATTAAGAAGTAGATTCCTTTATATGTTTTTAGGCCTCCATTGAATTTAAAATTCTGAATGAGGTAAAAACATCATAGGAAATAATTTTTGGAATCAATGGACAGAGATTGTGAAAATTGGGGAAATTCCCATATTTCAATTTTTATGGAGTCAATGGGATTAAGGGTGTTATTTTATGTATCAAATGAAGATCTAAAATCATGAAATTTTACAAGGTTAACATAGACATGTAGGGCTTTCCATTGATATAAAATTTGTAATGTTTTGAGCTTTTTACAATGAGACACAAATTCTTGAAATCGGCTCACGTTTTTTAAAGATAATCTGAACAGTGGTTGGAAAAATTAAAACTGATATTGACTCATGTATTTCAAGTTAAATCCGTTATTTTTACAAGAAAATAGGATTTTCAAGGGTCATTTGGCTTTGGAAGAACATCGATTTGAGTTTTGTAAAATTACTTATGATTTTTCAAAGTTACCAAAAAATCTGAGCAGAAATGTTGAAATTCCATTTTTAAGGAAATGGAAGGGTATAATTGGAACAGCAAATCCACCAATGGTAAAAATGTCAATAGTGGCTAAGGTATCTCTTAGGATATTATTTATGAAGGAAATAATGTGGTGATAACATTACAGGATATCCGAGGAATCAGGGATCAGTACCGAAAGGAGAACGTATTGCCAGCTACGCAGACTAAGATATGGATGCGTACTATAACTCTAACTTGTAACATCCTCATTTTTTAAATCCATTTTCAGAATATTTTAATCAGAGTAGAGCACCAGAATAAATTTAAAAGAGCGAATATCTAATAAACCTTCACTGTTGGTGTGTTTTGTTGCTATTATAGGGGTACAAAGCTCTGAATATTTACTAATATAGTGATACAAAAATTCGTAGCTATCTTCTCTGCCCGTGTCTTCTCGTGCGCTATCTATCCTTGTCCTCGGTCCTGGTTCCTCCAGTATCTGAGACTATGAGCTGAGGTTCAATTACCATTGAACCTCAGGTAACGGTTAACCTCATGCTTATGTATCCAATATGTATGACATATATCCATGGCAAAACAGCAATAATCACATACAATATTCTCATATTCAGATAATAACATAACACAATCACTGCAATATGCATGTTATTATAGTCTGCACTATCTCCAGTGCCATGATGGCCTATCGTGTCCTCAGCGCTAGGAAAACATAACGGCATTATCAAAACCATAACCCGTATCAGGTTGTATGTGTATGATCAATTTTCAAAATAAAGTTTCAGACTATCTATCACATATAAGCATACCATAAGCATTAGAGTTAGTGTTACAATACGCGTCCGTACCTGAGTCGGTGATCTCGGTACGTAATTGATCGGTCTGCGTTCTTTCGGACAGCCTATCATAGCAATATCATCCTATTAATTTAAAAATAATATCCTAAAATATATCTTGGCCACTATTGACTATTCTACCCTTGGTACATTAAACCATCATTTTTTCCCTCAAAATTTGTTGAAAAAACGCTGGAATTTATGGGGCAGAATTCCACCTATCTTTGGAAATTCATAACTAATTCTAGAAAAATCGAAACAAAGATCCGTAAAATGTTCCAGACTCCTTAGGATGTCTATTTTCCAGAAAAAATATCAGGCTTTGTCCAGAATTCAAAAATCATTCCCAGATTTCACGTGTTCATCCTCTGCCCAGAAATTCCAGCATTTTCGCAACATAAACTTTGAGAACTTCTTTCTCACTGTACAGAGCTCATTTCAACATGTTATTTACATATTTGAAAAGCCCTATATGTCTACTTTGATCATGAATTTTCTCAGAATTTTTCAGTATCATCTTCAACATAAAATATGAGTGTTTTTTATACTAGTTCATAAATCGCCTAACCGACGAATTTTCGCCAGAACTTCGTTTCTACAGTGTTCTTGGCCCAGAAATTTTGCAGAACCACTTCCTTCATCAATTTTTCAAAACAAAGCTATTTTTAATTATAAAAACATGAAACTAAAACTATTCTAGAATTTTAAAGATTAAAACTACTTCTATCTATGAATTTAAAGCTTAAAACTAAAGAACTTTGCTTACCTAATGCTTGATCTCCTTCAAGCTTCTTCAAACTTTCTTCACTCTCTCTCAAATATGCAGATGATGCTTTGCTTGGTGTGAAGAAAATAGAATGACCTGTGCCTCTATTTATAGTGAAAAGGTTGGGCAATTGTGTAAATAAGTGCAACTTTACTCTTGGTTAATTTCAACCATTGGATCTAGGTTTTAATCAAAACATCACATCCTCACCACTCATTCCCCCTCATCTGCCCTCTCTCTCTCTCTCTCCCTTCTTCTCTTTCTTCTTCCTTCTCCTAGAAGCTAAATAACTTGCACTTTAAGGCATGAATAGTGTTTTGTATGCTACAAGCTTTTGACCAACTTTGAAGCATGTGTTGAAATTCATCTCCTTCCCCTTGAAGACTCCCAAAACCGTGCCCCCCCCCTCTCTGATTTTTTGTTTTTTATTTTTGTTTTGGGCTTTATTGTTGGTTTGGGCAATTGTTTGGGTTACAAAAATGGTCCAATGGTGTTTTGCTGTGACAAAAAGCCCTAACTTAAATTCTTCTTGTTTACTATTGAGCTTAGCTTAATCAAGTTTAGTTTGTAATGAATTAATTGTTTACCAACTCAATTATGATCCTATTAAATCCATTTGTTTCAATTATTGATTCCTTGTTGAGCTTTAATATGGAATTTAGCCAAAATATTCCAAATTGTTTGTTAATTTTTGCCATGAGATTAATTATGAATGTTAATTCAATTAAGATAAATTGTTGGTGCCAAATATTTATTTTTAGTCTCCTCTAATTATTTTCAGCCTCTTCATACACTTTTCCGGCTTATCTTTGAAAATATAAGAATTACATGTTAATATCTTTTTAAATATAGATTTAATGGTTCTTTATGTGTTGGAGATCCCCAATAGTTGTTTTAGGTATTTTCATGATATTTTATACTATTTTAGGGACCCCAATTTAAGTATAGTCCTTAGAAATTCATTTAGACAACTCTTAATTAGCCATTGGCTTTTAATTGGAATTATACATCTTTAATTATGCCTAATTTAATTTAGTTTAATTTAGTGTCTTCCTAGTTGTAATTTCAATTGCTCATTAATTGTTACTAATCGTCCCTTAATTGGGCTCAGTGTGATGACAGCTCTTTAGGGCTTTTTATGAATTAATTATGATTTTATGCATTAGTGTGTTAATTAAGGGTATGTTAGTAAATTTAGTCTCTTAATAAATTAGATGATGCTTAATTGATTCCTTGATTATTTATAAAGGTCTAGCATAATTATTTAATTTATCGAATACCTAGTTGTTCATCGATTTTTATTATTTTCCCCTATTTTGTTTAAGTATTTTCCGTAGTACCTCATTACTCTTTTTAATTCCATGTAAACCATAACTTAATACGGTAATTATTTGTATTTTATGATATTTTATGGTTCCTAAATGAAGTTTGAATATTTGAGTCTTCTTGGTTCATTTGATTCTTGGAGGAAATTTCCTAATTTAAATTAGATAAGTTATAATATCTTTGAGACCACATATTCACCTATGTTATTAGGTATCATTTAGTGGTTATGCTAAATAGGATTTTTAGGGTAATACATAACTCTTGTGTGTCTTGTATGCTTATATGTGATTGCATGATTCATAGAGTCATGGACAGGACTAGGTCTTGGGTTATACACTGTGGCTAAAACTCGGTCTTAGGTCACCAGTTTACATACATTCAATTCTATAGGGGTTATAGTCATGATAATACTGTAGGGTTGTTTTCCTAGCGCTGAGGACATGAGGAGTCATTGCACTGGTTAGTGCAAACATTGATAACATTATATGTGTTGTGTGCTATGTATTGTTATGTTAATATTATATCTGCTGTGTGCTATGTATTGTTGTAACCTTACATCTATTGTGTGTTATATATGGTTGATGCTGAAATGTAGTGAATATCTACCATATATACTGTTATTACTTGAGTATGAGGTTAACTGTTACCTGAGATTCAATAGGTATTGAATCTCAGAATTGACCCTAGCTTCAGGATCGGAAGCCAGTGAAAAGGATAAGCAGCATGCTTAGGGACTCAGCCAGAATATATATATATATATATATATATATATGATAACTGTATTGATATTCCTTCAACCGCATACACTGCAAACAGTTTGAGTTATAGCCACGTATCAGTTACTCATCCGCTCAACCCAACTTTTACAAAACTCAATTTCTCCACTCTGATGATATTCAGATATACTGCTTATTAATATACATAATGGGTAGTATTGAATTAGGGGTCTTACACTTCGTCAGACATCTAAGTAATGAATATTTAGCCCTTTTCTTGTTCCTTGTCTGCTTGTATTTCTTATTAGAATGGAATTATGGTTTTGATTTTATTTTTTACCAAGTTTAAGATTTTACTCCCTCCAATCCAAATTATAAAGCATGGTTAATTACATTATGGTTTTTTTTTTCAAAGGAAAAAGATAAATAAATACCATTTAAACTTACCAAACCCCAAAAAGCCTATTAAGAAATGAAAAAGACAAATAAGTCCTTAGGCAAATACGTGATTTTGAAATTTTGTGTTTTTATCAAAATGTCCCTCGTTTTTTTTTAAAAAATAATGTAGTACCCGTCACCACCGACCAGCCAACGTCAAAGCTTCGGCAAGATGCCTATATGACCATTATAAGGCACAAATAAATACAACTTAACATGTACTCCTTCTGGTCCTTATTATAAGGCACCAACTATCAAGTATATTTGATCTTTTTTATAAGGCATTTGTTTGTTCCCAAGAAGTATTAATTTTTTTTTCATGTATGCCCCTAATTAATAGGGGCAGTGGGTGAAAGTAATAATTAATATAATATTAGAGTTTGGTGCAATTAGTTAGAGTAATATTGGAAGTTACTTAAATTGTAGGATAATTTTATTGACTTTAACTATTTTTATTACTTTGTGAGAATTGTTAGTTGGTACGTTATAATAAGAATCAGAGGGAGTAATTATTTTAATTTCCTCATCTAATTTTTATTTAAAAAAAATAGTATTATTAAGTGCTTAAAAATAAAATGGAAAATAAAGCTGATCAAAAGTTTATTCAAGCTATCATAACCACACACACAAAATATATATATATATATATATATATATATATATATATATATATAATCAAATCAAATTTACTAAAAGAAAGAAAAGAAGCAAAGTGTGCCAAACATGCATGAGACCACATGATTAGCTGAGTTTGCATTATAAGAAGGAAGAAATTACACACTACCTTTTTGTTCAAGTTTAGCATTATTCAATTTTATAAGCATAAACACCGTACTTTTGATGTCTTATAAGGAAAACTGTAATTTGGTTTCAATAACCAATAAATCTGCTATTAAATGTATCATTACTATGTTTGAGAATTTTATTGTGAGGAAGATATAACATAGTTTTACACCACATTTGATCTTCAATATAAGACATAATTGACAAATTTTGAGAGATTATAATAGCTAAATAAATTACTATAATTTTTCTAAAATACTTAGGGTATCATTAGATTATATATATGTTCATAAGATAGGCAAGTTAGTCTTAAAAAATTAGAAACCTAAATACTTTAAAGTAATTTATTACTCTTTCTAATCCTAAATATAAGACATATATAGCTAACTTCTTTTTAGAGATTAAAAAAACTAAATAAGTTATTTAATTATATCATATATTGTGTATTATTAGATTATATATTAGTTTATAAGTTAGGCAAAATAGTTTGGAGACAAAAGTGACAAATATAAATTTTTAAAACAATTTAATCAACTTTCTTAATATCTCCAAAAAGTCAACTCTTTCTTATATTTAAGATAAAAGAGAGTATTTTCTTTAAGGGAAAATAATAAAAAAAAAAATACCACTTAAACTTCAAAATTCTATTGACAACAACAATAATAAGATTAACAGGGTCAGTAAAGCAATTGATAACTCATTTTACTTGAATCATCTATTTAGTATTTTAAAATTTAAGTGATATTTTCTCCAGATTTTCCCTTTCTTTAATCTCCTCAAATTAATCAATTCACTTAGGTACAAAGGCGGAGCCAGAAATTGTAGTTAGAGGGGGCGAATTTTATAAAATAGAACTCAAATGTTTATGAAATTACATTTCAACCCTATAAACATTTCAATATTTCTATTTTCGTCCCTTCACTATAGAAATAATAGGGACTAAAATGAAAACAGTAGAACTTTTATCAGGCTGAAATATAATTTTATAAAAATCTGGGTCGTCATCTACAATTTTTTTTGGGGGGGGGGGGTGGGGGCCACCCCTAGCACCCCCTGCCTCCGCCCCTGCTTAAGTGTTTGGAAACCTTTAAAACCTAGGTTTCAAAAACTATTTTCCGCAAGCCAGACAAAACTTATCTTATACACTTATCTCATAAATCCTAAAAGTTATTAAACTTCATACTCACAGTTTGGATAACACCCAAACCATGGTTTTATAAACTATTTTTTCGAAAATCGAGATAAAACTTTTCTCACGTATTTAAATTATAAATTATAAAAGTTATTCTAAAAAAATAATCCAAACACGTATGATCATCATTCCGACTAATAAAACACCGATCTGATCTGTCCTACACTAAATTACTTTTTATATTTTTATTTTATCAAAAAAGTTTAATCATAACAAACACTTGCTTCCATTGATGCATTGAATGTGACTATACAAAGATAGACATTTAAAAAAAAAAAAAAAGCATAGACTTGCACGTCATTTGGTACGCGCAAGAGAGACTAAGAAAGCTTGTTAAGCAAGGATTAGTAGACTCTTAATTAATTACACATTAATTATCATGTTCAGTGGGCAGGCACGCACAAGGCTTGAAAATGAATGTTGCATACAATTTCTTTTATTAAAAAAATATCATGTTGGGGTTATATTTATCCATACCTTTTTTATTTTTGACCAGATGTTATCTATATATGCATTATCTTATACTTGTAATGTAAAACATATTTATAAAAATTGCACAATTCGAATGTTATAATTCATATATGTGAGAGATCCCCTTAATTATTCATCACTAATTTCGCAAACACTTGTTTTAGGGGAAAACAACAAAATAGCCTATATTGATATAAAATTGCTATTACAAAAAAATCCCCAATTTTATGTCATTATATATAACATCTCTAACCTTTGAAGCCTCATAATAAATGTTTCTAAACTTTCACCTTTACGAAAATAACTCAAACTATTTATTTTGTTCATTACATATCGGCGAGCAACTTTAACTCAATTGCATATACTATAATATCCCTCATCTTAAAAATCTTTAAAATCATAACCTCAATTATATTGTTGTACAAAGAAATCATCAACTCTAAAAGATAAACCGCCTAGTCTCCCTATAAACTTAGCAATGGTACAAAGTTGTCCTTTTAGTGAAGATCTTAATTTCACTTTTATAACACAAGTTGGCATCTACCAAGTAATTTTAAACAATCCAATATGGCTTACATTTTATTAAATTTAACAGTCATTTTAACGACAATGGTTGATGCTCAATATCTAAAAGTTGAGGGCGTGATTTTTAAAATTTAAAGATGATGAGGCTTATATATATGCAATTAATTTAGTGTCCGTTTGGCCTAACTTATTTTCAGCTTTTCTTATGCTTATATTATAAGAGCTTATTTTACAATGAAGAAAAAAACTCTTAAAAAAAAAGCTGATGAGAGGAGCTTATTTTAAGCTCTATTTTTTCAAGAAAAAATTTTAAATAAATACCACCACCACCGGCCGAACACCACCTTCGCTGGCCGGCCACCACCTCCGCCGGCCAGCCACCGTCGTCGGCTGACCACCACCTCCGCCGGCCAGCCACCGCCGCCGGCCGGCCCCCAGCACCGCCACCGCAGGCCACCCACCACGGCCTGCCACCATCGCCCGCCGGCCGACCACCACCACCGCCGGCCGACCACCACCTCTGCCCGCCGGCCACCACGACCGCCAGCCGACCACCACCTCCGCCAGCCGACCACCGCCGCCGGCCGACCATCACCTCCGCCGGCCAGCCACCGCCGCTGCTGCCGGCCGGCCGGCCACCACCACCGCCACCGGCCGGCCCCCAGCACCGCCACCGCCGGCCACCCACCACGGCCTGCCACCACCGCCGGCCGGCCACCACCACTGCCGGCCGACCACCAGCACCGCCACCGGCCGGCCACCAGCCCGCCACCAGCACCGCCACCGCCAACCACCGACCACGGCCAGCCACCACCGCCTGCCGGCCGACCGCCACCACCACCGCTGCCGGCCCGCCACCACCACCTCGGCCACCACGATATATGTTATAATATACCTTTTAAGTTAATTTTTATTAGAAAAAGTGCTTATGATAAAATTTTTGCCAAACAGCTTATTTTTTATTTCAACTTTTAAGCTGAAAAATTTATATAAACACCAAACAACTTTTAGCTTTTTAAAATAAGCTCTTTTTTTAAGTTTTTGTTTAAAAGTAGCTTAAAAGCTAAAAATAAGCTAGGTCAAACGGGCTCTTAAAGTTGATAAGGGTTATGTGTATTTTGGCATTAATTTTCTGCCAATGGCTTAATTTTAACGGATTTATCTGCATATATATATATATATATATATATATATATATATATATATATATATATATATATATATTCATGCTCAATATCTAAAAGTTGAGCGCGTGATTTTAAAAATTTATATATGATGAGGCGTATATATTTGCAATTAATTTAAAGTTAACAAGGGTTATGCGTATTTTGGCATTAATTTTCTGCCAATGGCTTATTGTTTAACGGATTTATCAGCATATACATATACATATACATATATATGTGTGTATGTGTATATACATATGTGTGTGTACATAGGAGGACCCAAGTGTTGGACCCCTTGAATTTGAGATTTTTTTTTAAAAAAATATTAATACATGTTTGAATGATTGCCACCCTTAAAAATAAAAAACGTGTAGAAAAATTAAAAAGAAATTGATGATCTAAAAGATGCGCAAAATATTTTCAAACCATTCTTTCATTAAAAGCTTTATGGAGTATATTTTATTGTTATTAAATTGACAATTAGGCTTGTTATGAGTTTATTTTATATATACCCACACATTATCCATAAAACTATATTTTATTTAAGGTTAAAGTATACCTTTCATTCCTTAATTCCATAAAGTGTAATTTTGGTCTTATGTTTTTAACACCGTTAATATTATTAACAAAAAATGTTGATGCATCAAGCTCAAATAATATTTGTATTAAGATCATAAGCTGCAAATAGAATCATAATTTTAATATTTAGATTATTAAACTGATTTTTTTTTAATACAATCCATGTTTTGATATTGATTGCTTCGTTAGATTTTTATATTTTTTTTTAATTTACATATATTTTAAATTTAATATTAATAAAATTTAATAATACAATCATCATTTAAGTTTACCATGTCAGCATTTTCTATTGCAACATTATCAGGATTAGAATTTTATGATCGAAAATATATTTTATAAAGTTAAGGGATAAAAAATATACTCCCTTCGGTCTTAATTATAAGAACATTTTTATAATGTCCGGAGGTAATACCTCATATAAACTTAAAAAGCTACAACTATACTTTAGCCTGTATTTAATTATTTGATTATTATATTATCATTGCCAGTATATCCAGTTGAGTCCTAAAATTCAATTTGACATCGCGTCCATTTTCATATCCTGCAAACCAAACGAGCAACACGAAAACACATTTTTTAACTATTCAAGCTCATCCCACGAAACAGAGCAGCCTTCAACAACCACAACCTTATTCGATGAATCAAATGTAAATTCATGGTTCCTCTGACCATCCTGAAAAGCTCCTCCTCCAAACTTTTCCTCTTATCCAAAAGGGGAAGGAAACAAAGCATGATACTACCTCCGGTTATAATTATAAAAACATTTTTCTAATGTAATTTGTACTACAAAAATGTTCATATAATTAGGACTAGAGGGAGTAACTTTTAAGTGTCCACATTTATGTAATTCATATCTTTGTGACAGCTGAAAAGGGCTGATTCGATTCATACATCAGATAATGGGCCTATTTGAAAATATAATTAAGTAGCTAAAGCCGAAAAAAGTAGCAATAGGAAAAAAAGTCAGAAGTGGAGTATTTAGATTGAGCTTTAAGTTCGCTGGGCATTTTAAAAACAACTCTTAAAAGTCAGTTAAGGAAAAAACTCTATGGAATAGCTTTTTCCAAAAATATCTCAACTTTTTAACGTGGGTCCCGCTACTTCTACCACCATCAATCTAAACACAAATCATATTTATAACCTGACTTATTTCTTATCAAACGTCTAAAAAAATTAGATAGAAATTAAGTTACCGCTTTTAACACTAACCCAAACAGGTCCAATGTCCTATACAGAAGCTAACACTACAACAACAGAATTCACAAACATCTCTTTCTCTGTGATATCTCGCATCATCTGTATGGGGATAAGTCCTTCGGTTCGGATCGCTTCTTTGTTTGGATCAGGGCTTATGAAAAACAGGGTAGGCAACCCTCGAACCTGAAACATGATCAATGTTGTTATAGTGAACCTGGTACATTTAAAAACTAAATCCATTGGATCTAAGTCACTCCCAAGAGTTTGATAGAGAAACGTTTAGAAAAATAAATGCATTTTACAATTGTGAGGTAATTATCTTGAAAGAGTTTTCTGGCCCCCAAAAAAAAAAAAAATCTTGAAAGATTAGAACATCTGATGCCAAAAAAATATATACATTGCACTTCTAATAAGAGGCAAGATAGAAACAATTGGGAGGTTAAAATGAGAGATTAAATCATTCTACAAGTGATAATGTTTAGATATTAATAAAGCTCAATTATATGAAAAAGATGATAAAACTGAGGGAGATGTTAACTATAAAATTCAGACTAAATAGTTCAGATGAAGAGGTTACTTGAGTCATTTGTGATGAGATGATATCTAATATAATAAACTAAAAGGAAAGTGTTATTATTGTACTAATTTAAGACCGACAATACTATATTGGCTTTAAAGGGGCATCACGAATAATAAGTAGGGTATGTTGAAATGGACGTGTAAGCATATAAGGAAAAAAAAAAAGATTCATATCGAACAAGGGATATGATATTCTTACTACCATTTTTTGTTACTACTAATTTTACTACCACTTTTCCATCGTTAGATCATAATTTTAATAGGAGAAAGAAATTATAAAGGTAGATGAGATTCTGATCTAACGGTGGAAAAGTGATAGTAAGATTGGTAGTAACAAAAAATGGTAGTAAGAATATCCTATCCCATCGAACAAAACAGCTGAGGTAACAACTATTTAAGAAAAAATGATAAAAAATATTTAGAAGTGACATTTGGTGTCAATAATAAGAAATGTAGATAAAGTAATATGAAGTCTCATAAGAATGGCACAGGAAGAGGAGTGGAAGACGAAAATATTTTGACGAATTAAAATTAAGATACTGTATGTTCTGCTTGTGATCCGGCAGATCCGGATCAGTTCACTGTAACAGATTTTCCGACCAAATTATTTTTTTATTCTTAAAAATTAACTTATGAGGGTCCTCCATAGTTTGGGGCCCACAAGTCGTCTCCGACCTGTCCTATAAATGAATACTCTCCCTCACGATCCCCTAACTCCTTTTAGCAAAACGTTTCATTCTTTGATTATCATTCGTGGTTATGTCATCGTTGTCACCCTCGCCTGATTAACTACGACCACCGTCGAAGAAGAGGAACTGTTTCTTAAAAGAGAGGGCTGAGAAATATTGATGCAGATCAGACCAAAATACAACTGAAGATATCTTCGGTGATTCTAGAAAGTAAGAGCACGGAAAGGTGTCATGGCTTAGGGTCTATTGTGATTCTGGTAGCTCTAACGGCGTCGACGCTGGTGTTGCCGTTGATGTTACCGCCGCTTCCTCCGCCACCATTGGTGCTTCTGTTCTTTCCGGTGGGGATATTGGCTGCGCTCATGTTACTAGTGTTTTCGCCTGTGGAAGCTCGGGTGGAAACGTTGCCGTTTAGGTTGCGGTTGTAGGTTAGGGAATAGTTTGTGTGGCGTTCGTGATGGCCGCCACGTTTCGCTTTTTTGGTTTTTTTAAGGTTGGCCACTTGGCCTCTGTGATCAAGATTATCCGCGTGAAAATTGTGACCCATTTTCGTCTTTACATCAATATGGACGAATCTGATCTATGCACACGATGTGGGACAAGCACAGAAGATGTCGATCATGTGCTGAGGAAGTGCGCCTATGCTCAGGTGGTGTGGTCCCATCTGGTTCCTACACCCCAGAGAAGTCGTTTTTTTCAGGTAGACTACAGTAAGTGGCTTCTTCAGAACCTTACACCCACAAAGCTAAGTGACGACGGACGCGCTCGTTGGGCCGTTTTGTTTGGCCTCACATGCTGGAAGCTTTGGGAATCTCGTAACAAGGCAGTGTTCCAACTCATAGCTGTTTACCCAGCCAGCTTGGTCCGAGAGTTAAGGTTGCTAGCGGAAATCACCATGGAAACTTGTTTGCCGCATGATGTGCCGCAGGGTGGCCGACCAGCTATGCAGGAAAAATTTATCAGCTGGCTTAAGCCTCCTAGGCTTGCGGTATGTCACGGTCTTAGACAAATTCCACCCAAAACCGTGCCAGCCTTAGCTTGATCAATCCCGCGATCTTGGCTAAGTCAGCCGAACCCTCAAACGCAGGCAAAGAGCACAAGTACAAAGAGAACTTATAGAGAGAGAAACACTTTTAGGGAGAGAAGCTCTGAGTAGCAAACAACTTGAATTGCTTTCGAATGAATACAACTGAGGGTGGCACCTCCTATTTATAGGCATCCACCTCCTTAACGAACGGCTATGATCGATTACATCCAACGGTGGGGAATGGTTCTCCAGAACATTCCCTAGAAATATCTAGATATTTACACTTTACAAGAGAGTTCTAGAATTCTCTATACATTTCTATACCTATGTACAAAGATCTACCATATTCTGGAGTTCTCTAGAAACCTCCTTGGAAGTGCCTTGTGCACAAAATATCTTGCGTTCCCTGCGATCCGTGACACTCTCCCCCACCTAATCTGGTGACGTCCTCGTCACAGACTTGTCTTTGTACCGGTGTAGGTGGTCTTCAAATTGCCAAAGATCCTCCTGAGGTTCCCATGTGGCTTCGCTCTCTGGCAATCCTTTCCATTTGATTAAGTATTGGGTACTTGGTGGTACCCCTCGTCGCCGCACAACTCGATCAGCCAGCACCTCTTCTATATCTTGATCGAATGACTTGGTCATAGTCGGAGGTGCTCTCGTCGAGATGGCTCGATCCGGATCATCCTTGTCTTCATGGAACGGCTTTAGCATGCTAACGTGGAAGACAGGATGAATCTTCAAGTTTGAAGGTAGGTCCAGCTTGTAGGAAACCTTTCCTACCTTTCCCACGATCTTGTACGGACCTACATATTTGCGGATGAGGCCCTTGTGCACCTTTCGGAACACTTTGAATTGTTGAGGAAGAAGCTTCACCATTACCTTGTCTCCCACATGGTATTCAGAAGCACGCCTCTTCCTATCTGCGAACTTTTTCATCCGCTTGGCCGCCTTGACAAGAAAGGATCTCGTTACCTCGGCTTGTTCTTGCCAAGATTTGGCCATGTGGTAGGCTCCTGGACTCTTGCCCTTGTAGGTGGTGGCAAGGGCATGAGGAGTGAGTGGTTGTTGTCCCATCACCACTTCAAAGGGACTGCTTCCTGTTGCCTCACTCTTTTGTAAGTTATAAGAGAATTGAGCCACATCGAGAAGCTTGGCCCAATCCTTTTGATTGGCACTCACAAAGTGCCGCAGGTAGCATTCCAACAAGGAATTCACCCTTTCTGTTTGTCCATCGGTCTGTGGGTGAAAACTTGTGGAGAAGTGTAGCTCAGTGCCCAGGAGCTTGAACAACTCGGTCCATAATTTTCCTGTGAAGCGGGGATCCCTGTCACTGATGATTGTCTTTGGTAGCCCCCAATACTTCACCACATTCTTGAAGAATAGCCTGGCCGCTTCTTCTGCTGTACAATCCGTCGGGGCAGCTATGAAGGTTGCATACTTTGAGAATCAATCTACCACCACCATAATAGAGCCACACCCTTCGGACCTTGGTAAAGCTGAAATGAAGTCCATGGAAACACTTTCCCATGGTTGCCCTGGTACTGGGAGAGGCTCCAACAGTCCTGCAGGTTGTTGGTTTACTATCTTGTCTTGTTGGCATACAAGACAAGTCTTCACATAGAGTTCCACCTCATCCCTCATCTGCGGCCAGTAATAAGTTGCTTCTAACAAAGCGAGGGTGCGCCTTTGTCCCGGATGACCAGCCCACTTGGAGTCATGACACTCCTTAATGAGCTCCTTTCGTAAGTTGTCCCATTTCGGAACAAAGACTCGTCTTCCAACAGTATAGAGAAGGCCATCCTCCAACCAAAACCTCTTGGTTTTACCTTCCTTGGCCATCTCTACAAGTTGCCGAGCAACGGGATCATGGTTCATACCTTCGACGATTTTTGTGATCAAGTCGCCCTCGGCTTGACTCATGGATGCCAACTCTGCTTTCCGGCTTAATGCATCTGCCACTACATTAGCCGTGCCGGGTTTGTACTCCATCACATAGTCAAACTCGGCTAGAAAGTCTTGCCACCGGGCTTGCTTGGGTGTTAACTTCTTTTGAGTCTGGAAATAGCGAGTAGCCACATTATCGGTCTTGATCACGAACCTGGATCCCAGCAGATAATGCCTCCAAGTCCGCAAGCAATGCACTACGGCTGTCATCTCTTTCTCTTGGACGGTATAACGTCGTTCAGCATCATTAAGCTTGCGACTCTCGAATGCTATTGGATGCCTTTCTTGCATCAGTACTCCTCCAATAGCAAAGTCAGAAGCATCCGTGTGAACTTCAAATGTCTTAGAGAAGTCCAGGAGAGCCAACACAGGCTCCTCCATTACAGCTGCCTTCAAGTCTTCAAAGGCATCTTGGCACTCTTTGGTCCAGTCCCATGGCTTGTTTTTCTTCAACAAGTCTGTCAAAGGGGCTGCCCTGGCAGAGTAGCCCTTGATAAACCGCCTATAGTAATTCACCAACCCAAGAAAAGATTGTACCTCGGATACTTGGGTGGGTGGCTCCCATTCCTCAATAGCACGAATCTTCTCCTTATCCATCATAAGGGTCCCCTGGCGAATGATGTGTCCAAGGAAGTGCACCTCCTCCTTGGCAAAAGAACATTTCTCCTTCTTAACATATAGCTCGTTCTTGCACAGAGTCTGGAACACGGCTCGCAAGTGTTCGGCATGAGTTTCCAAGGTATCACTGTAGATGACTATATCATCCAAGTATACCACCACGAACCGGTCAAGAAATGGATGAAAGATCTCATTCATTAGGGTGCAAAATGTTGCCGGTGCGTTGGTTAGTCCAAAAGGCATGACCAACCATTCAAAGGACCCGTACCTTGTTACACAAGCGGTCTTGGGTTCATCTCCTTCGGCAATGCGAATTTGATGGTACCCCGACCTCAAGTCTAACTTGGAGAAGTACTTCGCCTTGCCCAACCTGTCGAACAAATCCGCTATTAAGGGAATAGGATACTTGTTCTTGATAGTTACCTTATTAAGGGCCCGATAGTCGATGCAGAGTCGTAACGATCCATCGTGCTTGCGTTGGAACAAGACTGGTGCCCCATAAGGTGCTTTGGAAGGCCGTATGTGCCCAGCATCAAGCAATCCCTTCAATTGCTTCCTTAGCTCTTCCAACTCAGGCGGTGCCATGCGATAGGGTGCCATGGCGGGTGGACGTGCTCCCGGTTCCAACTCGATCTTATGATCCACCTCCCGTCTGGGTGGCAACCTCTTAGGAAGTTCTGGCGGCATGATGTCCTCATTTTCCTTGAGGACGTTTTGAATGATAGGGGGAAGGCTTCCACTATCCTCTTCATTAGAGTTCACCTCCTTCAAGGCTGCAAGGTAGGTGACTTCCCCTTTCTTAAGTCCCTTCTCTACTTGCATGGCTGACAAGTGAGCAACCCGATCATCACTTGTTGCAGGTACTGTGCAAGCGATCCCCTTTTCCATGATGCACACGGAGTCATAGCATGGCATAAGGAATGCTTTTGCCTTGCGCAAAAAGTCCATCCCGAATACCACTTTGAAATCATCCATAGGGGCCACTGATAGATCCACAGTCCCCTTCCACGTGCCAAGGCATAGCTCTACCCCAGTTGCTACGCCATTGAGGGGTTTGGCAGGGGCATTCACAGTCTTCAACCATCCTCCTCGTGGTTGACTAACTGAGAGGCCAACTCGCTTAGCCTCCTCTGGAGTAATGACATTGTGGGTCGCCCCGGTATCCACCATCGCCTTCACGGGCTTCCCGTTTAGTTTCGCCTCTACGTACATTAGTCCGTTACTCTTTGGAGCAGACTGTACAGGTTTAGCCTTTAAGGCGTTCAAGAGCCTCAAAGACCCTATTTGAGAACTTGGCCCTTCCTCGTTGGGTACATCTTGCCCTTCGACAATGGCTGACAAGGTACCGAGCTTAGGACAATTACTCATGCGATGTGGCCCTTTGCACACGAAGCAGCTGATTGTGTAGTTCTTGTTCTTCTTCTTCTCCTCATATTGATTCTTATGGAAGGTCTTGCCAGCTCCTCCCTTGGTGGTCCCCTTGCCTTTATCTCCCCCACCTTTTCCCTGACTAGGCTTGGAAGATTTAGGTTTGGAAGACTCACCTTTCTCTCCCCTTTGATACTCAGTAAGGCTTTCGGCAATGGTAATGGCTTCATCTACATTCGTCACACCACGCCGTTGAAGCTCATGTTTAGCCCAGTTCTGAAGACCGTCTATGAAATAGAACAATGATTCTTCACCGGTCAAGTTGGGGATCTGCAATATGAGGGTAGTGAAATCCCTTACATAGTCGGTGATCGTGGTCTTGTGTTTGAGTTCCCTCAACTTCTTTCGAGCTTCATAGACCACATTCTCCGGATAGAACTGCTTCTTTAGTTCTTTCTTAAAGTCTTCCCAAGTTGTAATAGTGCAAAGGCCTTTATCCATATCTGCATGCTTCCTACGCCACCATAGCATAGCATTATCAGTAAGGAATAAGGAAGCAGTGCGTACCTTGTCCGTGTCGTTGGCCAAGTTCAAGCTTTCAGCGTATCGCTCCATTTGCCACAAGAAGTTCTCGACCTCTTTGGCATCACGGACACCTTTGAATTCCTTCGGCTTAGGGAGGTCCAGCCTTACCTCCCTCGCTCCACTGGTCCCAACTCCCAATGGAGTTTTAGCTTGACTCTCTAAAGAAGCCTTAAGAGAGTTGAGCTGATCCTGCATGGCGGTAATGGCATCCATTACCTTAGCCTCGAGTCGCCTCATAGACTCGGCTCGTTCCTCCTCGACATTGAGGTGCGAATCAAGATCCAACCTCACATTGTCCAATTGTTCTAGGGTGTGATTTTCAAGAGTAGCGAAGTCACCTTCTACTTTGCCAACCCTAGCGACCACCTCTTGCAAGGCCTCCTCCAAAGCCTCCACCTTTACCGTCAAGGTGGCAACATCCGTGGCTTGGCGAGACTTGCTCGCGCCTCGAACCTTCTTAGGTTGGTGAGGAGGTTGAGTCTCCCTACCCCT
This sequence comes from Acacia crassicarpa, assembly GCA_034222035.1. NCBI lineage: Eukaryota > Viridiplantae > Streptophyta > Magnoliopsida > Fabales > Fabaceae > Acacia > Acacia crassicarpa. The sequence continues at coordinate 13,801,014 of JAWXYG010000015.1, forward strand.
CTCTTCTCCAGAAAGCACAATGTCCTCAGTTGTGCCCGACATCATTGCCTACACAATGGCTCCCACGAACCACGCTCAAAGCTTCGAACCAAAGCTCTGATACCACGTTGTCACGGTCTTAGACAAATTCCACCCAAAACCGTGCCGACCTTAGCTTGATCAATCCTGCGATCTTGGCTAAGTCAGCCGAACCCTCAAACGCAGGCAAAGAGCACAAGTACAAAGAGAACTTATAGAGAGAGAAACACTTTTAGAGAGAGAAGCTCTGAGTAGCAAACAACTTGAATTGCTTTCGAATGAATACAACTGAGGGTGGCACCTCCTATTTATAGGCATCCACCTCCTTAACGAACGGCTATGATCGATTACATCCAACGGTGGGGAATGGTTCTCCAGAACATTCCCTAGAAATATCTAGATATTTACACTTTACAAGAGAGTTCTAGAATTCTCTATACATTTCTATACCTATGTACAAAGATCTACCATATTCTGGAGTTCTCTAGAAACCTCCTTGGAAGTGCCTTGTGCACAAAATATCTTGCGTTCCCTGCGATCCGTGACAGGTAGCTCTCAACTGCCATGGTGCCAAAAAAAGGCGAGTCTGCAAAAGCGGGGGCTGGGAGCATGTAATACCCTAAAATTCATATTCACTATAAATATTATATTTTGGCAAATTAATACCTATTTAAAATAGGAAGGTATCACTACAAAAAATTTCGAATTTTGCTACGGAAAAAATCCGTAGCAAAATGATTTTGCTACGGAAAAACATGGATTTTCATTTTGCTACGGATTTTTTCCGTAGCAAAATTCTTTGTAGCAATTTGCGACGGAAGTGGAAAATCCGTCGCAATTTGCGACGAAAATTCTAATCTGTCGCAAATTGCTACGGAAAAAAAATCCGTAGCAAATTTGCTACGGAAAATTTCCGTAGCAAATAATTCCATAGCAAATTTGAATTTTGCTACGGAAATTTTTCCATAGCAATTTGCTACGGAAATTTTTCCAATTTTCCGTAGCAAATTGCTACGGAGTTTTTTCCGTAGCAAATTTGCTACGGAATTTTTTCCGTAGCAAATTCTCAATTTCCTACGGAAAAATATTCTATAGCAAACTTGAAATTTTGCTACGGAATTTTTTTCCGTAGCAACTTTCCCCATATTTGATAGTTTGCTACAGAAACAAATTTCATAGCAAAACTAATAATTATTTTAAAAAATATATATATTTTTTAATTTTAAAAAAGTAAGTACAAAAAGTAGTGATTCATTGTTATAATAATAATTATAAGGAGTTCACATTAAGAGTAATCTAACAAATACCAAATACTAAAAAGTAGTCTAACAATGTTACGAACAACAAATTCTAAAAAGTAGTCTAAATAGCAGCATTGTGATCATCATCATCATCACCAGCATGGTCATCATCACTAGGAGCCGACCCCGAACCCTTGTTCATTAGGGACTTGAGTTGAAGCTGCATCTACCTCATCATCTCCTCTTGCATCTACCTCATCTGCTCCTGCATCATCTCTCGTTCCTTAGTCATCCGCTCCTCCATCATCTCTCGTTCCTGAATCATCAGCTGCCTCATCTTCTCTTGCTCTTCAAGTATCCGCTCCTGTTCCTGAGTCATCTGTGCTGTCAAAGCCTTCATCTTCTTCATCTCATCTGCAAAAACAATATGAAGTACATTTATTATTTGGACTTCATTTGAATGGACAAGAGAATGGAAAATATCAATATCAAATACGTTTACCTGGAGAAACATCTTCAATGCCGGATGAGGAGCGCTTTGTTGGCTTCAGTCGGCTAGCAGAAACACCGTATCCAAAGACTCTCCCTTTCTTGTTAAATCCACCTGTAGCCTCAAAGAACAGACTATCGTTATCGGACACAGAGGATGAGGGGTCAGTCTCACGCTGTGAGTCTCTCTCTTGCGACAGCTTCATATAGTTTTCCTACAAAGACAAAAATACATAACAAATAAGAAGTGTAAAATGAAATAAAACAAGTAATAAAGGCAATAAATGTCTAACCGCTACTTGGTGGGCCCTTGAGTTAATCCATTCCCTCTCACTTCCTTCAGACTACCGGGAATGGGTCCGCTCAAAGGTAGCCCAACCTATCGACTCTGGAGGAACCCCAGTCTCTGCCTGCAAACGCAAATGATCATCATAGTTAATTACTTCAAAGTACAAAATATTGAATACCTAAATAGAAAATAACGTGTACTTACAATTTTCTGTCTCCACTCAGTCATTGGAACGGAGCAGCCAACATATGACGGTCCTTCCATTTTGGCCCTATTTTCCTTATTTTTCGCACTTTTATTTTGAAACTTTTCATTGGTGGCCCAATTGTCAAATAATTCATCTGCAGTCTCCTGTGGAAGCCAATTTCGCCTGCCTCTTGCCTCTCTCAATGAATAAAGCTTTTGAGACAACCATCGGGCTGCCCTGGCGTTATAAGCTTTTCTCAGACGTTCACGATGTTCAGGCAACGAGATATGCCTCTCCTGAAAATCAACAACGAACAATTAGTGCTACAATTTTTAAAAGTACTTAATTAATAACCATAAACAAATAACTTACCATAAACTCATCGAACCAAGCATTTCGATTGTCCTTAGGAATCGCTATCCAGCTGGTCCAAGCTTAATTGTAATTACAGAATAATTGGTCCGAGATGAAAGCCCCCACCGGATTATGAGGCACAATGCTGAAGACAGAGGACATCATGCTAATATTATTAGCATACAAACCAATTAGAGAAGGGATTTGTAACATTACTGGTAACTTGGCATGACTTACTAGTCGCCGTCAGGACAGATCCAAAGCATCCCTGTCGAAGGATCTGTTGTGCCCCAGATTGGTGTATTGCAGGAACTACCTTCTTCCCCGACGTGGCTCTGAGGCGACGGAGTGTGCTAAGCAAAGAATGTGAAATATTAAAGATGTTTGTACATAGATGGTTTCATGAAACTAAACATATGTAAATCAATCAGAATTGGGCTAGTAAACCTGTTGTCCCATTTGCTGCGGATCAGTGGGGGTAGACGGTGATGACGACATATACAGCGACGGTGAAGATGACAAATTACCCGACGGTGACGATGACATATTAAATGGTAGCACCTCTGGGGCACTGCCCTGCCCTTTGCCTACAGAAGGGGCAGATGGCGTCGCCCTACCCCTTCTGATAGGACGGGGACGGGATCGACCACCACGACGTCCACTACCTGAACATCCTCCTGGATGCTCCATCTCTGAACACTTATAGACATTAGGTCAAAGAATAAAAAAATTAAATAAAAAGATATTTAGGGTTTATTACAGTAGTGAAGTAACAAAGTATGTAGTATAACAGATCGTCATAAACAAAGAACTAACAAATCTCAACCGGACGATTCATGTTCATCGACATTTGCTTGCACGTCTTCCTCTGAAGTCTCATAGTCGTCGAACTCAGATTCACTGTCAGTGTAAATCAATTCTGCCTCATCGTCTGATTCCTCATCGTCAATTTGTATAGGAATCAATTCTAAATCCACAACAGAATCAAAGAGATTGCTTGGTACTTCGTTGTCTTCGATGTTTATGAGCAGTAGATGTTCCACATCAGCTTGGAACGGTTTAGCCATACCGTCATTTGATTCCGACTCTTTCGACTTCGGTATAATATTTCGTGCTTTGGTTTTAATAACCCCCCTCCACCCTTGGCGGGATGTGGGGTATGATGTATAGTAAACTTGTTCTGCCTGTTGAGCAAGGATGAATGGGTCATAACCAACCGCATATCTCCTTGTCCAGTGGATCTCAATATTTCCATGCTTGTCTATTTTTGTCCCACGCAGGCTGTTATCAAACCACTCACATTTAAAAAGGGTTACCACCTTGTCCCACGGATAACTCAACAGAATTATGTCACGTAACTTCCCGTAGTAGACAGTCTCCACCCCGTCAACTTGGTCACCTTGACAACATACACCGTAATTGCAACATTGTGTACCTGCATCCGTGTCAACAATTGAAAACCGATACCCATTGATTATATATTTGTTGCATCGAGTAACACTAATTGGAGCTCCATAAGATAAACTCCACGCAACTTCATTGTGATCTGATCGATTTTTCGCGAAATAGGTTCGAAACCATTTTGGAAACTCAGAGTTTGTGAATTGATCAACCTGGGACACCGACAATGAAGGATTTTCCGATCGGACCCAATTAGAAAAGTAACTGTAAAAAAAATGAAGTTAATACTTTAATACTTACCGTAATAGTAAAAAGGAAAAACAAAAATCTTACTTTAAGTACTTAGCAACCTCTTCACAGTTGTTTAGAATGTACCACTCCGCTACTTGCTTATCTCTTCCGTCAAGAGTTGATTTCCAATGTTTTCCCACGACTCTCCCTGGATAATTAAATATTGATTTTTGATCCCTTGTATCACCGGCATCGTTGCGAGGTACCCTTCTCCATCTTGACATCATTTCAGGGGGATGATAGTATGACGCAAATTTAGCGGCCTCTTTGACTAGATATGCTTCAGCGATAGATCCTTCAACGTGGGTTGGATTTTTGATCTTGTGCTTAAGTGTGCGTAAAAACCTACAATAGGATATCATAGGGTATTTATAAAGTAAAGTACCATGTCGGTCAATTAATAACTAAAGTGAAAGAAATATATATTACCTCTCAAACAGATACATCCATCTATATTGTTGCGGGCCTCCTACCTTTGCTTCGTAAGCCAAGTGAACGGGCAAATGTTCCATTGAGTCAAAAAAGGTAGGAGGAAACACCATCTCTAACTTGCATAGCGTTATGGGCATAATCACCTCCAGGTGCCGTAACTTTTCAACATTAAGCTCTGAAGCACAAATTTCTCTAAAGAACATGGAAAAGTCCGTTAGAATTGACCATATTTCCTTTGATAGTGCTTTGAAGGCCCAAGGCAACAATCTCTGGAAAAAAACATGACAATCACGACTCTTCATCCCGAAGAACTTCCCCCCGTGCTTGTTGACACATCTTTTCAAGTTTGACGCATAACCGTCCGGGAGTTTCAAATCTTTAACCCATTGCAACAATTCTAAATTCTGCTCTTTATTGAATGTGTACGGCGCTCTAGGTTTGGAAATCCGTCTCGTACCATTCTCCACCAAATGCAAAGCAGGCCTTCTACAAATCTCTTCTATGTCCAGTCTTGCGTTGACTGTGTCCTTCGTCTTGCCCTTGGTGTCCATCACGGTGTACAAAATATTGCAAAACACATTTCGATCAATATGCATGACATCGAGGTTGTGTCTTAACAGTTGATCTTTCCAATATGGTAGTTCCCAGAAGATGCTGCGTTTGTTCCAATGATGATCAATGCCATATCCCTTAGGTTCGCTAGAAGCAGCCCCCTCTTCGACACTTGGAATGTACTTGACCCTATCCCATATTTCTTGGCTACTTAAACGACGAGGTTGATATGCTTGTTCGACAACATTCCGCGTGAAGTCTTTTCTATTTCTCCTGTACGGATGATCGGGGGGTAGGAATCGCCGGTGCCTGTCAAACCAACAGACCTTGTGACTGTGTTCCAAGCTATAACTCGTATTCTGTTCAAGACATACCAGGCATGCAAGCTTTCCCGACGTTTGCCAGCCACTCAACATCCCATATGCAGGGAAATCATTTATCGTCCACATTAAGACAGCCCGCATGGTGAAATTCTGGCTTAATGATATATCATACGTAAGAACCCCTTCACTCCACAACATCTTCAACTCGTCTATCAAAGGCCTGAGGTACACATCTATCTTCTTTTTTGGGTTGGATGGCCCAGGGATTAACGCGTTAAGGAACAAAAACTCTCTTCTCATGCACATAGAAGGTGGGAGGTTGTACGGTGTCACAATGACAGGCCAACAGGAATAATTCCTGCCCGTTTTATCAAAAGGAACGAACCCATCCGAACATAGACCAAGACAGACATTACGGGGATCCATAGCAAAGAAAGGATTCGCCTTGTCAAATTTACGCCAAGCTTCAGCATCCGAAGGATGCGTCACAAAGTTTTCATCTCTGTGATGCTCCCGATGCCATCTCATGTGAGCAGCTATTTGTTCTGATGCATACAATCTCTGAAGTCTGGGCACCAGAGGAAAGTAGTGCATCTTGCTTAACACTTGACGGGTCATTTTCCTTCCTTTCCTCACAACTTTATATCTGTCATGTCCACAGAATCTACAATTGGTCAGCTCAGCATCATCCTTGTAATACAACATACATCCCCTAGGGCAGCAATGAATTTTTTCACATCCAAGCCCAAGCTCTTTCACCTTTTTTTTTGCTTGGTAAAAATCCTTCGGCAAATTATTGTCTTTGGGAACAACCTTGCTTATGATCTGCATCATTTCGTTGTAATTCCTCTCACTCATATGGTGATCAGTCTTCAAGCTTAGTGTTGCTAGGGTAGCCGATAGCGATTGATATTCACTATTTTCAAAGTGTTCAGAACCTTCCCATAATGGACGTTGCGCTTCTTGAAGCATTTTATAAAACCTATCGGCTTCCGGATGAGGATCGTCTCCCATGTATGATGGTTGAGCATGTGTATCGGTCTCCTCTCCCATGTATGACGATTCAGCATGAGTAACAGGATTGAAATATCGGTCGATTGACGGTCCCGCAGCGTCCATAACCAGCTGCTCATATTGATTAAGGTTGTCTCGATGACTACCGTCCCCGTAATAACCACTCAGTGTCGGTGTCTGTCGGACTTCACCATGATATTCCCAACACTCATAATCCTTCATGAATCCCTTTTTACACAAATGGATTTTGACCTCCTCAAAATCTTCAAATCTTATACACCTACATTTGACACACGGACACCTGATCTCCCTACTTGAATTAGTTGAATGTGCCAGAGCAAAATTGATGAACTCTTGCAAACCCGCCAAGAATGCTTGAGTTAGTTCTCTTCTCTCAGTTAGGCGATTGTACATCCAACTTCTATCATGGTTGCCTTCCATATTTCCTAGCTAGTTCAGTTACTAACTTAATTAACATCTCAACATGCCACAAATATATAAAAGTGGTCAATTCAACAGAATACGTATTTAGTATAAAATTTATCACTTTACAAATTATTTTAATAAAAGAAACCATTGATTTGAAATTTTAAAGTGCAATTAGTATTTTTTTCCATGTATACTTTTTTAGTAATATTTATCAGATATTTTTAAAAAGAATTCTTAAGCGAATAATTTTTACTGCTATTATTACTAATGTTTATAAGATATTTTTAAAATTTATCCCTTTTTTTTTCAATTTTCATTTTTATGCCTTCTAATGTTTATTGCTATGTTTTGCTACTTTTTTCATTTAAGCGTGAGTTTATGTTACAAACCTTTCCAAACAAAAATTATTAAATTTAAAAATATTTAATATTGAAAATACTAGAAATGCCTTGAAAGTACAAACTTTCTATATATCTTAAAAAAATATATACTTTCACCTAACATAAAAAGTCCTAGATAAATTAATATCCTATACATTTGGGAATATTTTATTTTAAAGGGAACAAAAAATATTTAAACAAAGTAAACTAATTAAAATAAAATATTATTACCAACATAGGGTTGGTTTAGCGGTGTAAGGTTTTGATAATTCCTTTGAGTCTCGAGTTCGAATTTCAGATGAATCACTTATGTTAGGAGAGACAGGGGTAGTTACAATCTTCAAACCAAATAAAGGATCATAATATTAAAAAGTGAAAAACAAAATACTACTGAATGCTGTGATTTTAAGAATTATTATATAATAAAAATTGATGTCAACTTAACTTAAAATAATTTTTTGTAAAAAAACAAAAATGGAAATGAAAAAACTTTACTTAAAATAATTCTATACGTTTAATAACTGTGTTTACTTGTAAAATTTACTTTTTTAATTTATTTTCGTCCCAAAAAACAATGCAAGATTAAAAAATTCAAAATCATTAAAATCCAATAATTAAAAAAAAATCATGGAACCTCCTACACACTATAAGTATAATCCAAATTAATAAACACATTAAGTATCAAGATCTTTATGTAATTAATAGAATCAGCTAGAGAAGAAACTCAAACCAAAAAAAAAAAATCTAAACTCGTGTAATTGATAATCTTCTGCCAACATACATATTTCCACTATGTACAATAATAACCAATAATGAACAATATCATAATTTTAACACAATTTATTCATTATACAAAAGAGACTAGTCAAAAAAATAATGCAACATTAATACTCTCATTAATACTCACAAATCAACATGAATAACCAATAATAAACAGTATCATAATTTTACCACACTTTCATTATACAAAAGAGACTATAAAAAATTAATGCAACATTAATATTATCACTAATACTCACAAATCAACATTAATAACCAATAACAAATAATTTAATCAACATTAAAGAAATAACACAAAATATTAAAAAAGATATGTTCTGCAGAAATTTCACTAAAGAGAACCAGTAATATTTTTGACATAATTTTATTACAAATAAAAATAATACTCAAGAAAATAATAAATAAAAAAAAATCAAATCTTTCCACACCAAAAAAAAGAAAAAAGAGAGCAAGCTTACTTGGAATAGAGGTGCAGACGGTAACTAGTAAGGGAAGAGGAGGAGGAGACACCGCCGGAAAATCACTGACTGGAGCACAGTGAGACACCATCGGAAAATGGGAGATTAATGTGTTTATGGGTGTCCAATAGAACAAAAAAACAAAAAGCAAAAAACAAACCTGCGAGGGGGAGGCCGAGCTAGGCTGCGGCGGCTGAAGGAGGAGCTGAACCTGGGGGCTTGAGCTTGGGGACGCCGGGGAGCTGGAGGTGCAGCTGAGGGGGACAGCGAGCTGGGCTGCGGCGGGGGGAGCTGGGTTGGGGAGCTGAGGGGGCGCGGGGAGCTAGGGTGGGGCGCAGGGAGCTAGGGTGGGGCGCGGGGAGTTGCGGATGAAGGAGCTGAGAGGAGGACGAGATGGGGGGGCGAGCTGAGGGGGGCCGTTCGGAGGAGGAGCTGAGGGTGGGGGTGGGGCAAGAGCTGAGGGTGGGGGTGGGGCCGGAGCTGAGGGTGGGGGTGGAGCCGGAGTTGAGGGGAGAGCTGAGGGTCCTTAACGCGGCGAAAGGATTATGTCGGTCACGAGCTGGGGGGGGTGGGTTTTATTCAGTTTGCGACGACCCACCTGTCCGTCGCAAAACTACTTTTTGCGACAGAAACTATTTCCGTCGCAAAAAGCGAAACCCTTTGCAACGGATTTAGTTATCCATCGCAAAAGGGAGGGCATTTTGCGACGGAAAGTTTGTCCGTCGCAAATGGGAGGAAAATGGCGGCCTTTTTGGCCGCCATTTTGCGACGGACAGGTAGTCCGTCGCAAAGTTTTGTGACGGAATGGTTTTCCGTTGCAAAAATTTGCGACAGACATACTGTCCGTCGCAAATTTTCTACGGATTTAATATTCCGTCGCAAATTTTGCGACGGAATATTAAATCCGTCGCAAATTTTTTTATTTTGCGACGGATTTACGTATCCGTCGCAAAATTCCTAGGATTTGCGATGGAATATAATCCATCGCAAAATCCGTCACTATTTCAAGCTTTTCTAGCTGTGTATGTTGTCTCCAATTTTAGTAATTTATTTGATTATTTTCCTTGGAAATTAAAGGGGCAAAAATCCAATATTATATTAGGGACCCTAAGTTGCCCTATGATTATTAAATTAATTTATGATGCATAAATGACCAAAGCAAACCCAAAAGTTGTGAAGAAATAATTAATCCAATAAAAGAAAATTGCCAACAATTAGTAGATAATTAATCTACATTAATCGAATTAATTTCATAAACTTTCATAATTAATTTGATAACATGTGTTAAAGGCATAATTAGGGATATATGACCTTAATAAAGAACCAATGGCTAATAAAGGACTAAGATAAGCATATAAGTAGCTTCAGGGTCTGAAGGACCGAGGGTCGATGACAAGGGTAAGCAGCTCGCATGAAGATCTGCTGGATTTTCTTTTTGTTTTTGGGCTGTATAATATTTTGAATTATTGGGATTAATATACCACTACTATAACCAACCATGGTTAATATTTTATAGTACACTCATCAGTTACTCGCTCTCTTGAATTGCTCCGATGCGCCATTCTGATCAAACTATTTTGAAAACGCTTTAGAAAAATGGGGTGTTACAGAGCATACTCCGTGATCACACTAGACAATGGTTAGCGGGATGTTGCCGGAACATTGGGACTTGGTCATCGCTTCAAGTTGAACTCGGGGCTCTATGGGATGGTTTTTCACTAGCATGGTCACTTGGTTATAAGGAAGTCGTGGTCCAGATCAACTGTTTGGTGGCATTGAATCTAGTCAGGAACCCAGACAACTGTTCGTTTGCCTCCAAGAGCCTGGTCTGACGGATAAAACAATTAATGGCTAAAGATTGGAGAATATCCCTCTCATGTCTTCCATGAAGGGAACCGCTGTGCAGATTATCTAGCCACCTTTGCGTTGAATCTTGCCATTGGGAATCATTTTCTCCAGGAGGCTCCGGAGGGCCTGAAGGATATTCTTCAAGCGGATGCAAATGGCGTTGGATGGGTGCGTTTGTGCCTTGATGCTGACTAAGCTGATGTTTTAATTTCCCTTGTAAACAAAAGTATTGTAAAATCATGGGGCAAAAATTTTTCATTCATTATAATATATGTGGTGAATAAGGAGATATATAGAGGGATACTTTTGTTAATTTTTCATGGCCTCTATTTGTTGAACATTCTACTGTTGTCATTTAGATTCATTTTAATTTTAAAAATGAAAAAATATTTAATTTTTATCCATTTCAATTTTATTATGATCTGTTTAATTTAGAGTTTTATTGTTTTCATTTAGCTTAATTTGTTTACTTAATTTAGTGCGCTTATTATACTTGGCCAAAAGTATGATTATACATAATTTTAATTTCATCCTCTAAGTTTAATAAGAAAAATATTTAGATTATTATGTACTTAAAAATAAAATGGGAAATAAAGCTGTTCAAAATTTTATTCAAGCTATCATAATTTTTTTAAAAAAAAATTGAAATATGCAATTACTGAACCAATCTGTGTGCCAAACATGCATGTTCAAATGCAAATTAATGAACAAATATTTGACCAAAAAAATAATGAACAAATAAAATAGAAGTTACTAAAAGAAAGAAAAGAAAAGAAGCAAAGTGTGCCAAACATGCATGTTCTTCATATGAAACCACATGATTTATTGAGTTTGCATTACAAGAAGGAAGAAATTACACGCAACCTTTTTGTTCAAGTTTAGCATTATTCAATTTTATAAGCATAAACACCATATTTTTAATGTCTTATATTAAAGGAAATAAATGTGAAAAGTATACATGATGTAGGACGTAAAGGATCATCGGGATAAAAACAATCAGAAAAGAGAAAGAACATAAGAGAAAGCCGAGAAGGAAAACTGTAGTCTGGATTCAAAAACCAATAAATCTGCCATAAAATGAAAATCTAATAATTTATTTATCCTACCTAATACAAAATACTTACAAAAATAATTAAATATAATCTAGGAAAAATCTCAAAAAAAATATCACTTGAATTTCAAAATCTCAAAGCAAAACAAGTTGTCAATTGCTTTACTATTCTTGTTAATCCTATTAATATTGTTGTCAATAAGGTTTTAAAGTTCAAGTGGTATTTTTTTGTCATTTTCTCATAATCTAAAAGATAGTGGTGGAGATAGTGTAAAAAAACAAAAAACAAAAACAAACACACACAAACACATATACTAAGCTTTTAGTTTATATGTTATTTGTTAGTTTTCTATGTTTTGATGATAACAATTATAATGAAAATAGACTTAAAGGTTCAAAATAAAAACCTACATTTCAAACCTAACTTGAATCATTAAGTATTTTGAAGTGTTTGTCAAAGGTAGACTCGAGTCAGATGTTTCAAATCATTTGTAAAAATTGTTTTGATTTGGAATGCCCTGAGTTTGGGTAAGTTAAACTCAAGGGAATTAGTTTGAAGCTTTTAACTGAAAGTTTTCAACTTAAGTTAATTTTGTTTTAACTCGAGTTAATTGCTTTGAAAGATTTAAATTTAAAGTCTCACACTAAATTAATCTTTCTTCAATGATCAGACTTTACATGAATTGACTCGAGTGAATATTACTTACGTACCTCGAGTGATTATTTTGAAGTTAATAATATTACCTAGAGTTATCTTTGCCTTAAATGTTTTCAAAGTCATTTGGTTGTGAATCAGAACCGCTTGACTCGAGTTGGATAATAAGCAACTCGAGTCAATCACTCTAGGCAGCTTTCTCTGAACTTGAGTTATGTGTTGTTCTAAACTTTTCTTCCTTATTCCAAACTTGCTTATTTTTGAAAGAAAGTATTTGACTCGTGTATAAGATACTTGCCTCGAGTCAGCGACTCAAGTCAATGTTTCTTGGACTTGAGTTAAAACTTACAGAGACATCTTCTTATTTATGATCTAACTCTTTTTCTGAGAACATCAATGACTCGAGTTAATTTTTGTTCACCTCGAGTCATCAACTCAAGCAAGCTTTAATTTAACTCAAGTTAGCTCTACTGGTTTTGGAAATCACCGTGCTTGTAAATCTAAGATTATTGATTGTGATCTCATTACTTCTTATTATCACTCATTACTGTTTCTAACTATCTTTAATCAGTTTGTTAGTAAGTTTCAGATGATTATATAAAGGATTAATAACAAATTGTCAAAAAGCAATTTGTGTGTAAGAATGCATTTAATGCTCTTGGCTAAACAACACACAAACACGGCAACCATTCCTCTGAGCATTCTAAAAGTACCTTATGCTATTCCATTTATATAATAAATGTTGTTTCTTAACAGTCAGAACAAATGGAATGAAGGAATGTCAAAGCGGCACATTTACGACTGCATCATTAATGGCGAAAGTGACTATCGAGCTTCATTGGTCTAACGGCTACATTGAAAGTTACAATGGATAATCTTCAAGCTTCTCCAACGGTCATTAATGTCAACCAATATAAATACCAAAAGCATTGAATTCACCAACTACCGAAACTCTACGCATTCAATTCAAACTTATTGCAATCAACTATTTCATTTGTTTCATTTAATATCGTCGGATATCGTGTAATTCAATGATTATTGTTCATATTCTCTATGAGAGAGCTTAAATGTAACACCCCAAATTCCATACTTCAAAATGTGTTGATTGATATTTAGTTTTAAGAAAATCAATAGAGTTTGAGGTGCTACCACTCAAAGTAATGCGGAATGGAGAGCATGCACTAACGTTTGGACAATGAGTAATTGATATAAAATACCCAGGCATAAGCTGGTATATTAAATATTTTACAAGGAAATATTCATGTGATACAATTATAGAACTTGTGTATAATTACAACTCTCGAATAGTAACTATATATCCTTAAACCAAGCCTTTAACTAAACTTATAGCAATAAACCCAACTCAGCTAATCAAACGTATTGGCCAGGTAGGTGTCTAGTGGAAGTCTCCTTGTCTTTCACGGCAACTTATTGACTGAACCACATCGACTACCCCTGTCTTCGACACCAAATGGTTTGAAGTAACTTCGTTAGATTCATGCCAGAAACTAGTCTCTAGTGACCATCATCAGGCTCCCCTCTCGACCAGTGCCTCTTCGTTGTTCTGTCCATCGGTGCCTCTTTTTGGCCCTGGTTCCTTTCCTAAACCTTAGACAAATCTGAGGTCCAATACCCATTGGACCTCAGGTAATCGTTAACCTCATATGAAAAGTATAAAGAGTATATATGACGATATTCATTACATTTCAGTATCAACCATACATAGCACACAACACATGTAAGGTAACAACAATAGATAAGCACACATTAGATGTAATGTTAACAACACAACAGTACATAGCACACAGCATATGTAATGTTATCTATGTTTGCACTAACCAGTGCCATGACGCTCCTCGTGTCCTCAGCGCTAGGAAAACATCACTGGGGCGTTATCAAGACTATAAACCGTATACAGCTGAATGTATATAAACAGTGACCTAAGGCCGAGTCTTAGCAACGATACATGACCTAAGACATAGTTCTGTCCATAACCCTATGAATCATTCTATCACATATAAGCATACAAGACACATCAGAGTTAAAGTTACCAGTCCGCGAACATACCTTTCTTTGAGATACATATTCACCTTTGTATTTTAGTAATTATTTTCCAAAAATACAATATTTATAAGGATTATGAAAATTAGGGTGTTACATTAAACACTTATTTCATTATTTGATTACCTATATACTCTCAAGGTAAAGAAACCTTTAGTGTGGGTGTATGATTACAATTTATAAGTCAGAACGAATCCTAGTGTGAAAGGATTACTTCGAGTACAGAGTATGTAATTGTGATTGTGATTGAGAGTTAGTGAAAATCCGAGAGTGTCTGGGAACAGATGTAGGTCAAGAGTTGGACCGAACTACTATATTTCTCTATGTTCGTTCTTTCTATCTCTATCTCTGTTTTATTGTTCCTCGATCAAATCGCAAGAAGAATTTGGAATCCCTTATTCACCCCCTTTAGGTGATATTCTACCTTCATTATCCAACCAGTTTTGGTAAGATACAAATTTTCTCTGAAAAGTCCATGTGTGATGTGTAATCTACTTCATTTTTTGAAAGTTAGATTCAAAATTTTAGAGGCAAATTTTCCCCTTAACAAAAATGACGTGGATGATATGTGGACTGTCAACTTAATGTATTTGGTCAGCTAACAGTCAAAATTAATTCGGGTAATGGCTAGGTAAAATTACTCCTCCTTTTTAACACTTCTGGAGCAAAATCCCCCTCACCCCTCGAGCAAAAGAACTTCCGGGAAAAATAGACCCGTTACCTAATAATATTTTTTTTCTGAATTGAAGAGAAGATAACCTCTCACCTCATTCCATTTTAATTCTTATATATTAAGAAAAGAATATTTAATTATATATATATATATATATATATATATATATATAACCCATGGTATAAATTTAATTTGTAAAATATTATTAAATAAAATGTTACCTCTAATGTTATAACATTTACTCTCTCTGGTACGTAATATATGACATATTTAAGGAATTGATCATGATTCTAAATATAAGACATAATTTTTTGATTTGTCAATCTTTTTATTTGGGAAGCTATGAATTGCCTTATATTGAGCAAAATATTTAAAATTAATTTCAAATAAAAATATCATACAGCAGTAACAATATATATATATATATATATATATATATAACATGATAAATACTCCTCCATGTAGTCTCAAATCAAACAACAAACAAGATTTAGCCACCGTTTAGTCTAAAGGGACTCTGATTTTCTGCAGTAATTGAGAAGGATACTGCAACTCTGCAAGACATCTCACTCATTAGTCAAAGATACAAAAACAAATTTTACTTTGAATTTAGTTGTTGAACTGACTTTACTTTATCACACGCTTTTCAACAGGAATTCATTTGCACGTTTTTCAGATTACCCTCATTACTGAATCAAATTTAACTGGTCCTTGGCAAAAAAATAAAAATAAAAAAAAATAAAATAACTGGCCTACTTTGGCCTGTTCTTGGATGGGATTTAAAATTAAAAGGAAAAAAAATAGTATATCACTACGACTTCATCTACTTTAGTATATCATGTAAAAATTAATATCAATATTATAAAAGAAAAAAATGTGTCGTAGTGTATATTATTTTTAATTAATACACTTAGTGATGTGGATGTTAATATAAAATAAAATTCTATGACAAACTATATGTTATTTACAAGTCATTAATATAATTAATATAAGGAAAAATAAAACTTTTGGTCCCTCAAGTTGTCTTCAGTTATTGATTTAAATTCTAAACTTTAATCTTTATCAATTTAGTCCTTAAAGTGTCAAACACAATTAATCATATTAGATCTCATGGACAAATAGAATTTTTCGCAATTCATGATTTTTTTTATTTCTTATTCTTTTAATTGGATTATTTTCTTTTCTAAAAAAAGAGTTTATTTACCATCGTCATAAGGGAAGGCAATCAATAATCGAGTAACTTTTTTATGCATCTAAGAATATAAAATAAAATATATTACAAATATAATAAGTTCTTTTGTTTTGAATGTGTGAACAATTTTTATATTTGAAAACTATATACTTTTAATATTTTTTTTTATTTCAAAGAAATAATCATTGCATCTTGTATTCAACATTGATCTGAATTTGCATTCGTTGCACGTTTTTATCCATAAATTTGTTTTTAACCATAAATTTGTTTTGGGTAAGGTAAAGCTTGATCATTAAATGCACTTGTACATATTTGCTTACGCATGCATGATTTCTTCGACGAGACACATCGAAGAATTGATTAAGACAATGTAGACCACTTTAACTTTAGCCACCTCCCATGAAATGTGACACTAAGATAATCCAAAACACAAATGAACAAACCCAAAACAGTAAAGACAATAATTAAAACGCTTAATATTGAATCAGACCCCAAATTATAAGTGGAAAATTCAACAACGCAAATTAAGCTCTTCAATGGTCAGACTACGTAAGCGGTCAAGTCATGATGATTCATGATTATATTAATGTCTTTTTAGTGTGTTTCCTGCTGCCTTCCTGGTCTTTGAACTCCTATACTATCTATAAATACCACACACCTTGCTTGCAAAATACACAAGAAACTAACAAAGATAGCTCTGAAACTAGAGAATTTAATAGAGCGTTTTATTGTCTAGAAATGGCGAACTTCCCAGTCATCAACTTGGAGAAGCTTAATGGTGAAGAGAGACAGGCAACTATGGAGAAAATTAATGACGCTTGTGAGAATTGGGGATTTTTTCAGGTACTGATTTTTCAATATTTGTGGTTAATTATTTTTTTAAAAAAAAATTTTTGTTGGCTATTATTAAATAAAATCTCATTTTTTTTTCTTGTAGTTTGTGAACCATGGGATAGCCCATGAACTTTTGGACACAGTGGAGAGGTTGACAAAGGAGCATTATAGGAAATGCATGGAGAAAAGGTTCAAGGAGTTAGTGGCAAGCAAAGCATTAGAGGGTATTCAAGCTGAAGTTAAGGACATGGATTGGGAAAGCACATTCTTCTTGCGTCACTTGCCTGATTCAAACTTCTCCGAAATCCCAGATCTTACTGGAGAATACAGGTAGAAGATCACACTAAATGAAACAAGCATGCATTTTATATTATATCAATGTATATCGTTTGGTACGTATACGGAAATATTTAAATTCAAATTAAATGCAGGAAGGTAATGAAGGAATTTGCGGAACACATAGAAAAACTTGCAGAGGAGCTACTAGACTTGCTTTGTGAGAATCTTGGACTAGAGAAGGGTTACCTCAAGAAGGCCTTCCATGGATCAAGAGGACCAAATTTTGGCACAAAGGTCGCTAACTACCCTTCTTGCCCTAACCCTAAACTCGTGAAGGGTCTTCGTGCCCACACCGACGCGGGCGGCATCATCCTTCTCTTCCAAGATGACAAAGTAAGTGGCCTCCAACTTTTCAGAGATGGCGAGTGGATCGATGTGCCTCCAATGCGCCACTCAATCGTGGTAAATCTTGGTGACCAACTTGAGGTATTACACATAAATTCTTCCATGAAACTTGATATGTACTATAACTAGTATCCTCACAAAAGATACAGTAGATTTTGTAAATATAGAGAGATTGAGATAGTGATAGACCCATTCACTTATCAGATGGGACCCAACTTATATTAATCTCTCTCCATAGTCACAAAAATTAAGGCTATATATATAGTTATTAAAGAGTGCAAACCCATATGTACTAACTCTTACATTTAGAATCTTATGCAGTAAGTCTTTTAGTTTTGAGACACAAGTGATCATAGAACATTTCATGAACAGGTAATCACAAATGGGAGGTACAGGAGCGTGGAGCATCGTGTGATTGCACAAACTAATGGGACCAGGATGTCTGTGGCTTCATTCTACAATCCAGGAAGTGATGCTGTTATATACCCAGCACCACCATTGATTGAAGGAAAGGAAGAAGGAGAGAACCTGATTTATCCAAAATATGTGTTTGAAGATTACATGAAGCTCTATGCTGCACTCAAGTTTCAGGCTAAGGAACCAAGGTTTGATGCTATGAAAGCTATGAATTCATCCACTGCAACTGCCTAAGCAGTATATATATATAATCGGTCTGGAAAGAGAAAAAGATAATAAATAATACACTTAAAGCCAAAACAAAAGGCTTTGGGCTTTTCTTTGTTTACAGGAAAAATGACAACAAGTTCCAATTGAGAAAAATAATATCATAAAAGTCCCATAGCTTGTCAATGACAAGTAAAAAAATAACTATTTATAAGTGAAAGGGCTACAATTGATAAATTATAGGACTCTTTTGATTTTTTTTTTAATGGACTTTAGTGCCTTTTTCTCTTTTTTAACTTATTCTCATTCTTACCTATTATAATAGACAACTTTGATTTGTTGTAATCCATTGTCAGTGAGTCATGAATTTATCAATAAAAACTATCATTCTTTGATATCTTCTTTTGTCCATATGTTGGATTCCTAGTTTTCTTTTTTCACGACTACGAAAAGAACAAAAGTTAACTGCCGTAGAAAGAAATATTTGGCTTGTTTGGATTAGAGGTGATAGAAGTGACTTATTTTCAATCTGACTTTTGTAAACCTAAGTTAAAATGAAAGTCATGTAAATAAGATTTATGTTTAGATTGACGGTAATAAAAGTAACTTTATGTATAAATTAAAAATTATTTAGATTATTATTTTAAAAATCTTTTGGGACAAAAAAAGGCAAGAGCATGAATCTTCTCGAGCAGTCCATATCTATATATGCCAATTCTTCCACACACTTTTTCATCAGATCAACATTCTTTTTCACGAAGTCACATTCTTTCATCAAATTCGTAGATTTCTACTCTACCTTCCACTTCTTTCATCTCTCAAATTAGTCTGAAAAATGAAAAGATTGCTTTTTCTCTTCGAGCTTGCACTGTTTTCTACAATTCTTGTTTCTGTAGAAGGAGACAATGCACTTCTCCGGCTTTATCACCGCCTTTGGTAACTCCGACCATTTCTCCATCTGGGTTTGCCTCGTCGCAGACCTCAACCCCTCTGGTGAAATCCCCGACTGCCATTCCCCTAGTTCGTTGTCTCGGCTTCTAGTCCGTCTTCAAACGGGCCGGTCTTCTCCGTTTCATCCCCGCCTTTTCATTCACCGAAGGTTGCATCAATTGTGGCTACTCCGGCGGCAACCCCAATAAGCAGCCAGTCGGGGCTCCGCCAGTAGCCGAGGGACCTTCCACCACGGCAACTCCTGAGGCTTGTACTTGCATTCCTTTGAGTTCAGAAACACCGACGGACTCACCCATTAAACGCCCACGCTCGCCCAACGCTCAGCATTTCGGCCTCTGAAATAAGAAGTTTTTTTGGGGAGAAGCTCAGTGACTGAAAGGCTTACCTAAACACCATACAATTAAGCTTTCCCCCCCCCCCCCTCCCTATTGAGCTTCTTTTTCCATCCAAACTAAGCTTTTAGGCGCCCAAAACACTCATACAGAGCATTAAATTCAATTAAAATTCAGCACACTTTTGAACATGAACAACTCTTTGTCGTATTCATATCGCGTGTGTCATGATAAAAATCAAAGAAAATATTCAACATTAAAATGAAGTCAGAAAACAAGAGGAAACGTTCGATACAAATAAAAACTAAATTTAGGTTGGTGTTGTGTTTTTCTCTTGTTGGTTGCTGAGCTGGCAAGTGGAAGGGAAAACGTTTTGCACATTTTGAAAAACTATGATATGCATGGAGAGTCTAAACAGTCATTCAGATCCGTTTAAGTAATGTGGTCTTTGATTTGGTAGCATTTGGAAGATGGTGGACGCAAATTTAACGCTTTTGAGTTTGATTATAGACAAGAGGATGAAGTGCTTGTATTTTGGCTTATGGTGTTGTAATGTGGTATGATTGACTTGTGTGCTTTCAAAATCAAAGTAATGAAATTCTCAGCTTTTGACTTATTTTGAAAGTTTTATAATTGATGTATTTATGATAGTTAGGTGTATGAATATGCGAACAAGGAGATGCAAGACAAAAATATTAAGGTTCTACATGTATGAATATAATGTTCATTAAGCTAAAAAAGAATGTGTGTGTGTAGAAAGACACAAAGAACATGGGAATTTTCATTAGTGAAAGTGAAATACATAACTGTTTTGTTTTGAGAACATAAGTGTATAGTCTTAAAGGATTAGAAGATTGATATAAGATTAGATAGCTTTCTCCTAGGTATCCATGGATGAGATACCCAAGAGGATAGAGGATCACAGAGCACAAACATGAGGGTTTTCCATGGTTTTGAAACCCGGACCGGACCAGCCGGTTTAGATCGGAAACCAGTGAACCAGCCGGAAAACCTGTCCGAGTTGGGGACAAAACCGGAGTCCCGAGTTGAACCGGGGTCAACTCAGTCAACTCGACCTAAATCGGCCGAGTTGGCCGAGTCAGAGGCTTTTTTTAAAAAACAAAAATAACTGAACAAGAGAAGGAGGAGAGAGTGCTGGCGGTGAGTTTCATATGCTTGCACGGTGAGAAAAGAGTGAGTGGAGGCCAAAGGAGGAGCAGCGATGGGAGATTTGTGAAGGAAAGGTGAATGAGAAGGAGCCAAGCAGGGGAGAAAGAGGGATTTGAAGTGGTGAAGATGGTGGAAGAGATAGATTTGAAAGTTTGAACTGAAGAGTGTGTCGGCGTTCGTGTGAGAGAGATGAGACCCTGGCACTTGATATTGAGAAGAGAGAACAAATATTGAAAGAGCCAGACTATGCGGCGGGATATCCAATTGACAATGCTTTTTTCTTTTTGTGTTGGGATGAAGCAGCACATGGGAAAACCTATTACGTGGCAATATCCCATCCATGTAAAAACTGATTGAAGACATTGATGAGTGAGAAAAGAAAAATCAAAAGAACCACTGGATATTTGAGGGAATCACTCATGGGTCACGTCTTATTAATTGATATCTGGCGTGCAAGTCCTACTTGCAGGACGGAGGAGGTGCCATTTTTTTAAAAAAATTAAATAAAAAAAAGAGGATATGAGTTAAAAAGAAAAAGAAATTAATTTCTTACCGGTTTGACCCACTGACCCTTAACCCACTACTCCGATCGGTTCACTGACCGGTCCGAGTTTAAGAACCTTGGGGTTTTCACCTAATGGAGTGGGGTGTATGCTCTGTGTAGGCAGAATAGTCAAGAGGCTGAGTGTAGAAGTCGTGCACCTTTAGGGTTTACCATCTATTTATAGAGGGTACCTTAGGGTTAGGGTTTGATTGCTTCTTGTAGTCTTGTTGGGCCACTCCTTGAATGGGCCTAATATTTGAATCCATAACAGTTGCCCCCAACCTAGTAGTTCAGGTCTCTGGGCTGCCGGGATGTATTGATTGTTTGATTGCGAAGCGTGGTTTTGGCCGCAATATATCCAGCTTATCCGGGTTGTGTGAGAAGAAATAAGATCCCTTGCTATATTCCTGCATTTAGTAACACGTATGTAAATCAAAATCAATGGAAAGTACTTACTATTTGCGCAAATCATTCAGCTTGCTTCATTCTTATTGAACTCAAATGCTTGTCCGAGCTTGATTTTTTGATTTTCATTCTGGTTTGTATAGATCCCGGTTATTGATAACATGCTTTTTCGCTAACAACTCGTCATCCATTCTGTTGCCTCCCAGCTCGATTGTTCAGGTCTCTGGGCTGCCAGGATGCATTAATTGTTTGATGTGAATCTGCATACGAAGCCCATATTTTAACCAGATTTGGTGTAACCGGGTCTACCGTCAAAACTCTACACGGAGCCGGGATTTTAACCAGATTCATTGGAACTGAGTCTACCTTCAAAAATTCACACGGATCTTGGATTTTAACCAAATTCGCTGGAACCGGGTTCGCCTTCGCCCCTGTCGTAACGGTTCATTTCATACAGAACTTGGATTTTAACTGTAATCAGTGTAACCGGGTTCCACCTTTGAAACTCGTCTGATTTTTGTTTGATGACTGGGCCAGAGTCAGAAATTTTTTGCGCAGAATACGGGTCTGGGACCACCCATGGGCTATCAACCCTCTTGAGAGACTAACCAGAAATCAATCGGGAGTAAGAGCCATCCGCCACATATCTAGGTTTAGTGTCGCAACTAAACTCTAAATAATCCGACTTGATCAGGGTCATTGTGATGGCTAACTTTACTTCTTGTATGTGGGTGTTACCGCATCTCGGAGGAATACGTTTGAGCCAAAATCTTGGTTTTACTGCATCCCGGAGGAATACGTTTTAGCCATCATCATGGTCTTGCCATATCTCGGCTTAACCTCTATGCTGGTGTTACCACATCCGAAGGAATACATTTTAACCTTTGTTTGGGCGTTACCGCATCCCGGAGGAGTACGTTTTAGCCATAATGTTGGTGTTACTGCGTCCCAAGGAAACACTTCTATTCCCCAGGAAACACATTTTAACCGTTATCTCCACGGAGCCTGGATTTTAACCAGATTCGGTGTAATTGAGGTCCGCCTTCAAAAATTCAATAGGTACTCAGATGAACAAGTGAGATATACCATAGAAATGAAAAACAGATAAATTATTCTTTCTCGGCATATAAAATGTGAGAGAAGGAGAATGACTTTAAGAATGCAGTGCAATCTTACTTGTCGTGCACTCACTGTGCATTTATAGTCAAGGATTAGGAGCAAGTGGTCTTTAGATATCTCCTCTTAAGATTCCATTTAAAACCTCCTGATAATAGTCACATCACCTCGTCCACCATGCACCCAAGCTTTAAAGCTTGGAAATGCTAAGTCCTTTTCCATCCAGCAAGAGGTAGCTTGGAAAATTGCTATACCTGAGATTCTTTCCTTATCTATTATATATATATATATATATATAAAATAAATAATGCATATGTTTACAAAGGCCATTGATCAAAGTATTGGAAGTAAATATGTCAGGAAGACACCCCCTGAAGATTGCATCCTTCAAAACATTCTTTGCATTATTGTATTATCCAAGCCTTCCAATATCCATCAATTATTAGCAATTACTAGCACAACACTTAGCCAACTCCAAGAGTTATCACTATTTGCAGGTGAAGATAATTAATCCTGCTTTGAGATATTTTCCCAAGAAATCAAGTTCTTTGCAGAAATTGATAGCCCGAAGTAGTAGACCATTTAATACATATCCACCAACCATTAAACTCCAAGCCACAAAACATCTCAAGTGGCGCCAGAGAATTATCTACATTAATTAAATGTGTCTTTGCTACATAGGCTTTTGTCTTGAGTCTGCACCATTAATTATTAGAGCAAGAATATGCCCAATAGTTGAATTGAATGCACCACTATGATATTGATACAACACCATGAGAGCAGAAGTTGTACAGTCGGGTTTCCATGCTTCATTAATGGCACACATATGACAAGATAACTGGTTAAGAGAAATTTTAAATGAGTGAAGGGCCTCCTTGAATGTAAAGATGAGAAAACCATCCCACACAAGAGTTGATGTCAAAATGGAAACTGCCTCTTGCTCATCCAACTCAATCACTTGCACAGCCTCCTTAATTCTTTCAAACCCCTCCTCCAAAGTCAATGCCGGAGATAATGTTCACGTAATGCAATTCTCAACCATCAAATAAATAAGTTGAAGAAATTTATTTAAAAGTTTAATAAACAAAGGAAACCCTTGAGGAATAGAAGCTAATCCATTAGGCAATAAGAATTTATATTGCATACACCCATCTACAAAAATTCGATAGGTTAAAACATCAGGGAAATGAAGAAGGACAAGCCTTGTGCGAGTGCCTCCTGTACAGCTTGGAGAATTAGAATAGATCCAGCTAAAGGCACCAAGGCCTGTGTAGTCGCTACGTTGCATTAAACGACGCTCAGGAAAATAATATATTCTGAACCATGTATAAAGATCAGGTGTTCATCCTCGAGGCTGAGGAGAAATCACACATGTTTATGCTCAAACCCGTCTTCCTTAATCTCAATCTCGACATTGGAAACTCGACACCTCCTGGAATCTCGGCATCTTGATGAACTTGCCGACGTTAAAGCTGGCAAAAAGAACACGAGAGGGATGTCACCACGAATACCGATCTCGGCCAATACCGGGTTGACAATATTCTCCAATTAAACCAACAAGCAAATAACGAGAATATAAGATCACTCCTAATGCTCTACTCGTACGCCATCATTTTTGAGTTTTGCAACTATATCACGATTTACCTCATATCTATGTCGGTGCATCATTCCCACCTCGACATATCATCACTACCTCATCATCATCTCAATAGGGGGACCTCGTTCACAGAATCAGAGAGCATGTCGGCATGCTCCCTCCTTTGGAATCCTCATCTCGGCAAGGGGAACTTGTTCACCAAATTAGAGGGAATGTCGGCATCTCAATACACCTCGGAACATCTCCGAGCCATATCACTAGGTCCACCTTAACACCTGAGATCACCACCAGCGTCATCTTACCTCGGTTCATTGCCATCTTTGTATTGGATTCCACCACCATTTGATGAAACCAAAGAATTTAGAGGGATCCTATGCATTCATCCTAGTATGTGACCATAGCTATGTGTATAAAGATGGTCAAACTCTGCTAGCTTGGGAAACTAATGAGCTCGGTATGCAATATATTGAGAATCAGGAGACTTCCTTAGAATCAGATTTAAACCAGCAAGAAGTGCCTAATGACACTTCTGAGAAAAATTTCTATGCTAAGGAAAATAAGATCTCCTATGATTTCTATCAATGTATACATCTCCCTTGTTGATTAAGGGAACCATTTGTTGAA
Organism: Acacia crassicarpa; assembly: GCA_034222035.1. Lineage (NCBI taxonomy): Eukaryota > Viridiplantae > Streptophyta > Magnoliopsida > Fabales > Fabaceae > Acacia > Acacia crassicarpa. The sequence continues at coordinate 13,826,013 of JAWXYG010000015.1, forward strand.
CATGTATCGGGCCTTGCTCAGGTACTTCTGCTGGGTAATGACACATATTATTGCCACTTGTGAGAAAAAACCAAGTCTACAAAGTTATTTGATGAATTCCCTCAAACGCGAGCTTTATTGCAATTCCAATGGCCTAGCATACAGCCCTACAACCTTTTCAAGAATTTGCCTTCAAAAATGAACTATACTATTAGGTATCTGCAACCGTTTTTCCATGACAAGATCAGCCTATAAGAATGAACTAGACAAATTGCTTGGCTACAATCAAAGTGAATTCCGTGTGACTTCAATTTTTGGTGAAGCTCAGATTGATTTACAATGTGCCTTGAAGGGTTGAAGAATGGAAACAAAAGCCTTGAACAACGGTTTCTGCTTCGGACTTAGCATAACAACTTATAGGGTGATATCAGCAAGCCTAGCCATGTTGCCAAACTAGAGGTATGTTGGCTCCTACTCTTTAGTTCATTCTTTATATAAGATTTAACAACCACATTTGATTGTATATGAGCATTATAGCTTTTTGGCCCCTATTCCATGCATTCTCTAACAAATTTTATCATAACCAAAATAACTCAAAATACATCCGCGATAGATTTGTTGCAAGTCATGCTCCATAAGCACTAAAAATTAAATTCTGCAATGCTTGAACAAAAAGGAATTATTACTGTTTGTTACCTCGAAGCTTTCTTCCCTATGGTGTAAATCGGATTAATTGCAAAAATCTCACGTGGAGAACTCCAACTGCGAGCACCTCTTTTGGGATTGGCATCGAATTTAATTGGCAATAATAGAGTGGTAAATGGTGGAGGTATAATATCCGGCCTAGTGGATCATCTCCTACAACACCAGTTCACAACATCCGAGCATGGGTTGTATTATCGTGCCTTCACCACCTTAATCACCATGATAGTCTTCAAGAACATTCTAAAGTTATCACGGCATTGTACACATGCGAATCAAATTTCAATCTCGGTCTCTACCACATTATCTCCCAAAGCACCTCAGCTACCCGGCTAAACGAGCTAAGGAATATGGTAGCAATACAAAGCTATCACGACGTTGCGCACATGTGAATCAGACTTCAAGCTCGGTCTCTCCAACAATCTCGGCATGCACCTCGAAGTTGGTGAACCCATGGACATCTCAGCAGGAATCTTGGCATTGGACCTTGAGGTATCCAGGCCTAATTCAAACTCAGATCCAAAGGTTTGCTGCCAATGCAAGAGTGCCCTGATGCGAACCAGTTGCAGGCCCTGGTTTGAGGAATCTTGGCATATTATCTCAGACATGCACATACTCAGTCATCCCTCATCATCTCGTCATCTGAGGTAACTAACCCACCCCGGCATTCTCTGAATCTCGACGTCATTTTTTGAATCGCATAGAATCATCTCGGTGTCTGATGCCATGGATTCTTCTAGAAGGAAATGACGAAGCTCCTGGAGAAAACGATACAAATATTCGTAGGGAAAACTTTGAGAGATTCACTTTTTTCTTTCTCGCTACTTCTTCTTTCTCGGCTTTAGCTCTTATTTTTCCTTCTAATGAAGAAAAAGATAAGGATGTGATTTTATCGACTCCCTTGATTCAACGATGAAGGAAGGATCATGAAGCCGACTCCCTTGTCTTCTTTCCATTTGAACTTTGCAAAGAGGGAGTGGCTTACGATTTCTAGCAAACTTCTTTGGTGAAGTGGGGTCTGTAAGCATCCTCGGAGAACAATGGAGACGTCGGCATGGATCTAGGCTATGAACAAGATGAGGGATTTGGAGTCATCGCTGTAAAAGGTAATGATAAAGCCGAGTTATCATGGCCCTACCAAAGCCTACAAATCCTTACAAAGCCCCCAAAAGCGCGGCCACAGCTTTTGAGGAAGTTCTTAACGTACATGACCCGAGGAAGAATTTTCGACATGCACACTCACGAGCCTCCCAACATACATCTTGGAACTCGGATGGAATTAAACAAGAGCACTTTCGTGTACCATTTAAGCTTCACACGTTGGCCCTAAAACTTGCTTGACAGTCATATGAGAATTCTAAGTGATGTTTTGCATTCAAAAAAGCATAAACCTGAGATCCAGAGAAGACGGAAACATCTCGATCCAAGAAAAATTGCAGAAAGCCATGTCTACAATTAACCCCTTGATTTTGTTCTTTAACTACTCCCAAGATAGGTCGATGTAAAAAGTTTCATATAAACTTTATTAACGCCTTCATATCAACCCACATAATTGTCCCCTTCTCGGATTGATACTCGGTCTCAACCATCAAAATCGCAACCTCGTCATCTTCACTCCATCGGCGAGGGACACTTGATCCCCTTTTCAAATCTTCATCTTGACTATTCTCCAGTTCTTCAGAATCGTTGTTCTTTCCATCTTCTTCAAAAAGAAAAAGCAGGAGGTGGGTCTTCTTGAAGACGTCTCGCAGCCACAACATCAAAGCCAACAAGCAAAAAACCAAGCCTGAGGCTAAGCGTCGTAAGACTTCTAGATCTCTACTTCTTGCGTTACTTCTACCACCAGTAAGCTTCATAGGCTATGTTGGCTTTCGATTGTTCATGAATTTGAACCATTCACCATTTTTGGTCACATGAGTCAAAATTTATCGAATCCCCACGGTCGGCGCCAATGTTCTGTTTTGAGAACATAAGTGTATAGTCTCAGAGGACTAGAATATTGATATAGGATCAAATAGCTTTCTCCTAGTTATCCATGGATGAGATACCTAAGAGGATAGAGGATCACAGAGCACAAACATGAGGGTTTTCACCCAATGGAGTGGGGTGTGTGCTCTGTGTAGGAAGAATAGTCAAGAGGCTGAGTGTAGAAGTCGTGTACCTTTAGGGTTTACCATCTATTTATAGAGGGTACCTTAGGGTTAGGGTTTGATTGCCTCTTGTAGTCTAGTTGGGCCACACCTTGAATGAGCCTAATATTTGAATCCATAACAATAACTAATTTTAAGTAATACAAGTTACATTAATACATAAGTTTAACAAATCCAACTGAAATACACCTAATAAGTGCCACAAGTGCCTAAAATACGTAGACAAGTATCGCTGATATAAGTGATATGTACATACAAAAGTGTTTGTAAATTCATGGGAAGGGCGATTACAAAACATAAAATAAATGAAGACTAATTAATCTTCTTCCTCTCGGAAGTGCTCTTCTTAGGTTGAGACCTCCTTTTCCTTCCAGTATCATATCTTGGGAGGTTAGCAGCAACAAACATTCTATCACATGATGATTGAATCTGAGGAGGGCAGGCATGGGGAGCTGAGAACATGTTGTGACATTTTCAACATGAAGGTTGGCCTTGAATGTTTCATTTGTAACAAAGGAAAGGGATTGAGGAGACAAGGGTGGGCTAGAAGGTGGTGAAGGATGGTTAGTGAGTTGAGGGAGCATGACAATGGAAAGTAGAGTTACTGGGTCTGAAGTTTCAGGGTCAGATTAGGTGCATTTTGGACTGTAGGTGAAGGCTGCGTATGAGAGTAGCAGGTTCAGATTGTGGTTCACTTGTACCTATATCTTGTGCTTGTCCATATGAAGCTGTCCTGAAGTTTGGCCCCCTCCAATAGGAATGTGCATTTTGTGCAATGCTTTGTCATCAAACTCTTATGTGCATACAGGTGGTTCACCAGCTTCCAAGTACAAAACTTTGTTTTTCTCTAATATTAAGTAAACAAGTGATGGATACGGTAGAGTTATGGAGGGATGTAGAGATTTCCAGTCCTAACCAAGTCAGCAACTCTTCACTGATCTCACAGTGGTGAATATCTTTCTAGTAGTGCCCATTGTCAAATATGTATAAAATACCTCACAATAGATTCACAATATGGAAACGAAAATTTCAAAAGACATTTATAACAACTTCAAACTTGTAAACCATGTCAAATTCATCAAGATTTATTCTACTCATTTTATAGAAAGTTGGGCCACTTAGCCTGGCATCATACCTTTCTAGAGGATTGACATTGAAGTATGCCTTAGATACAGGAAACCAATTTATTTTATTTTATCCTCATTTCTTGATGAATTTGATCCCAAGTGAATCGCGTTCCACAGTTGGTGAGGTACTTTAGGTTGGGAAGGAATAGTACTTTCCTTATCTTCATCAGTTGCTTCATTGTCAAATGCCACATGCCTTTTGGCCCCTTTTAATTTCTGCATCCTTTTATTGTTGCCTCTGTCCATAAGATGTTGAAGAATTTCCGTAAAACCTCTTCAGGTTATGATTTGCCTCACTGCAGGGGTATTTTGAAGAATATGATGAACAATTTAGATGAAGGCCAAGGGGAGGGAGTAAGAGAAAGTGTCCTACAGTTGAAATGTTGGTTAGGAAGAGGGTCACTCCTCCCAATTAATTGGAGCTCATTTTGTTTGGAGAGGATACAAAGTAAATGCATTGAACGACATTTTCAACTTATAGAGAAGCTATAAATAACGCAATTTGTTCCAATTTTGATTCACAGGTGTATATATTGTTGGCGTCATGAGCGATCTGAAAGAATAAAGAAGAGGATGATCTGAGTCGTGTTCGAGAACACTGTCCTATAGAGTTATTCCGCAACTACCGGTAAAGAAGAAGCAGTACTCCCCAGGATTAAACAGATCCTTCTTGATAAAATCAAGGCGGCAGAACTGGCGGAAGATAAGATAACTCATCAAGAGATTACCGATGTTTTCTAATTCTCTTTGTTAAATGGTGTCACAATTGGGGTATTTATAAATAATGAATCAATGCCTTAAAAGGTGACTCTTGAACATTACACCTCTTCAGAAAGTCATGACTATCTGTTTAATTCATGAATCATGTTGCTTCATGAACCAATACGAATCCCTTAATTTGTAAGAACATGACTTCTCAGAACGCATCTTTTCATTTAAACACATTCCATAATATTGGAAAGACTCTTTCTTTGACACACCCATATGCAATATTTACAACAATCTCCCACATGTGTCAAAGAAAACATCATTAGCTAAGTTACACCCATGGATACAACCATTGTATCTGGTGGTCCGTAGAACTATGAACCAGACCTAGACCAATAACACTTAATATACAGAGATGTCAGTAAAGCATGCTTCTATGAACTAACAAATCTTGGTGTGTATTAGAGGCATTAAGGGTTAGATTATATCCTAACATTTCCGCTGTTAATCAACGGTTTTGCGCGTTATGACGGCCATGCGCATGCCTGGTGCATAACGAATGCTTTAGAGATTTCGCCAAGATCTCATAGGAGCGGCCACACTCCACATTCATAGAGGTGATTTCATGTAAGTTTACCTGCACTAAGCACACTGTCTTGTATGACTATGAAATCATTAAGAGCTTTGCTCAACCTAAAAAACGTGCATTCTAGCACTCTCCTATTGTCATAGGAAGGGACAAATGTTATTTTTGTGCTAGTCAGAATTGACGAACGACTTGTTCTTACCCATTGAACCTTCTTCATGGGATCACCAATCACAAAGGTTGGGTTGTCATCGCTGTCAATTACGAGTTATCTTTAGTCCCATTCCCCTCGACCAATTTATATCATCCTGCAGGGTTTTGTTCCAATAGGTCTATTATTGACCTCACCAAATCGATTGAGATAACTCCAACACAAATCTTAAGCTAGCTTATCATATTATATCTCAAACGATTTTATTTCATCATTGTACTCTTACAATGGCTATTGCCATTTGGCAATCACATATCGTCGACTTTAAGCGTCGATTTCTTGTCAAAATAGTTGCTAAGAGATTTTTTAACATTCTCAGCACTCCATCCATTTCCAGAGTAATCAACTTTAACTCACATAAAACTTTAATTTTGTCACCACTGAAGGTCAATGATAACCAGTGGATTTTCACACATAAACTAGATCTTAGTTAATATCCGTGTGCATCAATACAACGGGAATCCACTACTTGATACCAATATTATTTAGGGCATTATCCCTTAACTATTTCTTTCTCTTCACGAGAGTTTACATATGCCCAATCTCCACATATTTGCTGTGTCATGAGATTAACATTTATCAGTGCTACAAATTCTTAACAATTTGTACATACATTGATTGAGCTTTAGAATCATCTCAAGTAGTATCATAAAGAATATTCACATAATGGTTCTCAAAACCAATATTCAGAAACATTTCTTATTTGCTATCAATATTCTGTTATGATCTTTAACACCAAAAATCACATCCAATTCTCTCATGTTTTCAAGCACATAACATGATACTTTTGATCATACAAGTTATCCACATTAAATTAAATGTTTCACGATATCATGCATGCTTATTCCAAGAGAAATTAATAGTACTATGAAAATAAAGTATATTTATCTCTATACTAGATAAATGATCAAAATTTCATAACCACTGTCATATGCTGGTTTCAATCACAACATATATGATAATTCACAAAATTTGCTCTAATAGCAAATAACAAAATAATAATTTTTAAGGTATCCCATATGTTAGTTCTCAATGTGTTTTAATGATTAACAACAAGTGTAAACATGTTTTGAAGTTTCCAAGATCCTTTAAAAACCATCTGATAGTTGCATATTGCGTATAGGGCCATCCAGAAAGCAATCATTTTTCAAGACAAGTCAATACCGCAGTATAGATATGTATACTGCAGTGTAGGGCCATCCAGAAAGCAATCATTTTTCAAGACAAGTCAATACCGCAGTATAGGTATGTATACTGCAGTATAGGGCCATCCAGAAAGCAATCAAATATTTCAAGACAAGTCAATACCACAGTATAGGTATGTATACTGCAGAATAGGGTCATCCAGAAAGCAATCAAATTTTTCAAGACAAGTCAATACCACAGTATAGGTATATATACTGCAGTATAGGGTCATCCAGAGAGCAACCAAACTTTTCAAGATAAGTCAATACCGCAGTATAGGAAGCTATACTAGAGTATTGGACTTACTGAAAGCAAATGAGTTTTTCAACTTGAGTTGCATACTGCAGTATAGGTATGCATACTCGAGTATAGGCTTATACAGAGAACTCCCAAATTTTATAACTATTGCAAACTGCAGTATAGGTTTGCATACTGCAGTATTGAGCTCTTAAACTGATTCTCATCTTGTCAAGACTTGCTTACTCCAGTATACAAATGCTTACTCCAGTATAGAGGCATTTTGAACTTAAAATTTTTCACTCAAACAGTGTCATACTCGAGTACACTACTAACATACTGCAGTATAGGTTTTATTTTTCAAACACAAGTCACGATGGTTTGCCTCTGGAAGCTGCATACTCCAGTATGAGTTTGGATACTGCAGTATGGACACTTATGCACAATGCCATACTCCAGTATAGAGGAACTTACTCCAATATGCAACGGTCAAAATTGATTTTTGAATTACACGAATTTGCAAATCCTTATTGTTTGACCTAATTGCTTTCATATATCATTCACTTATGTTCCCTACTATGTTTAACAAGTTTGTTAAGTGAATTTCAGTTAGCACAGATAAAGATTAATGAAGGTCAAAGCCAAAAAGCAAAAAGTGCACAGTGCATTTAATGCACCTATGAAAATCAACCTTCTTTCAGCTAATCCATCTGAGCACGCCTTCTAAACGTTAAAGAATGCTTACTACAACAAGTAAAGTCATCTCCAACGGGCAAATTCTCAGAGGGCCACATCAGATCACATTAACACTTGGATTAGCAGAAGTTTAGAGAGAGAAGAAGACCAGACTTAGTGCTAATCACCTACAATGGTTGGATTCATCAAGCAACGGTCATTTAATGTTCTCTACCTATAAATAGAGTGCATTAACTTCTTCTCAAGCTGATACACCAACTGAGAGCGAAAATTTATTGAGTTCATTTATTATGTTCAGCTTTCATCTATAATAGTATCAATTTGATACTTGTGCTTCAGTGTTCATTTTATCTGCTCTGTAAGAGAGTCTTTTCTTGTAAATCATTCATTGATTGAGATAACCACAAGTCAGGGGACTTGGTGGTTGGGTGTATTGATTGCATCTTGTAAGGGGGAGTGAGTTCTAGAGAGAGAACTACTCTGAGTACAGAGATTGTAATCAATATTGTGAAGTTAGTGGATTGAAAATCCCAAGTGAGGCTTGGGGACTAGACGTAGGTCAGAGAAAGGACCGAACCAGTATAAATCGTGTTGTGTATTGCTTCTCTTCTTCTCTCCTCTGTCTTACCCTATTTTACTTAGCCAAAAACAGAGTAAAAGCTTTAAATTTTTAAAGATACCCAATTCACCCTCCCTCTTGGGTATCTAGCTCCAACCTTCACCATATCTTAGATACCCCCACACTTTCAAATATTTTATAATCAATAAAATTCTAATTAAATTAGAATCCCACTAGTACATTTATAAAGATCCACACTTTTTAAAACTACATAATTATATGACTGTATACTTCAACAAAAGGTCGTGCCAATTTAATCTTCTATTTTAATTAAATGAAAATGTCTCAAACATTATCATTTATTTTACATAACAAAATTTTCTCTTCACAGAAAAAAAAGCCTCAACTTAATTAATTTCCTTTTGTCAAAATAATATATATTTTATATATTTATATTCTGTCCTCACACAGAATTTTTCACATAAATTTATAAATCTTTAATTATTTTAAATACTAATATTTAATAATATTCACACTATTTAAATATGTGTGAAACCAATGCCACAAATTCTCTTTGAAAAATTCAAAGCACCAGATTATATAAATCACCGAAATATAAACATAAATTGCACATTAAAAATCTAAGATTTTCAATATTCAAACTAATTTATATGGTATCTCAAAATAAATCACACATCATGCAATTTATTATTTTTATTCATTAATCATAGTAACAGATCCTTCTGTCAAATTTAATAGTGGCCAAGATATTCACAAATATATCACCAAATATATTAAAACAAAAAATTGTTTCAACTTTCAACTATTATCACGTTAAACACAACAAATCACCACTTTTATTCAACCATATTAATTTAAAAATATTCACAATATTATAGGAGAGATTATAGGAGATTATAAATTATCAAATAAATTAATGTTTCCATTGATAATAAAGTCTTGCACAGGAATAAATTCCATTTTCATTCTAATTAATTAAATTAGAATAACATCCTAAAATTTAGGAATTTATAATCACGTTAACTATATTTAATTTCTGTAATTAGAAACCAAATAATAAAATAACAAGTATGAACCCAATAATGATCACATTATCATCGAAAATTTCATCTTCATACCATGAATAATTTAATTTGAAATGTTTACTAATAAAAACAATAAAATCTCCCGATGAAACCCGACATAAGATATACATTATCTTCCATTTATTAATTTAATATTCATCAAACCTTCAATAAAATAATAGGAGAAATAATAGGAGATTTATTAACTACCATATCAATTAAATGTGATATTTATTATCTAAATATATTCAAAACTTTTAATGAAAAATGATTCACCGTGCAAGTAATCAATAATTAAATAAATTATTGATTTATATGGGCATATTCATACTGAAAATTCAGTAAATCAAATATTAAAAATAATAATAACCACATTATTAAAATTTTAAATATATTCCCATGAATATATTTGATTAATATTTAATCTAAATAATGCGCACCTTATTGCAGTTCGAGTACTGGTGAAAAGATATGACTCTTTCTTCCTTATCGGAGAATTTGCCGTTGCCAACTGACTCGCTCCTTTACACCTCCTTCATCAAAACGTTGAAATACTATCCCTTTCTCTGTAGTTTCGTTCAAAAACCAAGGCATAACCATCATTTTTCACAACTCTGGTAAAAAGCAAATCACCGCATGATAGCGCTACTGCATCAATCATTCAATTCACCAAACAGTATCTCCTTGTTCTGTCTTATACACAAAATCGCTTTTGAAATACTCGGGACAAACAAACCCTACACAGTTGAGCACATGGGTAATCCCGTTTTGCCTTAAAAGCTCATGATTTTTCGCCACTATATCACTCCCTAGATATATATGCTCCGCGATTCTGGAACACTTTGTCAAAAAACGCTAACTTGTCCCTCTTTGGTCGGAGACCGATCAGTCCACAAAACAGAACGTGAATATGTTCTCCGACGGTCATCACCATCGCCGAAACACTCCTTACCCTCTTCGCCCAACATCTTTACGAAATATATGGAAAAAGACGGTACTTTAAGCTTAACCAACGCCCATGAAGAGATTATCCCTCTAAAGCCCTTGACCATCTTCTCTCTCTTTTGTCTTTCTATCAGCGAGATTAACTCTATAGATTGTTGGCATCATGAGCGATCTGAAAGAATAAAGAAGAGGATGATCTGAGTCGTGTTCGAGAACACTGTCCTATAGAGTTATTCCTCAACCACCGGTAAAGAAGAAGCGGTACTCCCCAGGATTAAACAGATCCTTCTTGATAAAATCAAGGCGGCAGAACTGGCGGAAGATAAGATAACTCATCAAGAGATTACCGATGTTTTCTAATTCTCTCTGTTAAATGGTGTCACAATTGAAGTATTTATAAATAATGAATCAATGCCTTAAATGTAACACCCCAAAAATTGTTTTTTCTCATAAATACAGTATTTTGATAAATGACCCCTATTTAAAATAAGTGAATATGTGGTCTCAAATTTTGAGGTACATTTAATCTATTTTCTAGGAAATCCTTATTTAGGATTAAGGTGACCAATGATTGAATTTTATTAGGAATCATAAAATATCATAAAAATACAAACAATTACCAAATTAAATTAGGGTTCTTGCATGATCAAGAAGAGCAAGAAAGAGTTATGAAAATACATAAATAAAATTGGAGGAATGGAATATCCTAAAATTCATATTCATTAAAAATAGTATATTTTGGCAAATAATACCTATTAAAAATAGGAGAATATGTTGGGCAAATTTTCTCTAGAATTTAAATAGGGCAAAACCCAATTTTAAAAATTACATGAAGAATCATAAAACATTATAAAATGCCCTAAAGTCTCTAAAACTAAGAGTAATCCTGATTTAATCATAAGAGAAATTACTAACAACTAAGGGACAATTTAATTTGCAATAATTGGAATAATTGTATAATTAATCAAAGGGTTTTAAACATCAATTTTATAAATGTTTAAGAGACCAAATGTTCTAAAACCCTAGAACTAATACTTAGTTCATATTTAATTCATAAAAGGCCATAAAGAATTATCAAAACACTTGAACAAGTAAAAAGTAATTACCAACAATTAATGAGCAATTAAAATTACACTAATGGAATATTTAGCTAATTGTTTACAATTAATACTAGTTGTCATCAATTAAGGATGTGTTAAGCTAATTAAGAATCAAAGACCAATAGGGGATGAGATTAGCATAAAATAGATTAACAATAATCTTAAACTACCCTAAAAGTCAATAATACAATAATCAAGGGGCAATTAAGTATTGGATTAAGATGATAATTAAATCCTAATCAAGCTTTGAAAAGTCAATAAAATCAACTATGATCTAAGGGTCAAGATTTAACCACATAAAGCCAATCTAAGGGCTTAAATAAATTATAGAGCTTAATCCTTGTGAAATTGGATTAGCCAATGATAAATCAAGAAAGTGTTTTTAATCCTCATAAAATTAATTGGACCAATAAGAGAATAACACAAATTAAAGGAGTGTTGTGCATGCTAATGTTGTGAGTCCAAGAGAGAAAGTCAAGATGAGGACCAATGAGAAATTAGATAGTGCATAATTAGGAAAAGGGAAGAAGGAAGTTAATCAAATAGCACATGCACATTGAGTCAAGAGTCTAAAACAATGAGTCACAAACCTAGATATGAAAGAGTCATGAATCTAAGCCTTGAGTCATCAATCTACAAAGGGTGAGTCATGAAATTTCATAAATGCATGAAGACTTGTTGAAAATTGGAAGAGGATAAGATGATGCATGTGATGATGTCATTGTTGTGCATGTGTGTGTATGCTATTGTTGTGCACATGTGTGTGTCTAGTATGAAGAGGGAAAGGGAAGTCAACTTGTTAGCCAATAAGGATTTAGTTAATTGCATAATTAGGATAATTCATGAAACTAATTCTAGACATAAGTAAATGGAAACCTATACAAAATAAATCATATCTCGAAATCCATGAACTAAGTATTAAAACTAAGTGGTGATTGTTAACAAGCATAAATCAAGCTTGAAGATGAGTATAACCAAAGCTATTTCCATTAATTGTGGAAAATAATACCAATAGAGAAGATAGGCAAGATTGGTCTCAAAATGAAGCTAAAAATGTCTAGAATTCAAACCCAATGAGCAATTGAGCATACAACTTCATTAGGATACCTAAACAAATTCCTCTCTAGTGAACAACAAAGAGTTAGCTTAAATAAAAAGACTAGGACACTTGGCAATTTTAGGATGGGATAAGGTGAGTCACCAATCTAACCTACATGAGTCACCAAGCTACATGTGAAATGAGTCATAACTCTAAAGTGTGAATCACTAACCTAGTAGAGGACTTTTGAGAAGAATGGAAGAAGATAAGGTACTAACTTGATGACTCATGAAGATGACTCAAAAGCTAATGGAAGAAGCTAGAAGAAGAGAGGGGGCAGTTTTGGGTATGTGTATGGTGAGGATGGGAGTTTGAAAATTTAGCTAGATCCAAAGGCCAAGAATTGGTAGGATGAAGCTTGTAAGAGGTGTTGCATTTCCCCTATAAATAGGAAGCTTTGCTCTTCATTCTCCTCACACCAAATCAAACTCCAAGAGTTGATTTCTAAGAGGAGCAAGAAGGAGGAAGGAGAGCAAGGAGCTTCAAGAGGTAAGCTTGTCTTTAGTTTTAGTTTTTAAATTCTTAGATAGAAGTAGGTTAGATCTTAAATATTATAGAATAATTTTAGATTAATGTTTTTATGGTTAAAATCAGCTTTATTTCTAAAAATTGATGAAGAAGAGGTTTTAGCAAAATTTCCGGAAGAGAAACACCCAAGTAACGAAGTTCTGGCGAAATTTCATCGGTTCTGGAATTTCTGAGTCAGTCATAAAAATGCTTATATTTCATGTTGAAAATGATGTTGAAAAATTCTGGGAAACTTCATGGTCAAACTAGACATATAGGGCTTTCTAAATATGTAAAGATCATGTCCAAATGATTTCTGTACAGTGAGATAAAAATCTTCAAAGATAGGCTACGAATTTCTGGAAAAATTCTGGGCAGAGGCTCAAAACTTAAAAACTGGTAATGAACCGTGTGATCTGGGCAAAAACTATTATTTTTCCTTGAAATTATACGTCCTGAGGATTCCAGGAAATTTTATGGATCCTCGTTTCGATTTTTCTGTAATTAGTTATGATTTTCTGAAGTTAGGCGAAAATCTGTCCAAAATAATGGACCAGCGTTTTTGAGGATTAAATGTGATATGTTAAAAAAAAAAAAATTCCTACCAAGGGTCATTAGTGACTAGGATACCTTCTAGAGTATTATTGGTGAATTAATAAGTACGATATTACCATTATAGGGTAAACGTGATCACGGTCCGAGCGACAGCGTACCGATATCGCCAACCAAGGTACGGACGTGTACTGTAACACTAACTCTGATGCTTATGGTACACTTGTATGTGGTAGATATGCTCATAGACTGTGACTCTACTTTAAAAATTATTTGAATATATATACAGCTATATACGGGTTACAGTCTTGGTAATGCCGTTTGAGTTTTCCTAGCGCGCTGAGGACACGATAGGTCATCGTGGCACTGGTGAAGAGTGCAGACTGGTTTGATATGAATATGGAATAATATGGATATATGATGGTTATGTTTTTATCTTTGAGAAATGAATATTGAATATTGATATTGTTGTTTTATCATGAATATCTGTCATACATAACTGTATATAAGCATGAGGTTAACCGTTACCTGGGGTTCAATGGGAATTGAACCCAAGCTCATAGTCTCAGATACTGGTGGAACCGGGACAAGAACAAGGATGAATAGCACACGAGAAGGCACAGGCAGAGAAGTACCTAGAGGACGTTGTAATCATAAATATCCAGAAATTTGTACCACTGTAATAGCAACCAGACTCAACAACAGGGAATGTATATCAGTTACTCGCTCTTTTAAAGAAAAAATTTTATTCTGATGCTCTGATTGAGATATTGTTTTAAAAATAAAATCTTTTCCGATGCCATTGTGATTAATTTCTTCGAAGCTCTGATAATCCCATTTGAAAACCATATTTAAAAAGGCGGGATGTTACATTAAAAGGTGACTCTTGAACAATACACCTCTTCAGAAAGTCATGACTATCTATTTAATTCATGAATCATGTTGCTTCATGAACCAATACGAATCCCTTATTTTGTAAGAACATGACTTCTCAGAACGCATCTTTTCATTTAAACACATTCCATAATATTAGAAAGACTCTTTCTTTGACACACTCATATGTAATATTTATTACAACATATATATAGGTGAGATGGTTGAGACTACTCTAATTTTCGTTTCATAGATGTGCATTATTGTAATTTGTAGGCACAGATGCAAGAAGCTTTAAAGATATTTGCGGGAGTTTCCATAGTTTGCATTGAGATGTAGTGATGAAGTTCTATGTATTTATGTATACAGAAGCCTATGGATAAATTGGTGACAGTGTGATTAATATTTGTAATTATGTATAAGATCATATTTCTGCAAAAAAAAAAAAAAAAAAACCAACAACAACAACAAAACAAAACAAAAATCACATTGCGTTTTTCTTTCCTCTCAGCACAAATATCCTTCTATTGGAGATAATCCTGTTCAAGATATTGTTAGGTATTAAATATGGGCATCTCTTAGTAGAGATTCAAACTTTGGTTCGCCACTTGAGGGACTAGTCCTTTCCACTAAACTCAACCTCTATTGGTATCACATTGAGTTTGATACTTATGAAAATGACACCAAACATGATAGTCTACGATGAATGGTCATGGTAAAAGTTAATATTTAGCAATGGGTTAAAGGAAAAATAATTTTTGACATGTTCTTAAAGTTTTTGAAAATAAAGTACGATTTAGAATAATAATTTTTTACTCTCTTATCTATGGAATTTAGTGCTATCTTCTGTACCTTTTTTTAATTCCATTTTTTTTTTGTCCATCAGTCACATCTTAATTACTTTCATGAGATTAAATATTTTTTTCAAAAAAATGACGTTAAATAATTAATTGAAATTAGTTAAAAGTAAAAACTGTTATAACTTTCCAAAATTTTCCTTTGATTCAAACAGTAAATTAGGGGGGAAAAGAGTTGGCCTTAAAAATTGGGAGGAAAGAGGGGTAAAAAGCCATTATCTGACACATAACTCAAGTAAGAGACAAGGGTTTTCTTATACAAATATTTCATAAGAGAGTTATATGGACATGTTTTGAATGTCGATCGGAGCATTTAAAAGTAATTTTTTAATCATGATTAATGGTATATAAGATAAATATGTTAGAGGAATTTTGTCTCAATTTACAAAAAACAAAAAGTAATTATTATCATTTCCAAACAAGCATCAAAATGCTTGGACTCTATAATTTACTCACATTTTAGTTTTCTTTCTATATAGTTTCAAGTCATAGATTTCGATCCGTCAAATTTCTTTTGGTCTAAAAACTCAATTCCAATATTTTAATAAAAACTTGGATCCTTTTAGCCTTTTACAAGCGAAACATATGATTTAAAACTGTAGCGATTAAAATTGAAAAGAGGGTAATTATAAATTTCAGATGGGTATATTGAATTGAATGGTGTAAAATTCTAGGCCAGTTGTCTTTACAATTGTAATTGTTGGAGTTGGATTAATAGTTTATATTTTTTTGGGGGTTAACGAGCAATTTGGCCAACGAATTTTTATCTTAAAAGCGTTCAACACAAATAACTTTTTAATGAACTAAAAATACCAAAACAATTTTAAAAATGGAAAGTAAGCACAACGCTGTTAGAAAAAAAAAAATAACGTATGTTATTAAGGTGCAGATTGGTCAACAAACTTTTACTCTAGGAGAGCATCTAGCACAAAAAAGTCTATGTGCAATCCACCCAAAATCCGATAGAGTTGTTTCAAACCATTTGATGCTTAAACTAAGAAAAGGCTAGTCTATGTGGTTTAGTCATAACTCGCCGTGAAAGACAAGGAGACTTCCACTAGATTTAAACACCAGCTTGGCCAATGGATTTGATTAATTGTATTGGTTTCCAAGCCACAAGTCTAGTTAAGGCTTGGTTTAAGATTGTATAATTATTATGTTAAGTCCCGTATCACAAGAATATTCCTTTGAGAAATTTTCAATTTAACCTGCATAGGCCTAGATATTTTGTATCAGTTACTCATTGTTCAAACATTAATATATGCTCTCCGTTCCACTTTATTTTGATTTGTCAACACCATATTCCTAAATAGTACGTGTCACCGAACACAATAAATAGTATGAAATTTGGGGTATTAGAATATATACACGCACACACATAGACATAAGTGCAAATTTTTAGACAATTTATTATGATAACTGGTATAACTGTTTAAACTAGTTATTGAGATAATTGGTCCAAAACGTATACTTTTCTAGGTACAGTCTAAAAAGTATGCGCCCTCTGATTTTTTATGTAAACTTTTTTAAATTGTTTAATTGAATTAAAGAAGTTAGTTGAATTTATCAATATGATATTTTTTTTAAACACCTTAATTATTTCTATTAATTCCCTTTATCCCTCTCTTATTTGATTATTGGTGAGGGAGTATAAATAGACTAAAAAGAATAATTTCAAGACATATTTCCAATGACAACTTGTCTAAAACTATTTCAAGACATATATTGTTTAATAATTCCGTAATTTTCTACATTGTTTTTATCAAAACTAGTTTCAAAACTAGAAAGCCTATTTTAAGGGAAATGTGCTCACATTCAGTGTTAAGCCATGCTTCGATCATGATTGCCTCTCATAAGAAAATATATGTGCCGGTAATAAGGAATTTTTGTATTGGTGAGATTTTATTGGAGTAATTTCTAAATATTAAATTATTAAATTGTGTATATTTTAGAGAGAAAAAACTAATGCGCATTTTTACAAATAATTTACCTTACAAAATTTTCAATATATGTATATTAATTATTCAACTCTAATATTTAGCACTAAAATGGGTAAAAATTAGTGGGTAGGGTTTTATAAATTGGAGAAGAGTACCCTTTATTTTAGTCAAAAATTATAATCATTCATCATTTGGAATTCTCCAAAACCATTTTAATTTTAAAATAAAAGATGATGAAAACTATTTGAGAAGCATTAGTCTTGTTTAAAAATTAAAATACTCCCTACCGCCTTTAATATAAGATTTAATGGAGGATTGGAGTTAACCTTGTTCTAAAATAAAAGATCCAATTTTCATATTTTTCAATATTTTTCTAATTTACTGCTATTGATATTCCTTAAATAATAATCAAGAGGAAGGTGGAGGGAATTAACAAAGATGATATGGGTGTTTCAAAATAAATATGGTTTCTTAATTAACTTAACTTTCTTAATCTAATTATTAGATAAATAAGTCTTATATTACAACTAGAGGGAATAATTAATGAAAACCTTTTTGTGGAATAAAATTGAGGTGGCTGGCTAATTTAATACTCTTTGCTAATTAAACGCCGCGTAATTGGTCGTCCCATTGACTAATCAACCCAACGTTTTATATTCTATTTCACTATTTGGTTGCTTGGAATCTCTTTAGAAAGTCCATAAGTTGCTTAGTATACAGTCTCCTTCTACAAAACACAATATGAAACTTTTATATATAATTATTATTCCCACATGTCCCAAATATAGAAGTTAAAGAACTAATTTATAAAAAATTAAAAATCTGTTAAATTAGTTGTTTATAAAAATGTGTCTCGGTTCTCTAAATCAGTTTGGTCAAAAACATAAATTTAAGAAAGAAAATGAATTGAGGTCTTAAGTTAGGATCAAAGTGAACTCTTAATCAGTTTATATAATATTTAGGAATGGAGGAAAT
Source organism: Acacia crassicarpa (assembly GCA_034222035.1). NCBI lineage: Eukaryota > Viridiplantae > Streptophyta > Magnoliopsida > Fabales > Fabaceae > Acacia > Acacia crassicarpa. The sequence continues at coordinate 13,844,086 of JAWXYG010000015.1, forward strand.
AATTAATTATGCAGTAAAACAAAAAAAACAAAAAAACAAACAACCTACTCTTTCTTGTTTTACCTTCACACATTACTCAACAAACATATCAACCTTCATATATAATTCCCTTTAAATTATTGTTATTCTTTGTTTGAATAACTATATGGGATCTAAGATTACTAATTAATTTAATTTCCTTGAAATTATTGTTATTCTTTTTCTCCTACTCTTTAATGTTCTTGCTGGAAGCCAGCAACATTTTTCGCTATACCAATATTCATTGAACCACCAAGAACGTGTTCAATTTGAATTTTATGAATTCATGTGTGAAATAATAATTATCATCGCCGTCACAAATAAAGTTTATAGTAAAACGTTATATATACTTTTCTATATCTATTCCTTCAGATTCAAAGATCCTTTCAGTATCTCATTCGGGTTCTTGGATAGTTAGGATATAGAGTGTAGATGTGATAAAAGCCAACATAGATAGGATAGTTATTGTTGCTGACTTGAAATGAAGCCTTTTTATATAGTATTGTAAGATGACGTATTATTTTGCTATACCAATAACCTGTTAGTTAAGGTAGTAAGAAGTCTCACCCATAAGAAAGATAGCACAAGGTGATATTTGGCTATCTTTTTTTTTTTTTCCTAAAAATTCAAACGCCTTCATATTTTTATCTGGTTCACAGTATAATATAGGCCCAATTTTATATGCTACTCTGGTTCTCAAGGCAGCTTCCATATTAATTGTTTTTATTTTCATAATATCCTTAATTATTGGGGCATATATTTTCATCTCTACACATCAAATTTTAATCATTAATAAGAAAATATATTTTAAAAAAGTGCACAGATTCTCTGCAAACATTATATTCAAATGATCATTTGAACTAAATTTAGGCCTACATTTTCAACAAAGTCCTAATCAGGCCAAAATGATTAATAAAGGATTTATGGACCTTATAAATTTACCTTAATGCTCACTATGAAGTAAATAAATAAATAATATAACTGAAATTTATGGCAGTGACAAACTCGTTATTCAAAACATCCCAAAAGAAAGTGTTTAATTAATTAAAAAAATATGGAAAATTACTTCTTACTAATTTAATTGAATTTAGTTTAATTTAATACTTTAAAATTTAAATTAATTTGAATTGATTCGAATAAATCGTCATTATTTATTAAATAATGGAAATAATGGGGAAAATTGGAAGATGTTGTAGGACATTGAAGCGCTCGGACTTTTATTCTTTTAGATGGTAGGAGGTGGTGGATGATTGGAGAGACGATGAAAAGGACACGGAGAAAGGGGATTCGTAGTTAGGAAGAGAGTAAAGGGGTTAATAAATATTGTAGGGCATTGGCGTAAATTTACAATGTTCATAAATCCCTAACTAATTATCCTGACCTAATTAGAAATTTGTTAAAAGTGTAGGTCTAAATTTAGATTTTAATATTTCAAATGGATTTAATTAGAATTTCCTTTTTGTATTTAGGACTAGAGGAGTAATATGTTATTAAAAGTCAAATACTACATTAATTACTCGAGCCACATTTTTGGTAAAATAACTCATGAGTTGTACATAAGGAAAAATAAGATAGAAAAAATAAAGGACAGGTTTGCTTTCCTAGTTTTAGAACATTTTTTATTATTAAAAATAAAAATAAAAATAAAAAAACGGAAAAACTTGTTTGGAAATATATCTTTGGTTATGTGTTCTGACAAAAAGTAAAAAATTTCTAGATATAAAAAAACAAAACATGATGTTTTGGGAACAGGATATTCTTAAAATCATTTTCTCCTTTTGTTCTCATAATCACATTTCCGCTGCTATATAGATCCAAAAATAAATAGTTCAGATTTAATATTTTCTAGAATTTTTATTATAGGATTTTATAATTTAAATTTTATTTGTGTTGTAGTTGTGAATTTATTTATTATATTTTAAAAATATAAAATTATTCATTTGTATTTAAAATAATAATTTTATAAAATATAATATCTAAACCATCTATGTTTTTAATCTAAAGGTAGAAATGGGATTTTAAAAAGAAAATGATACAAAGGATTATGAAAGAACCCAAACTCAATATTTTACTACCTCATATCCTACACAAATAGAAAACAAGCGGAGAAATATCAATATTTTCATTAAAGGCAATCATGTAAAAGTTTTTTTTTTGGGGAAAAAATTATGTAAATACAAAAAAAAAAGGTTACATTCACTATTTTATATGTGTTTTAAATATAATGATTTATTTTTTTTTCAAAATTTATTTATAAAAAATACTTTACATAATTGTTTTAGGAACATAAAACAATAGCACAAGCCCTATATAACCTAGATATTATCAACCAGAACTTTATCTTAGACTTGGGGAAAAAAGAAAAAAATAAAAAAGCCAGCAGCGGAGATGGTTACTAATACGATTATCAACCAGAACTTTATCTTATACAAGATATAAGCGATTAAAGTTACTAGTACGTAAATGTATCTTTCATCACATGGTTACTAAAACAGCCGACCTTTTGAATCTGACTCCGGACTTTCCAGATATCCTATAATGTTACTGTTGGATTATTTTCTTTTCCATAATATTATAATTAATATATATTTCCTAGAATAATATCAAAAAGGATTTTAGAAAGCCTGTAATACCCTAAAAATCCTATTTAGCATAACCACTAAATGATACCTATTAAAGTAGGTGAATATGTGGTCTCAAAGATATTATAGTTCATCTAGTTTAAAATTATAGAATTTTCTCCTAGAGTTAAATAAACCCAAACAACTCAAATACTCTAAGTTCATTTAGGGATCATAAAATACCCTATAATTTTCATATTGAAGCATAGTTTATATTTAAATTTTAAAGGGGCATGAAATGTTATTGAAATATCAAACAAATTAGAGGAAAGTGTCAATAATTGATTGGACAAATAATTGTACATTAATTAAAGTAATTGCATTAATTTTTGCAATTAATTATTGAATCCTCTTAGGAACCATAAAATATCATAAAATGCAAGTAATTAGCAAATTAAAATATGGTTCACATGGAATTAAAAGGACTAATAAGGAACTATGGAGAATACTTAAACAAGATAGGAGAAAAATAATAAAGGTATTCATTAAATTAAATAATTGTGCTAAATTTTTATCAAGGAATTGATTAAGCATTATTAACGTATTAAGGGGTGAATAATACCAATTAATGAGCAATTGAAATTACAACAATGAAGACACTAAATTTAAATTAAATTAGGCATAAATAAAGATGTATAATTTCAATTAAAAGTCAACGACTAATTAAGAGTTGTTTAAATGAATTTCTAAGGACTATAATTAAATTGGGGTTCCTAAAATAATATAAGATATCATGAAAATAGGAAAGTATGTTGTCTCCAAAATAGTAGTGTATTTATTCTACTTCTTAAGTTGTCGGTAGGATTTAATAGGGCAAAATTCAACTCCCTAAATTTTATTAGGGTCATAAAATATTGTAAAATGTCCTAGAAACCCCTAAACCAATTAAATGAAATTTCCAACAATTCAAGAACGATTAAATTCACACTTAGGGGTATATTGTCATATAATTCACATATTGACGAAATTAAGCCGTAAAGGAGTAGCAAGGGATTTAAAACAATTAGAGAACACTAAAAATTAATCATTGGGTATCAAAAATACATCTTAATTAAATTGACATTCATAACTAACCTAATGGCAAATATTAACAAACAATTCAAATTATTTTGGCTAAATTCAACAATAAAGCCTAACAAGGGATCCATAATTGTAACAATTGGACTTAGTAGGATCATGATGGAATTGGTAATCAATAAAATCATTTCAAACTAAACCTAATTAAGCTTAATCTAATAATAAGCAAGAAGAAATTAATTTAGGGCTTTTTGGCACAACAAAAACTCATTGGACCATTTTTGGCAACCCAAACCTTTGCCCAAACCACCAATAAAGCCCAAACCAACCCAAAAACAATTCAAAAAGGGGAAAAACAGATGGGGCACGGTTTTGGGTGAAGCTTCAAGGGGAAGAGTTGATTTTTCATCACATGTGCCAAATGGTAGCTTCTTGGATACAAACCACTATTGCATATTTGCACCTCAAGTTGTTTTTGGCTTCTAGGAGAAGGAAGAAGAAAGAGAAGAAGGGAGAGAGAGAGAGAGGGAAGATGAGTGTGTGTGTGGTGAGGATGGAATAATTCAATTAAAACCTAGATCCAATGGTGAGAATTAGCCAAGAGTAAAGTTGCATTTATTTACAAGATTGCCCAACCTTTTCACTATAAATAGAGGGCCAAGTTCACTCATTTTCCTCACACCAAGCAAAGCAACACTTGCTTATTTGAGAGAGAGTTGAGAGAGTTGGAGGAAGAGCTTGAAGGAGTCCAAGCTTTAGGTAAGCAAAGTTCTTTAGTTTTGAGTTTTAAATTCATAGGTAGAAGTAGTTTTAATCTTTAAAATCCTAGAATAATTTTAGTTTCATGTTTTTATAGTTAAAAATAGCTTCATTTCGAAAATTTAGTGAAGGAAGTAGTTCTGCAAAATTTCCAGGTTAAGAACACTGTAGTAACGAAGTTCTGGCGAAAATTCGTCGGTTAGGTGATTTCTGAATAAGTCACAGAAAAACGCATATTTTATGTTGAAAATGTTGTTGAAAAATTCTGAGAAAATTCATGGTTAAAGTAGACATATAGAGCTTTCCAAATCTGTAAATAACATGTTGAAATGAGCTCTTTACAGTGAGAAAGAAATTCACAAAGTTTATGTTGCGAAAATGCTGGAATTTCTGGGCAGAGGATGAACACGTGAAATCTGGGAATTATTTTTGAATTCTGGGCAAGGGCTGATATTTTTTCTAGAAAATAGACATCCTAAGGAGTCCGGAACATTTTACGGATCTTCGTTTCGATTTTTCTAGAATTAGTTATGAATTTCCAAAGATAGGCGAAATTCTGCCCCTAAATTCCAGCGGTTTTTCAATAAATTGTGAGAAAATAAAATAATGGTTTAATGTACCAAGGGTAGAATAGTCAATAGTGGCCAAAATATCTTTTAGAATATTATCTTTAAATTAATAGGACGATATTGCTCTGATAGGCTGTTCGAAAGAACGCAGACCGATCAATTACGTACCGAGACTCAGGTACGGACGCGTATTGTAACTCTAACTCTAATGCTTATGGTATGCTTATATGTGATAGATAGTCTGAAACTCTGTTTTTGAAAATGGATCATACACATACAACTTGATACGGGTTATGGTTTTGATAATGCCGTTATGTTTTCCTAGCGCTGAGGACACGGATGTACACCGTAGCACTGGAGATAGTGCAGACTGTAATAACATACATGTTGCAGTGGCCGTGTAATGTTATTATGTGAATATATGAATATTGTATGTGATTAAATGCTGTTTTGCCATGGATATCTGTCATACATATTTGATACATAAGCATGAGGTTAACCGTTACCTGAGGTTCAATGGTAATTGAACCTCAGCCCTTAACATAGCGTCAGGGTCCGGAGGAACCAGGACCAAGGACGAGGATAAGGAGCCAGCGCAAGGACGAAGACAGAGAAATTTTTATTTCAGCATTATCTTGTTGTACTATTTTCAAACTACTGTACCGCTGTGTAAGCAACCAAATACTACAACAGTGAAGGTTTTTATCAGATACTCGCTCTTTTGAAATTATTCTGATGCTCTACTCTGATCAAATAGTTCGAAAACGTTTTAGAAAATTGGGATGTTACAAAGCCCTACAATTCCACTTTATTCATGCCAAATTTCATGATTTTAGAACTTCATTTGATACATAAAATAATAGTCACAAAGCAACTGACTTAACAGCCCAGTTTTCTGGAAATTTTCACAATCTCGTTCCATTAGTATCAAAATTATTTCCCAACATATTTTTACCTCATTTAGCATTTTAAATGCAATTGAGTCTTAAAAACATGTAAAGGAATTTACCTCCCAGTTTTCTAGATTAAATTAACATTTTACGAAAAATCACAAAGCTTAAAAGACCAAGAACTTTACCATAAGCTTCAACTCCTTCTTCCTTCCTTCTAGTCTCAAACTCCCGGCTCACTACTACTCTAAACTGATCAGTTGTGCTCTGATTTTGGTGTGAAGAAATTGGAGAGGAAACCTTGCTATTTACAGGCAAAGTTCCAACTCATTGTGGGTCCCACAACCAAGACTTCCAACTTAGCTTCTTTCTTATCATCGATTAGAACAATATTTACCTTTTCAACATTCCATCCTCCCCCTTCAAATGGTTGTCGACATACTCCTTCATTCTTGGCCATTTGAATTGCTTTTTATGTGTCTTATTCCTATTGCTTGTTGGCTCAAGTAATTAAAAGATAATTAAAGCTTAATTCATGGGATAATATCTTGAATACCTGGCTTATAATTCTCCACACATGCTATCTAGACGCAAAAGTGAACTTTTGGGGCAGATATTATGATGTCATTAGATGACTCAATTGAGGGTTTAAATATCCCTTAATACCAAATGTCATTACATGGTTATTTGATTAACTAATCAAGGTGTACTTGTGAATTAATCTTCAAGATTAATTGTCTTCTTTGGCCTCTATTATTTCCAAACATAAGCCACTAATCTCAATTAGCACAAGCTAATTTGTTAAATATTAATGGCTAATTTATGATAATTTGGCTAGGGGTCTTCATAACCCTTTTCTTATCTCCTTTGATTATAAATTAGCTACTATTTAATTCACATTTTATAACCCCTAAATAATGTCTCATAATTAACCATTGGTTAATTAATTTCAAAGTGAAATTTGGATAAGAATATAATTAATAAATTATAATTCTATGAGACACATATTCACCTTTGTATTTTGCTAATTTATTTACCAAAATAAAAGGCTTATTATATTAGGGAAATTAGGGTATTACATAAAATGACTAAAAATGACATAAATTATATTGAATACTACATATACATATTAGTATTATTATTATAAAATATTGAAATTAACAAAAATTAATATTAAATTAGTTATAATAAATTATTTATTTATAGGGAAAATAAATAATTAATCTGGATCTTTCCATCTCCATCAAAGTATTTCTCTTTCCTTCTCTCTCTCCCTGTGCTTCCTTTGCTCTGTATCTTCGCTTCACTTGCCTCTGTCGTGCTAGACGCTTCCCCTTCAAACGCTTATCCAAACAGTTCCACAAGAGCTTTTTCCCCATTGAACGTTTTTCTAACCTCCACTATTTTTTTCCCCTCTTCAACGCTTGCTAAAATGTGTAGCCAAACAGGCCCACTATGTATATTTCCATGTTGTAACTTGTAACGCCAAAATGAAATAAATGTTAGGTGTCTTCTACTCTTCGTGTAATACCTCAAAATTCACATTCATAATAAATCTTATATTTTGATAAATAATTAGCATAAAATAAAGGTAAATATGTGTCTCAAATCATTATAATTTATTGATTATAATTTTAGGCAAATCTCTTCATGAAGTTTATAATTAAATGGAAGGTTTTGAGACAACAAATAAGGGCAATAAAATATTACATAAATAACACATAAAATGATGGTTATTTTGTGACCAAAGAAGGCAAGAAAATATTATGAAAACACTTAAGTAAATTAAAATGAATTATCAAATTCTAATTGACAAATTAACGATTATTTGTAAATGCCTTCAACTTGATAAAGGACAATGGAAATAAGTGAAGATTAAAGTGCATAAAGCTTGGTTAATAAAAGCACTAAGGACCATGATTTAACTAATGAACCAATCCTACAATAATAATTGTAATTAAAGGAAATATAAACACTTGATTTCAATGCTATTCAAAGATTAATAATCTGCCCAAAAGTCAAATATAAGTGGCGCCATGCACATGGATGAGTTTGGTTTGAATTTATAATTAAATAATTAAGGTATTTTGCTAATAAATGACACATAAACAAAATATGAAAAACATACATTTAAATGGCTGATGGGGGAGGGGCTGTCGGCACACCAAGGGATGGAGATGGATTTTCATATAGTGGTTTTAATCTGAGAGGAAAGATGAGATTTTGGTTCTCTTGAATAATTATTATTATGACCTTGAAGCTTTATCTATAAATAGAAGCACCTCCCTTCACAAATTCTTAACACCAAAATCTGATTTAGGGATAGAGAGAGTGTGGGGAAAATTCATAGGATTTAAGAAGAGAAGGTGCAAAGTTCTTAAGGTGAGTTCTTAAGCTTTAATCTTTAGTTCTTATTAAAATGGTAGTTTAATCTAGAAAATTAAGAAGTAGATTCCTTTATATGTTTTTAGGCCTCCATTGAATTTAAAATTCTGAATGAGGTAAAAACATCATAGGAAATAATTTTTGGAATCAATGGACAGAGATTGTGAAAATTGGGGAAATTCCCATATTTCAATTTTAATGGAGTCAATGGGATTAAGGGTGTTATTTTATGTATCAAATGAAGATCTAAAATCATGAAATTTTACAAGGTTAACATAGACATGTAGGGCTTTCCATTGATATAAAATTTGTAATGTTTTGAGCTTTTTACAATGAGACACAAATTCTTGAAATCGGCTCACGTTTTTTAAAGATAATCTGAACAGTGGTTGGAAAAATTAAAACTGATATTGACTCATGTATTTCAAGTTAAATCCGTTATTTTTACAAGAAAATAGGATTTTCAAGGGTCATTTGGCTTTGGAAGAACATCGATTTGAGTTTTGTAAAATTACTTATGATTTTTCAAAGTTACCAAAAAATCTGAGCAGAAATGTTGAAATTCCATTTTTAAGGAAATGGAAGGGTATAATTGGAACAGCAAATCCACCAATGGTAAAAATGTCAATAGTGGCTAAGGTATCTCTTAGGATATTATTTATGAAGGAAATAATGTGGTGATAACATTACAGGATATCCGAGGAATCAGGGATCAGTACCGAAAGGAGAACGTATTGCCAGCTACGCAGACTAAGATATGGATGCGTACTATAACTCTAACTTGTAACATCCTCATTTTTTAAATCCGTTTTCAGAATATTTTAATCAGAGTAGAGCACCGGAATAAATTTAAAAGAGCGAATATCTAATAAACCTTCACTGTTGGTGTGTCTTGTTGCTATTATAGGGGTACAAAGCTCTGAATATTTACTAATATAGTGATACAAAAATTCGTAGCTATCTTCTCTGCCCGTGTCTTCTCGTGCGCTATCTATCCTTGCCCTCGGTCCTGGTTCCTCCAGAATCTGAGACTATGAGCTGAGGTTCAATTACCATTGAACCTCAGGTAACGGTTAACCTCATGCTTATGTATCCAATATGTATGACAGATATCCATGGCAAAACAACAATAATCACATACAATATTCTCATATTCAGATAATAACATAACACAACCACTGCAATATGCATGTTATTATAGTCTGCACTATCTCCAGTGCCACGATGGCCTATCGTGTCCTCAGCGCTAGGAAAACATAACGGCATTATCAAAACCATAACCCGTATCAGGTTGTATGTGTATGATCAATTTTCAAAACAAAGTTTCAGACTATCTATCACATATAAGCATACCATAAGCATTAGAGTTAGTGTTACAATACGTGTCCGTACCTGAGTCGGTGATCTCGGTACGTAATTGATCGGTCTGCGTTCTTTCGGACAGCCTATCATAGCAATATCATCCTATTAATTTAAAAATAATATCCTAAAATATATCTTGGCCACTATTGACTATTCTACCCTTGGTACATTAAACCATCATTTTTTTCCCTCAAAATTTGTTGAAAAAACGCTGGAATTTATGGGGCAGAATTCCACCTATCTTTGGAAATTCATAACTAATTCTAGAAAAATCGAAACAAAGATCCGTAAAATGTTCCAGACTCCTTAGGATGTCTATTTTCCAGAAAAAATATCAGGCTTTGTCCAGAATTCAAAAATCATTCCCAGATTTCACGTGTTCATCCTCTGCCCAGAAATTCCAGCATTTTCGTAACATAAACTTTGAGAACTTCTTTCTCACTGTGCAGAGCTCATTTCAACATGTTATTTACATATTTGAAAAGCCCTATATGTCTACTTTGATCATGAATTTTCTCAGAATTTTTCAGTATCATCTTCAACATAAAATATGAGTGTTTTTTATACTAGTTCAGAAATCGCCTAACCGACGAATTTTCGCCAGAACTTCATTTCTACAGTGTTCTTGGCCCAGAAATTTTGCAGAACCACTTCCTTCATCAATTTTTCAAAACAAAGCTATTTTTAATTATAAAAACATGAAACTAAAACTATTCTAGAATTTTAAAGATTAAAACTACTTCTATCTATGAATTTAAAGCTCAAAACTAAAGAACTTTGCTTACCTAATGCTTGATCTCCTTCAAGCTTCTTCAAACTCTCTTCACTCTCTCTCAAATATGCAGATGATGCTTTGCTTGGTGTGAAGAAAAGTGAATGACCTATGCCTCTATTTATAGTGAAAAGGTTGGGCAATTGTGTAAATAAGTGCAACTTTACTCTTGGTTAATTTCAACCATTGGATCTAGGTTTTAATCAAAACATCACATCCTCACCACTCATTCCCCCTCATCTGCCCTCTCTCTCTCTCTCTCCCTTCTTCTCTTTCTTCTTCCTTCTCCTAGAAGCTAAATAACTTGCACTTTAAGCCATGAATAGTGTTTTGTATGCCACAAGCTTTTGACCAACTTTGAAGCATGTGTTGAAATTCATCTCCTTCCCCTTGAAGACTCCCAAAACCGTGCCCCCCCCCCCTCTGATTTTTTGTTTTTTATTTTTGTTTTGGGCTTTATTGTTGGTTTGGGCAATTGTTTGGGTTACAAAAATGGTCCAATGGTGTTTTGCTGTGACAAAAAGCCCTAACTTAAATTCTTCTTGTTTACTATTGAGCTTAGCTTAATCAAGTTTAATTTGTAATGAATTAATTGTTTACCAACTCAATTATGATCCTATTAAATCCATTTGTTTCAATTATTGATTCCTTGTTGAGCTTTAATATGGAATTTAGCCAAAATATTCCAAATTGTTTGTTAATTTTTGCCATGAGATTAATTATGAATGTTAATTCAATTAAGATAAATTGTTGGTGCCAAATATTTATTTTTAGTCTCCTCTAATTATTTTCAGCCTCTTCATACACTTTTCCGGCTTATCTTTGAAAATATAAGAATTACATGTTAATATCTTTTTAAATATAGATTTAATGGTTCTTTACGTGTTGGAGATCCCCAATAGTTGTTTTAGGTATTTTCATGATATTTTATACTATTTTAGGGACCCCAATTTAAGTATAGTCCTTAGAAATTCATTTAGACAACTCTTAATTAGCCATGGGCTTTTAATTGGAATTATACATCTTTAATTATGCCTAATTTAATTTAGTTTAATTTAGTGTCTTCCTAGTTGTAATTTCAATTGCTCATTAATTGTTACTAATCGTCCCTTAATTGGGCTCAATGTGATGACAGCTCTTTAGGGCTTTTTATAAATTAATTATGATTTTATGCATTAGTGTGTTAATTAAGGGTATGTTAGTAAATTTAGTCTCTTAATAAATTAGATGATGCTTAATTAATTCCTTGATTATTTATAAAGGTCTAGCATAATTATTTAATTTATCGAATACCTAGTTGTTCATCGATTTTTATTATTTTCCCCTATTTTGTTTAAGTATTTTCCGTAGTACCTCATTGCTCTTTTTAATTCCATGTAAACCATAACTTAATACGGTAATTATTTGTATTTTATGATATTTTATGGTTCCTAAATGAAGTTTGAATATTTGAGTCTTCTTGGTTCATTTGATTCTTGGAGGAAATTTCCTAATTTAAATTAGATAAGTTATAATATCTTTGAGACCACATATTCACCTATGTTATTAGGTATCATTTAGTGGTTATGCTAAATAGGATTTTTAGGGTATTACATAACTCTTGTGTGTCTTGTATGCTTATATGTGATTGCATGATTCATAGAGTCATGGACAGGACTAGGTCTTGGGTTATACACTGTGGCTAAAACTCGGTCTTAGGTCACCAGTTTACATACATTCAATTCTATATGGGTTATAGTCATGATAATACTGTAGGGTTGTTTTCCTAGCGCTGAGGACATGAGGAGTCATTGCACTGGTTAGTGCAAACATTGATAACATTATATGTGTTGTGTGCTATGTATTGTTATGTTGTTAACATTATATCTGCTGTGTGCTATGTATTATTGTAACCTTACATCTATTGTGTGTTATATATGGTTGATGCTGAAATGTAGTGAATATCTACCATATATACTGTTATTACTTGAGTATGAAGTTAACTGTTACCTGAGATTCAATAGGTATTGAATCTCAGAATTGACCCTAGCTTCAGGATCGGAAGCCAGTGAAAAGGATAAGCAGCATGCTTAGGGACTCAGCCAGAATATATATATATATATATATATATATATATATATATATATATATATGATAACTGTATTGATATTCCTTCAACCGCATACACTGCAAACAGTTTGAGTTATAGCCACGTATCAGTTACTCATCCGCTCAACCCAACTTTTACAAAACTCAATTTCTCCACTCTGATGATATTCAGATATACTGCTTATTAATATACATAATGGGTAGTATTGAATTAGGGGTCTTACACTTCGTCAGACATCTAAGTAATGAATATTTAGCCCTTTTCTTGTTCCTTGTCTGCTTGTATTTCTTATTAGAATGGAATTATGGTTTTGATTTTATTTTTTACCAAGTTTAAGATTTTACTCCCTCCAATCCAAATTATAAAGCATGGTTAATTACATTATGGTTTTTTTTTCAAAGGAAAAAGATAAATAAATACCATCTAAACTTACCAAACCCCAAAAAGCCTATTAAGAAATGAAAAAGACAAATAAGTCCCTAGGCAAATACGTGATTTTGAAATTTTGTGTTTTTATCAAAATGTCCCTCGTTTTTTTTAAAAAAATAATGTAGTACCCGTCACCACCGACCAGCCAACGTCAAAGCTTCGGCAAGATGCCTATATGACCATTATAAGGCACAAATAAATACAACTTAACATATACTCCTTCTGGTCCTTATTATAAGGCACCAACTATCAAGTATATTTGATCTTTTTTATAAGGCATTTGTTTGTTCCCAAGAAGTATTAATTTTTTTTTTTTTCATGTATGCCCCTAATTAATAGGGGCAGTGGGTGAAAGTAATAATTAATATAATATTAGAGTTTGGTGCAATTAGTTAGAGTAATATTGGAAGTTACTTAAATTGTAGAATAATTTTATTGACTTTAACTATTTTTATTACTTTGTGAGAATTGTTAGTTGGTACCTTATAATAAGAATCAGAGGGAGTAATTATTTTAATTTCCTCATCTAATTTTTATTTAAAAAATAGTATTATTAAGTGCTTAAAAATAAAATGGAAAATAAAGCTGATCAAAAGTTTATTCAAGCTATCATAACCACACACACAAAAAATATATATATATATATATAATCAAATCAAATTTACTAAAAGAAAGAAAAGAAGCAAAGTGTGCCAAACATGCATGAGACCACATGATTAGCTGAGTTTGCATTATAAGAAGGAAGAAATTACACACTACCTTTTTGTTCAAGTTTAGCATTATTCAATTTTATAAGCATAAACACCGTACTTTTGATGTCTTATAAGGAAAACTGTAATTTGGTTTCAATAACTAATAAATCTGCTATTAAATGTATCATTACTATGTTTGAGAATTTTATTGTGAGGAAGATATAACATAGTTTTACACCACATTTGATCTTCAATATAAGACATAATTGACAAATTTTGAGAGATTATAATAGCTAAATAAATTACTTAATCATAATATATGATATATAATTTTTCTAAAATACTTAGGGTATCATTAGATTATATATATGTTCATAAGTTAGGCAAGTTAGTCTTAAAAAATTAGAAATCTAAATACTTTAAAGTAATTTATTACTCTTTCTAATCCTAAATATAAGACATATATAGCTAACTTCTTTTTAGAGATTAAAAAAACTAAATAAGTTATTTAATTATATCATATATTGTGTATCATTAGATTATATATCAGTTTATAAGTTAGACAAAATAGTTTGGAGACAAAAGTGACAAATATAAATTTTTAAAACAATTTAATCAACTTTCTTAATATCTCCAAAAAGTCAACTCTTTCTTATATTTAAGATAAAAGAGAGTATTTTCTTTAAGGGAAAATAATAAAAAAAAATACCACTTAAACTTCAAAATTCTATTGACAACAACAATAATAAGATTAACAGGGTCAGTAAAGCAATTGATAACTCATTTTACTTGAATCATCTATTTAGTATTTTAAAATTTAAGTGATATTTTCTCTAGATTTTCCCTTTCTTTAATCTCCTCAAATTAATCAATTCACTTAGGTGCAGAGGCGGAGCCAGAAATTGTAGTTAGAGGGGGCGAATTTTATAAAATAGAACTCAAATGTTTATGAAATTACATTTCAACCCTATAAACATTTCAATATTTCTATTTTCGTCCCTTCACTATAGAAATAATAGGGACTAAAATGAAAACAGTAGAACTTTTATCAAGCTGAAATATAATTCTATAAAAATCTGGGTCGTCATCTACAATTTTTTTTTGGGGGGGGGGGTGGGGGCGGGGGCCACCCCTAGCACCCCCTGCCTCCGCCCCTGCTTAAGGGTTTGGAAACCTTTAAAACCTAGGTTTCAAAAACTATTTTCCGCAAGCCAGACAAAACTTATCTTATACACTTATCTCATAAATCCTAAAAGTTATTAAACTTCATACTCACAGTTTGGATAACACCCAAACCATGGTTTTATAAACTATTTGTCCGAAAATCGAGATAAAACTTTTCTCACGTATTTAAATCATAAATTATAAAAGTTATTCTAAAAAAATAATCCAAACACGTATGATCATCATTCCGACTAATAAAACACCGATCTGATCTGTCCTACACTAAATTACTTTTTATATTTTTATTTTATCAAAAAAGTTTAATCATAACAAACACTTGCTTCCATTGATGCATTGAATGTGACTATACAAAGATAGACATTTAAAAAAAAAAAAAAAGCATAGACTTGCACGTCATTTGGTACACGCAAGAGAGACTAAGAAAGCTTGTTAAGCAAGGATTAGTAGAGTCTTAATTAATTACACATTAATTATCATGTTCAGTGGGCAGGCACGCACAAGGCTTGAAAAGGAATGTTGCATACAATTTCTTTTATTAAAAAAATATCATGTTGGGGTTATATTTATCCATACCTTTTTTATTTTTGACCAGATGTTATCTATATATGCATTATCTTATACTTGTAATGTAAAACATATTTATAAAAATTGCACAATTCGAATGTTATAATTCATATATGTGAGAGATCCCCTTAATTATTCATCACTAATTTCGCAAACACTTGTTTTAGGGGAAAACAACAAAATAGCCTATGTTGATATAAAATTGCTATTACAAAAAAATCCCCAATTTTATGTCATTATATATAACATCTCTAACCTTTGAAGCCTCATAATAAATGTTTCTAAACTTTCACCTTTACGAAAATAACTCAAACTATTTATTTTGTTCATTACATATCGGCGAGCAACTTTAACTCAATTGCATATACTATAATATCCCTCATCTTAAAAATCTTTAAAATCATAACCTCAATTATATTGTTGTACAAAGAAATCATCAACTCTAAAAGATAAACCGCCTAGTCTCCCTATAAACTTAGCAATGTTACAAAGTTGTCCTTTTAGTGAAGATCTTAATTTCACTTTTATAATACAAGTTGGCATCTACCAAGTAATTTTAAGCAATCCAATATGGCTTACATTTTATTAAATTTAACAGTCATTTTAACGACAATGGTTGATGCTCAATATCTAAAAGTTGAGGGCGTGATTTTTAAAATTTAAAGATGATGAGGCTTATATATATGCAATTAATTTAAAGTTGAGAAGGGTTATGTGTATTTTGGCATTAATTTTCTGCCAATGGCTTATTGTTTAACGGATTTATCTGCATATACATATACATATATATGTGTGTATGTGTATATACATATGTGTGTGTATATAGGAGGACCCAAGTGTTGGACCCCTTGAATTTGAGATTTTTTTTTTTTTAAAAAATATTAATACATGTTTGAATGATTGCCACCCTTAAATTAAGTGTACATCCTTAATATATCAAGACTGCACTTCGTAATTAGATGGGGAATGAATGGTTGAATGATTGTTTAGTGTCTTATATTGCAAAAAATATACTTGATAGCATTGATAATAAGACATTTATGATGGAATTCCAAAAAATAAGGCCTAGAAGAATGACATGGTAATTATTTTTATTGTAATATACTTTTGTTATTAAAATATATATACTTGAACTTATCGAGTGCTTACTCTTTATTATAATTTATGTAGCTGCATTTATTTCTAACAATACTTAGCCTTGCTTTTCTAAATGACAAATTTGTAAAATAATTGCCTCTCTTATCACATCATCAGTATTCACTTGATTTCATAAATATTTTTTTGATATATTTTTTCCTTGTTTATATATTTTTTGTTTTTAAATGCATTTAAAACTTTCCTTTAAAAAAAAGAAAAAGAAAAAATGCAGGGGCATTGCCCTCGAACCCCCGAATATCCCCGCCAATTGTGCCCCCTTCTGTAATTTTTTGGGTTCGCCCCTGTGTATATACATACACACACATATATAATACAAAATTTAAGGGGTTATACTTATATGTATACAAAAAATATTTAAGGGAGTATAAAATTGGTCAGTTTAGGGTTATTTGGTTATACTTGAAAATTTAGGGGGTGTTTATTGTAAATTTTTTACTTAAGATATAAAGTTAAGGGGTTTATATAATTTAACCTTAAAAAAATTACCATACTAAGTTATAGGTTGTTAGAGAAGGATAAAAGCTAAAAGTAGATGGGGGAAAAAGAATCATCATCTAGTAATAATACAAAAACATTAAAATGAGGGAACGCTTGAGTAAGGTTTGTGTGTAATATGTATTGTGACGACATTGTTCAATTTGCTTGGTGAACTTTCCTTGCATGTGATTTTCCTTTTTGCAGGGTATTGTTAGTTCTTTATGTGTTTTGATGATAATCAACAATTGTAAACATGTTTTGAAGTTTTTGCATTTGTTAAAAATCAACTGTCAAATGGAACCTCGAGTATTGGTATGGATACTCGAGTATTGACTTAAGAGAAAATTGCTCAAATCCATTTTGACAAAGCAATACTCAAGTATTGGATGCAATACTCGAGTATTGGACTTATAGAGAGCAATCAAGCTTTCACCTTGAGTGGATACTCGAGTATTGGATTTGGATACTCGAGTATTGGACTTACAGAGAGTACTCAAGTTTTTCAGCTTGAGTCAATACTCAAGTATTGGAAACAATACTCGAGTATTGGACTTACAGAGAGTAATCAAGGCTTTCAGTCTGAGTCAATACTCAAGTATTAGAAACAATACTCGAGTATTGGACTTACAGAGAACAATCAAGTTTTTCACCTAGAGTGAATACTCGAGTATTGGCCTTACAGAGAGTCTTCAAACTTTTACATCTTATAGAAACTCGAGTATTGGTTTTACATACTCGAGTATTGGACTTTCACAAAGATTTTCAAGTCAACACCTGTTTATGAATACTCAAGTATTGACATGGAAAAACTTCACAATTTTTCAAATGAATCAATACTCGAGTATTGAGCATCCAGAGAGCTTTTCCTTTTGTCAATGATTTGAATACTCAAGTATTGGAATGAATACTCAAGTATTGAGGTTTTGAACTTAAACTTAAGTTTCTTACAAAAGGTTCAAAACTCGAGTATTGACCTACATACTCGAGTATTGGCCTCTTTTTCAAAGTTCAAATCACGATGGTTCCTCTCTGGAAGAAGCATACTCGAGTATCAGCTTGAATACTCTAGTATTGACTTAAGTGCACAGTGACAAACTCGAGTATTGAAGAACATACTCAAGTATTGAGCGCTGAAACTGAATTTCAAATCTGACGAATTTGTGAAACACTTTCTTCTGAACTTAATGCTTGCATTTATCATTCTCATATGTTCTTAGCTATGTTTAACCACTTTACTAAGTGAGTTTCAGTTGACTTAGAAGATGATTAATGAAGGTCAAGGCAAAAAGCATAAAGTTGTTCAGAACAATAAATGCATATCAGAAAGTAGCCTCTTTTTGGCTAATCCAACTGAACACGCCTACAGAACGGTAAAGAATGTTTTCTACAACAAGTAAACTCTTCTCCAACGGAAAAATTCACAGAGAGACACCTCAGAGCAATTATTCATCTGGATTAAGTGGATATTAGAGAGAGAAGCTGACCAAAGTTGCAACTAATCACCTCCAACAGTTTGATTCATTTTACAACGGTCATTTAATGCTCTCTAAGTATAAATAGAGTGCATTCAAGTCTTCTCAACAACTAGAACATCTGAAAATGCTCAAGCATTCAATTGTCTCAACTACCTTCAGTTTTCACTTGTAAATTGTCTTTTGACTATATAAGCTTTAGTGTTTATCATTATCTACTCTTTGAGAGTGTTATTCGATTATTGATCATTGATTGTAAAGAACCACAAGTCAGGGGACTTGGTGGTTGGGTTCATTGATTACAACTTGTAAGGGGGAGTGAGTTCTAGTGAGAGAATCACTTCTTGAGTGCAGAGTGTGTAATCATTGATATAGTGGAAAATCCCAGAGTGTCTGGGGACTGGATGTAGGTCAAGTTGATAGGACCGAACCAGTATAAATCCTTGTGTCCAAGCTTTCTCTTCTCTATCTCTGTTAACCCCTGTTTTTATTGCACAAAAACAGAGCATTAACCGGAAAAATTTTAAAAATACCCAATTCACCCCCCATCTTGGGTATTCAGCTCCAATTACAGGTACCTTTTGACTATTTCCGTCAAACTTTATATATCCCAGTTGGATAATACATGCTCTAGTCCTTAATATAAATCACTTGCTAATAATTGTATTTGCTCCTTTTTATAAAGCACTTGTTTGTTTCTAAAGCGTATTAATTTATTTTTTCCATGTATGCCCATAATTAATAAGGATAGTGGTGGATAAGAGTAATAATTAATATCATATTCGAGTTTAGTGCAATTAGTGGGATAATATTGAAAGTTACTTAAATTGTAAGACAACTTTATTGACTTTAACTGTTTTTATTGGTTTATAAGAATTATTAGTTGGTACCTTATAATAAGAATTAAGGAATAATATACATCGGATAAGGAAAAATTCTTTTTTGTTTAATCTTTATTTTCGTCCAAACCGTCCACCCTCAGGTGATGAGTTACTATTTGAATCCTAGGATTTGTGATACATGTGGGGCAACAGAAAATTTTGAATCTGGACACCCTTTGATCCAAAATGAAGCATTGACATTTGACTCTTCAATTGTCTTATCAGTTTTGTCTGGAGGTGATAATGATCCCTAGTATGCATGTACATGCTTCTGTTGGACATCATTGTCGGTGAACTTATCTTATTAGGCACGTGTTGAAACTTTAGTCTCAAATAATGATTTTTTTAAAAATGGTAATTCTTGTTTTAAAAATTAAACTTAATATGTTAGGTTTGACAATGTTTCGTCAACATTAAAGATTAAAAGTTACTCCTTCATTCCTATATATAAGGTTTTTTAATCGAATTGCGAGATTATAAAAAACAGTTAAAAATAGTTAAAAGTAATAAATATATAGAATATATAAGTTATTTTCCAAAAATGCTACTATCTATAAATGAGTAAGAGAGAAAAAGTAATAATGAAAAAAAAAATTGATGAAAGGGAATATATGGGGAATAAATTATGAGAGAGTAATTTAAGGCAAAATAGGTCAAGTCTATTTGTTATTGAGACAAACTCAAAAGGGTTTTATAAAAAGGGACAAGCTTAAAAAAAGGATCTCTTATATAGGGATATATGGAATATCAATTTTTAGTAATGACAAGTGTTAAGGACAAAAGACAATTTATAAAATTAAAGGATTAAAATGAAACCTTATGTAAACTTGAATGAGTAAATATGCACTTTTACCGGTAAACATAACTCTATTTAATAATAAGCTAAAGTATACTTTTAATTCTTTAAGTTTTATATAAGGCATACTTTTAATCCTTTAACTTTATAAAGTATACTTTTAGTCCTAAAACTCTAACACTGTTAATGTTGCCAACGGAAAACACTGACGTAGTGAATTCAAGTGATGACTAATAACATTTAATTACATACATTTTATATATTCTTTAATTTATCCATATTTTAAATTTAACCTTCATAGCTTTTAATTACACAACCATCACTTAAATTTATACTGTTATCACTTAAATTTACATTTTCTGTTAAAAAAAATGGCGTTAGAATTATAGGACTAAAAGTATACTTTTTAAAGTTAAAAGACCAAAAATATACCTCAAATAAACTTAAAGAATTAAAAGAATATTTTAACCTTAATTAAAAAAAATACTAGAAAAAACCTACAAACTACAAACACCCAAAAAAAAACATAATTAATTTGAACAAAAAAGGCTCAACAGGGCTGGACGTATAAGAGAAGGGGGCAAGTGCCCACCCTTGAATTGGTTTTTTTTTAAAAAAATAATAATAATAATAAATAATAAATAATGATACATGTTTGAATGATTGTCTACCCTTAAATTAAGTACTCACTCTTAATACATCAAAACTGCACTTCGTAATCGGATGTGGGATGAATGGTTGAATGACTGTTTAATGTCTTATATTGAAAAAGATATATTTAATAGTATAGATAATAAGGCAATTATGATGGAATTCCAAAAAATAAGGCTTAGAAGAATGACATAGTAATTATTTTATTGTAATATACTTTTGTTATTAAAATATATGTATTTGAACTTATTGAGTGCCCACCTTTCATTGTATTTTATGTAGCTGCATTTCTAATAGCACTTAACCTCACTTTTCTAAATGACAGGTTTAAAAATAATTGCCTCTCTTATTACATCTTCAGTATTCATTTGATTTCATAAATATTTTTTTGATATTTTTTTCTTATTTATATTCTTTTATTTTTTAATGCATTTAAAACTTTCCTTTAAAACAAATTCGAGGGCAACAATTCCCCACCACTAGTACCGACCTTTCATTAATTTTCTGGATCTGCTAATGAGGCTCAATATACACTTCTTTAAGTAAAATAATGTATTATTCAAACTTAATGGACAAAAAAAAAATTACTGAGAGAATTACTTTAAATTAGATATGACAGTAATCATACTTAAATTAACAATTAGAGGTAGCAAGTGGATTAACCCATGATGCTCAACACTAATTGAATGGTAGAGGAAACTTCAAATTTGGCTTTCTCTTCTTATATATGCTACAATGAATACATACACAACACACCTTCACTTCGCCTCCTTTTGAAGTTTCATTGTCTTTTTCCTTTCAGTTGTTTCCTAATGTTGTTCTTTAATTAGCCTCACGCTTGTCACTTTTTGAGGCAAATCAAAACCAAGATTATGTACTTCAAATAAAACTAAATGAATATTCTTAAGGAATAAAATCAATTTTTTTGGGTCAAAATCAATGATTATATGTTGAGCCAGTTTGGACCAAACACGCGCAATTAAATTTGGATTAAAAACACGTTTTTCGTAGATGAGCTAAGTTGGAGCCCATTGTGTCAGAACCCGGAACCATTTTTAGAAAACTGAGCAGGTTTTGAGCTGGACAAAAGAAAAAAGATGAAACAAATTAAAAACGTTGCATGTGTTGATTATTTGGTCAAGGAAGGACATAATGCTCCTGCTGATGTGGACGCGATCCTTATCCCAACAGTTCCTGCGCGGTGTAGTGATATGGTGCTGAAGGATCAATTGGTTTGCCGGTCTTAGTTCTGTACCTACTATGTTGTATTTAAGGTTAGATTTTCATAGTCTAGTTCATATCTTACCATCAAGCTACGGCTTGTCTGTATTACGCCCAAAAAAAAATTAAAAATAAAAAACTTGTAAAAAAATTAAAAAGAAATTGATGATCTAAAAAATGGGCAAAATATTTTCAAACCATTCTTTCATTAAAAGCTTTATGGAGTATATTTTATTGTTATTAAATTGACAATTAGGCTTGTTATGAGTTTATTTTATATATACCCACACATTATCCATAAAACTATATTTTATTTAAGGTTAAAGTATACCTTTCATTCCTTAATTCCATAAAGTGTAATTTTGGTCCTATATTTTTAACACCGTTAATATTACTAACAAAAAATGTTGATGCAGCAAGCTCAAGTAATAGTTGTATTAAGATCATAAGTTGTAAATAGAATCATAATTTTAATATTTGGATTATTAAACTGATTTTTTTAAATACAATCCATGTTTTGATATTGATTGCTTCATTAGGTTTTTATATATTTTTTAATTTACACATATTTTAAATTTAATATTAATAAAATTTAATAATACAATCATCATTTAAGTTTACCATGTCAGCATTTTCTATTGCAACATTATCAGTATTAGAATTTTATAATCGAAAATATACTTTATAAAGTTAAGGGACAAAAAATATACTCCCTTCAATCCTAATTATAAGAACATTTTTATAGTGTCCGGAGGTAATACCTCATATAAACTTAAAAAGCTACAACTATACTTTAGCCTGTATTTAATTATTTGATTATTATATTATCATTGCCAGTATATCCAGTTGAGTCCTAAAATTCAATTTGACATCGCGTCCATTTTCATATCCTGCAAACCAAACGAGCAACACGAAAACACATTTTTTTAACTATTCAAGCTCATCCCACGAAACAAAGCAGCCTTCAACAACCACAACCTTATTCGATGAATCAAATGTAAATTCATGGTTCCTCTGACCATCCTGAAAAGCTCCTCCTCCAAACTTTTTCTCTTATCTGAAAGGGGAAAGAAACAAAGCATGATACTACCTTCGGTTATAATTATAGAAACACTTTTCTAGTTTAATTTGTATTATAAAAGTATTCATATAATTAGGGCCAGAGGGAGTAGCTTTTAAGTGTCCACATTTATGTAATTCATATCTTTGTGACAGCTGAAAAGGGCTGATTCGATTCATACATCAGATAATGGGCCTATTTGGAAAAATCTTTAAGTAGCTAAAGCCGAAAAAAGTAGCAATAGGAAAAAATGTCAGAAGTGGAGTATTTAGATTGAGCTTTAAGTTCGCTGGGCTTTTTTAAAAAAAGCTCCTAAAAGTCAATTAAGGAAAAAACTCTATGGAGTAGCTTTTTCCAAAAATCTCAACTTTTTAACGTGGGTCCCGTCACTTCCACCACCATCAATCTAAACGCAAATCATATTTATAACCTGACTTATTTCTTATCAAATGTCTAAAAAAATTAGATAGAAAATAAGTTACCGCTTCTAAGACTAACCCAAACAAGCCCAATGTCCTATACAGAAGCTAACACTACAACAATGGAATTCACAAACATCTCCTTGTCTATGATATCTCGCATCATCTGTATGGGGATAAGTCCTTCGGTTCGGATCGCTTCTTTGTTTGGATCAAGGCTTATGAAAAACAGGGTAGGCAACCCTCGAACCTGAAACATGATCAATGTTGTTATATTGAACCTGGTACATTTAAAAACTAAATCCATTGGATCTAAGTCACTCCCAAGAGTTTGATAGAGAAACGTGTAGAAAAATAAATGCATTTTACAATTGTGAGGTAATTATCTTGAAAGAGTTTTCTGGCCCCAAAAAAAAAAAATTATCTTGAAAGATTAGAACATCTGATGCCAAAAAATATATACATTGCACTTCTAATAAGAGGCAAAATGAGAGATTAAATCATTCTACAAGTGATAATGTTTAGATATTAAAGCTCAATTATACGAAAAAGATGATAAAACTGATGGAGATGTTAACTATAAAATTCAGACTAAATAGTTCAGATGAAGAGGTTACTTGAGTCATTTGTGATGAGATGATATCTAATATAATAAACTAAAAGGAAAGTGTTATTGTACTAATTTAAGACCGACAATACTATATTGGCTTTAAAGGGGTATCACGAATATTAAGTAGGGTATGTTGAAATGGACGAGTAAGCATATAAGAAAAAAATAAGATTCATATCGAACAAAACAGCTGAGGTGACAACTATTTAAGAAAAAATGGTAAAAAATATTTAGAAGTGAGAGGTACAAAAAATGACATTTGGTGTCAATAATAAGAAATGTAGATAAAGCAATATGAAGTCTCATAAGAATGGCACAGGAGGAGGAGTGGAAGACGAAAATATTTTGACGAATTAAAATTAAGATGAGTACATGACGTGGCAGATACAAGATACTGTATGTTCTGCTTGTGATCCGGCAGATCCGGATCAGTTCACTGTAACAGATTTTCCGACCAAATTATTACGTAGTATTTTTTTTTATTCTTAAAAATTAACTTATGAGGGTCCTCCATGGTCTGGGCCCACAAGGTGTCTCCGACCTATCCTATAAAAGAATACTCTCCCTCACGATCCCCTAACTCCTTTTAGCAAAACGTTTCATCCTTTGTTTCTCATTCGTGGTTACGTAATCGCCGTCACCGTCGCCTGATTAGCTACGACCACCGTCTCTGGCGAATAAGAGGAACTGTTTCTTAAAAGAGAGGGCTGAGAAATATTGATGCGGATCAGATCAAAATACAACAGAAGATATCTTCGGTGATTCCTGAAAGTAATTAAGAGCATGGAAAGGTGTCATGGCTTAGGGTCTATTGTGATTCTGGTAGCTCTAACGGCGTCGATGGTGGTGTTGCCCTTGATGTTACCGCCGCTTCCTCCGCCGCCACTGGTGTTTCTGTTCTTTCCGGTGGCGATATTGGCCGCGCTCATGTTATTAGTGTTTTCGCCTGTGGAAGCTCGCGTAGAAACGTCGTCGTTTAGGTGGCGGTTGTAGGTTAGGGAATAGTTTGTGCGGCGTTCGTGATCGCCGCCACGTTTCGCTTTTTTTTTTTTTTTTTTTTTTTTAAAAAAAACAGGCTGGTCTCTGTGATTAAGATTATCCGCGTGACAATTGTGACCCATTTTCGTCTTTACATCAAAATAGTAAAATCCAGGGGCAAAAAATTTTCATTCATTATAATATATGTGGTGAATAAGGAGATATCTAGAGGGATACTTTTGTTAATTTTTCATTGCCTCTATGTGTTAAAAATTTTATTGTCTTCATTTAGATTCATTTTAATTTTATAAATGAAAAATTATTTAATTTTAATCCATTTCAATTTTAATATGATCTGTTTAATTTAGAGTTTTATTGTTTTCATTTATCTTAATTTGATTACTTAATTTAGTGCGCTTATTATACTTGGCTAAAAGTATGATGATACATAATTTTAATTTCATCCTGTCATTTTAATAAGAAAAATATTTAGATTATTATGTACTTAAAAATAAAATGGGAAATAAAGCTGATCAAAAGTTTATTCAAGCTATCATAATTTTTTTAAAAAAAAATTGAAATATGCAATTACTGAACTAATCTGTGTGCCAAACATGCATGTTCTTCATATGAAACCACATGATTAGTTGAGTTTGTTCTCTTGATACCTTACTTTGCATTACAAGAAGGAAGAAATTACACGCAACCTTTTTGTTCAAGTTTAGAATTATTCAATTTTATAACCATAAACACCATATTTTGAATGTCTTATATTAAAGGTAAAACATATGTGAAAAGTCTACATGATGTAAGAAGTAATAGAGATCAGAGAATCATCGGGATTAAAATAATGAGAAAAGAGAAAGAGCATAAGAGGAAGCCGAGAAGGAAAACTGTAGTCTGGATTCAAAAACCAATAAATCTGCCATAAAATGAAAATCTAATAATCTATTTATCCTACCTAATACAAAATAATTACAAAAATAATTAAATATAATCTAGGAAAAATCCCAAAAAAATATCACTTGAATTTCGAAATTTCAAAGCAAAACAAATTGCCAATTGCTTTACTGTTCTTGTTAATCCTATTAATGTTGTTGTCAACAAGGTTTTGAAGTTCAAGTGGTATTTTTTTGTCATTTTCTTATAATCTAAAAGATAGTGGTGGAGACAATATAAAAATAATCAAAAAAAAAAACACACACACACACACACAAACACATATACTAAACTCACTACAAGAAAAAAGGGTTTTAGCGACGGAAAAAATCCGTCGCTAAACCCTCAAATTCCGTCGCTAAATGAATTAGCGACGGATTTTTTCCGTCGCTAAAAAGTGGTCGCAATTGCGACGGAATTTTAAATTCCGTCGCTATTAGCGACGGATTTGAAATCCGTCGCTAAATTCAAATTAGCGACGGATTTCAATTCTGTCGCTAATTTCGCTAAATTCAAATTAGCGATGGATTTAGTTTCCGTCGCTAATTTGATTATTTTTTTTAAAAAAATTATTTATTATTTTCTTTAATTAATTTATTATTTTCTTTAATTTTCTTTAAAAATTATATTTTTTTAAAAATAATTATATTCTTTTCCATTATTCTTTTAAATTTATTTATTTTATTTTTTAATTTTGTTTAAAAATTATATAATAAAATATTTAAAAAAATTATATAACATACATACCGAATCTTCATAACACAGAGTATAAAATACATTATAAATATAGTGTTTCAACAGAGATGTACTAAAAAAGTAATCTAAACAGCAGCATCCTCATCATCATCATCAGCAGGAGGATCACCTTCAGGAGGCGGCATCAGACCCTTGTCTTTCATTAGGGCCATGATTTGACGATGCATCTGTCTAACCATCTCCTGTGTCTAGTGGAGCTCAATGTCTGTGTTCATTTGTTTTTGCTTTGTCTCGTTCAGCTCAACTGCTTGCGACTCGATAGTTGTCTTCATCCTCATCAACTCATCTGCCAAAAAATTAGGAAATATAATTATCTTTTTTGCACTGCATTTAAATGAACCAGAGAATGAAAATGTTACAATCAATATCAAATGTATTACGTTTACCTGCAGAAACACCTTCGCTATTGCTGGATGTGGAGCGCTTTGATTCCCTAAGTCGGCTGGCATAGGAACCTAACCCGAAGACTCTACCTTTGCTGTTAAATCCACCCGCAGCCTGTAAGAATAGAGTCTCGTTATCGGACTGAGAGGATGAGGGTTGGGTTCCACTCTGCGAGTCTCTCTCCTGAGTCAGCCTCAGATAGTTGCCCTATAAACAAAAAAAGACATCACAAAAAAAGCCGATGTGAAATGAAATAAACATGTTGGTGTCCGAAACAAAGAATCAATACAATATAAATGTCCCACCGCCACTTGCTCCGCCCTGGCGTTAATCCATATCTTCTCACCCCCTTCAGTTTGCCGGGTATGGGTCTGCTCAAAGGCACGCCACTCAACTTCTTCTGGTGGAACATCCTCAGACTGTGCCTGCAAACACATGAAAAATCGTTAACAAATTGTTTCAAGGTACAAAACATTGAATACTTTAATAGAAAATAACGTGTACTCACAATTTTCCAACAATGCTCACTCAACGAAATGGACCCGCCAGCATATGAAGGTCCCACCTGCTTGGCCCTATTCTCCTTACTTTTCCGACTTCTATTATTAAATTTCTCATCGTTCTCCCACACCCTTGCAGTGTCAGGGTCAATCCAATCTGTCTTGCCCACACCCTTTCTCAATTTATGAAATCTCCCAGACAACCACTTGCTTCCCTTATGGTTAAAAGCTTTTCTCAGACCTTTATGATGTTCAGGCAACGTCGCAAACTTACTCTGAAAATCAATAATGAACAATTAGTGCTCCAAATGTTACAAATACTTAATCAGTTCGTATTTGGATAAGAAATTAATAACTATAAATCACTTAACTTACCAAAAACTCGTCGAACCATCTATTCCGAGTGTCCTTAGGAATTTCTTTCCACGTGCCCCAAGGCTCATTGAAATTGCGGAATATTTGGGTTGACAAGATATCAGCCACCGGAGGATAAGGGTCAAATCTGTAGACAGAGGATATGATGCAAATATGAGCATACAAACTAAAGGGTAAAAATCGTAGCGTTATTAGTAACGCTGTATGACTCACCCCTCGGTGCCATCAGGACGGATCCACAGCTTCCCCGTCGTAGGATCTTTTGCTCCCCATACAGGTGTATCAGAGGAACTACCTCCTTCATCGACCTGGCTATGAGGCGACGGAATGTGCTGAATAAAGGAATGTGAATTATTGAAGAGTTTGTACATAGATGGTTAAATAAAACTAAACATATGTAAATCAATCAGAAATGGTAAAGTAAACCTGGCGTCCCCCTTGCTGTGGATCACTGGAGGAAGATGGAGAATTGGACGTATACGGTGACGGTGAAGTGGACAGGTAAATCGATGGTGAAGATGAGGACCCATATGGTGAAACCTCTGGGGAAGCGCCTCTCCCCCCCATGCCTACGAAGGGAGCAGATTGTGTTCCCCTACCTCTGATAGGACGAGGTCGGGATCGACCACAACCACGTCCACCATCTGAACGTCCTCCAGCTGGATGCTCCATATACCTATGAACACTTACAAACATTATGTGAAAATTTACATAAAAATAAGATATTTATTACTTAATATGACAGTAGCGCAATTACGGAGTATGTAGTATAACAAATTGTCATAAACAAAAGAACTAACACAAATCAATTGGATGATTCACGTTCTTCGTCATCTGCTTGCACGGCTTCCTCTGGAGTCTCATAGTCGTCGAACTCAGATTCGCTATCAGAGCAAATCACTTCTGTCTCATCGTCTGATTCCTCATCGTCAACTTGGATAGGAATCAACTCTAAGTTCGCAGTAGAATCAAACAGATTGCTTGGTACATCGTCGTCGGCAATGTTGATGGGCAGTACATGTTCCACATCAGCCTGGAACGGTTCCTTCATGCCGTCATTTGCTGCAGACTCTTTCGACTGAGGTATGATATTCCGTGCTTTGGTTTTAATAACTCCCACCCACCCTTGGCGGGATGTGGGGTATTCTGTATAGTACACTTGTTCCGCCTGTTGAGCAAGGATGAATGGGTCATAACCAACCGTATATCTCCTTGTCCAGTGGATCTCAATATTTCCATGTTTGTCCACTTTTGTCCCACGCGGACTGTTATCAAACCACTCACATTTAAAAAGTGTCACCACCTTGTCCCACTGGTAACTCACCTGAATTATGTCGACTAACTTCCCGTAGTAGTAACTCTCCACCCCGTCAACTTGGTCACCTCGACAACATACACCATAATTGCAACATTGTGTACCTGCGTTCGCTTCAATAGTTGAAAATCGATACCCGTTGATTATGTATTTGTTGCACCGGTTAACACTAAATGCAGCTCCATAAGATAAACTCCATGCCACTTTATTTGGATCTTCTGGGTGTTCCAAGAAGTAGGAGCGAAACCATTTTGGGAACTTAGAGTTCGTGAATTGATCAACTTGGGATTCCGACATTTCAGGATTTTCTGATCGGACCAAATTAGAAAAATGACTGCAACAAAAAAATGAAGTTAATACTATAATACTTACCGTAACAGTGAAAAGAAAACAAATCTTACTTTAAGTATGGGGCGGCCTCTTCACAGTTGTTTAGAATGTACCACTCCGCTACTCGCTTATCTCTTGCTTCAAGAGTTGATCTCCAACGTTTTCCCACAACTCGGCCTGGAAAATCAAATATTGATTTTTGTTCGCTCGTATTACCGCCATCATCGTTGCGAGGTACCCGTCTCCATATTGATGTCATTTCAGGGGGATAATAGTATTGCGCAAATTTTGTGGCCTCTTCGACTAGATACGCTTCAGCGATAGATCCTTCAACGTGGGTTGGATTTTTGATTTTTTGTTTAAGAGTGCGTAAAAACCTACAATGGACAATTAGAGGGTATCTATAAACTAAAGTGCGCGAAAGAAATAACTGCATGAAAGAAATATATATTACCTCTCAAACGGATACATCCACCTATATTGTTGGGGACCTCCTACTCTTGCTTCGTAGGCCAAGTGAACAGGTAAATGTTCCATTGAGTCAAACATGCTAGGAGGAAATATGATCTCCAACTTGCATAGTGTTATTGGCATGCTCGCCTCCAGGTATCGTAAGTTTTCCACATTAAGCTCATAAGCACAAATTTCTCTAAAGAACCTGGAAAATTCTGCTAGAATAGACCATATGTGGTTCGGTAATGCTTTGAAGGCCCATGGCAACAACCTCTGGAAAAAAACATGACAATCATGACTCTTCATCCCGAATAACTTCCCCTCGTGCAAGTTGACACATCTTTTCAGGTTTGACGCATAACCGTCCGGGAGTTTCAGCTCTTCAACCCATTGCAACAATTCCAAATTCTGCTGTTTGTTTAATGTGTACGGTGCTCTAGGTTTGGAAATCCGTCCCCTACCATCCTGCACCAAATCCAAAGCAGGCCTTCTACAAATCCCTTCTATATCCCGTCTAGCATTGATTGTGTCCTTCGTCTTGCCTTTCGTGTCCATCACGGTGTACAAAATATTGCAAAACACATTCCTCTCAATGTGCATGACATCCAGGTTGTGTCTTAACAATTGATCTTTCTAATATGGTAATTCCCAGAAGATGCTGCGTTTGTTCCAATGATGATGATCAACACCATATCCCTCGGGTTCGTTGGAAGCAGCACCCTCCTCGACACTTTGAATATTCTTGACCCTGTCCCATATTTCTTGGCCACTTAAACGACGAGGTTGATCTACTCGTTCAACCACATTTGGCTTCAAGTCTTTTCTATTTGTCCTATACGGATGGTCCGAGGGTAGGAATCGTCGGTGCCTGTCAAACCAACAGACTTTGCGACTGTGTGCCAAGCTAAAACCCATGTTCTGCTCAAGACATACCGGACATGCAAGCTTTCCCGACGTTTGCCAGCCACTCAACATCCCATATGCAGGGAAATCATTTATCGTCCACATTAAGGCAGCACGCATTGTGAAATTCTGACTCAATGATATATCATACGTTAGAACCCCTTCACTCCACAACATCTTCAACTCGTCTATCAAAGGCCTGAGGTACACATCTATCTTCTTTTTGGGGTTGGATGGCCCAGGGATTAACGCGGTGAGGAACAAAAACTCCCTTCTCATGCACATAGAAGGTGGGAGATTGTACGGTGTCACAATGACAGGCCAACAGGAATAATTTCTGCCCGATTTATCAAAAGGAGCGAACCCATCCGAGCATAGACCAAGACGGACATTACGGGGATCCATAGCAAAGAAAGGGTTCGCCTCGTCAAATTTACGCCAAGCTTCGGCGTCGGATGGATGCGTCACAAAATTTTCATCCCTGTGATGCTCCCGGTGCCATCTCATGTGAGCAGCTGTTTGTTCTGATGCGTACAATCTCTGAAGTCTGGGCACCAGAGGAAAGTAATGCATCTTGCTTAACACTTGACGGGTCATTTTCCTTCCTTTCCTCACAACTTTATATCTGTCATGTCCATAGAATTTACAATTGATCAGCTCAGCATCATCCTTGTAATACAACATACATCCTCTAGGGCAGCAATGGATTTTTTCACATCCAAGCCCAAGCTCTTTCACCTTTTTCTTTGCTTGGTAAAAATCCTTCGGCAAATTATTGTCTTTGGGAACAACTTTGTTTATGATCTGCATCATTTCGTTGTAATTCCTCTCACTCATATGGTGATCAGTCTTCAAGCTTAGTGTTGCTAGGGTAGCCGAAAGCGATGAATATTCACTACTTTCAAAGTGTTCGCATCCTTCCCATAGCGGACGTTGCGCTTCTTGAAGCATTTTATAGAACCTAACGGCGTCTGAATGAGGATCCTCTCCCATGTATGATGGTTGAGTATGTGTACCGGTCTCCTCTCCCATGTATGACGATTCGGCATGATTAACGGGATCAAAATATCTGCCGATGGACGGTCCCGCGGCATCCATAACCAACTGCTCTTACGCATTAAGGTTTTCTCGATGACTACTGTCACCGTAATAACCACTCGGTGTCTGTCGGACTTCGCCATGACATTCCCAACACTCATAATCCTTCATGAATCCATTCTGACACAAATGAATTTTGACCCTGCTCGGATTTTTAAACCTTAAACACTTACATTTGGCACACGGACACCTGATCTCCCTACTTGAATTATTTGAATGTGCCAAAGCAAATTGGATAAACTCGTTCAAACCGGCCCTGAATGCTGGATTTAGTTCTCTTCCAGTTAGACGATTGTACATCCAACTCCTATCGTGATTGTCTTCCATACTTCCTAGCTACTTCAGTTACTAACCTAATTAACATCTCAATTTGCCACAAATACAATTATAAGTAGCCAATACAACTAGCCACTTATGCCAACAAATTTCCACTTAATCAAGAAAGTGAAAAACAAACACATGCATTGAACAAAGAACATATCCCAGCAAGCAACCAGAGAATGAGGGTAGCACACCAGAACATGGGGACATGCTTGTGGAGGGGGCAAACAACGAATAGAATACTATAACTATTTTGGAGTTTCTAAACATATAAAGATTAAATAAGACTTAATCAAATTTATATAATTTGCAAAATCAACTTTATCTTTTGCATTTATAATTACCTATTTATCAACACAATATTTATAATTTTGTTTTTTAAATTATCGATCTTTATTGTATAACTTGTTAAAGATAAATTCAAATAAAAAATTGAAATAGAATATTTTTTTAAAAAAATATTGTCTTATCTCTAAATATTATTTCTCAACACTTCACTTTTCTAATTTGAACACCATACTATTTATAAATTTATGTATCATTACCAACTAATAAATAATCATATATTATCACATCAATATCATTTATATACCATTAATGTCATTCATGTATATTTTTATTTAAAAAAGAAATAAAATATCATTTAAAATTTAAAATCTTAAATTATTTATATAAGCATTTAGTATAAAATTTAACAATTTATAAATTATTTTAATAAAATAACCATTGATTTCAAATTATTTATATAAGTATTTAGTATAAAATTTAACAATTTATAAATTATTTTAATAAAATAACCATTGATTTCAAATTTTAAAATGCAATTAGAATTTTTTTTTCAAGCTTAACTTTTTTAGTCATATTTATAAGATAATTATAACCTAAATAAACAATAAAGTTAAATTATAACCCTAATTTATTCATGAGAAATAAATATGACTAATGTTTTCAATTTTTATCTATAATAATTTCTCATAACAAATAATGTGGTGAAAAAAAAAATGAAAAGGAGCTTACCGGAAGGAGAGGGTGGTCGGAAGGCAGAGAAGAGCACCGGTGATTAGAGAATGACGAGTGTTGAAACCTATTTATTCATGAGCAAAAAATATGACTAATTTTTTCATTTTTTTATGTATACTAATTTTTTATAATAAATAAATAAATAAATATATAAATAAAACTAAGAAAAAAAAAAGAGGAGCTTACCGTCGGGAGAGGACTAGCCGTGGGTTTTGGCGGCGGCGGAGCTACTGGTGGAGAGCTGTGGGCGGCGGGGAAGCTACGGGTTGGGAGCTGTGGGCGGTGGGGAAGCTGTGGGCGGCGGAGCTACGACGGAACTGTGAGCTAGGAAGGATGCGAACGAAGGGGAGCTGCGGGGATGGGGGAGCTGTGGGCTGGGGGAGCTGCGGGGTTGGGACGCGGAGGAGCTAGGGGTGGGGTAGCTGTTGTCGGATGGGAGCTGGGGGCTTCGGTGTGGTGGACCTGGAGGCGGTCGTCGGAGTTGAGGGAGGAGAGAAATTTCGAGCTGAGGGGTGAACTGACTTAATTGTCAAAATTAGCGATGGAATTAAATTCCGTCGCTAATTTATTGCTTTTTGCGACGGAATTAAATTCCGTCACAAAAAGCTGAGGGTTTTTAGCGACGAAATTAAATTCTGTCGCTAATTAACTGCTTTTTGCGACGGAATTTACACAAAAAGCAGAAGCATTAATAGCGACGGAATTTAATTCCGTCGCTAAAAGCTGTCTTTTGGCAGCCTTATGGCTGCCAAAAAGCAGTTTTTTAGCGACGGATTATGAATCCGTCGCTAAAATTAGCAATCAAAAAAATTGGCGGCCCTTTTGGCCGCCATTTAGCGACGGATTCATAATCCGTCGCTTATTTTAGCGACGGATTCAAAATCCGTCGCTAAATGAAGATAAGTGGCCTTTTCCACCGCCATTTAGGGACGGATTTTGAATCCGTCGCTAAAATTAGCGACGGATTCAAAATCCGTCGCTAATCAGCGACGGATTAGTTTTTCCGTCGCTATTTCTCGTGAATTTGCGACGGAAAAAATTCCGTCGCAAATTCCGTCGCTATTTATGATTTTTCTAGTAGTGACTCATAGTCTATATGTTATTTGTTAGTTTTCTATATTTTGATGATAGCAGTTATAATGAAAATAGACTTAAAGGTTCAAAGGAAAAACCTAAGTTTCAAATCTAACTTGAATCAATAAGTATTTTGAAGTGTCCGTCAAAAGCAAACTCGATTCAAATGTTTCAAACCATTTGTAAAAATTGTTTTGATTTGGAATGCCTAGAGTTTGGATAAGTTAAACTCAAGGGAAATAGTTTGAAGCCTTTTAAATGAAAGTTTTCAACTCAAGTTAATTGCTTTGAAAGATTTAAATCTAAAGTCTCGCGTTAAATTAATCTTTCTTCAACGATCAGACTTTACATGAACTAACTTGAGTGAATATTACTTACCTCGAGTGATCAACTTGAAGTTAATAATATTACCTCGAGTTATCTTTGCCTGAAATATTTTCAAAGTCATTTGGTTGTGAATCAGAACCGCTTGATTCGAGTTGGATAATAAGCAACTCGAGTCAATGACTTTAGGTAGCTTTTTTTGAACTCGAGTTATGTGTTGTTTTAAACTTTTCTTCCTTATTCCAAACTTGCTTATTTCTGAAAGAAAGTATTTGACTCGTGTATAAGATACTGGCCTCAAGTCAATGTTTCTTGGATTTTAGTTAAAGACTTACAGAGACATCTTCTTATTTATGATCTAACTCTTTTTTTGAGAAAATCAAGTAGTGACTCGAGTTAATTTTTGTTCACATCGAGTCATCAACTCAAGCATGCTTTAATTTAACTCAAGTTAGCTCTACTGGTTTTGGAAATCACCATGCTCATAAATCTAAAATCATTGATTGTGATCTCATTACTTCTTATCATCACTCATTACTGTTCCTCACTATCTTTAATCAGTTTGTTAGTGAGTTTCAGATGATTATATGAAGGATTAACAACAAATTGTTATAAAGCAATTTGTGTGTTAGAATGCATTTAATGCTATTGCCTACACGACGCACAAACACGGCAACCATTCTTCTGAGCATTCTGAAAGTACCTTCTGCTAATCCATTTATGTAGTAAATGTTGTTTCTTAATGAGCAAAACAAATGGAATAAAGGAATGTCAAAGCGGCACATTTACGACTGCATCATTAATGGCGAAAGTGACTATCAAGCTTCATCCGTCTAACGACAACATTGAAAGTACGGATAATCTTCAATCTTCTCCAATGATCATTAATGTCAACCAATATAAATACCAGAAGCATTAAATTCGCCAACTATTGAAACTCTGCGCATTCAATTCAAACTTATTGCAATCAACTATTTCATTCGTTTGATTTAATATCGTCAGATATCGTGTACTTCAGTGATTGTTATTCATCTTCTCTGTGAGAAAGCTTAAACACTTATTTGATTATCTGATTACCTGTATAATCTCAAAGTAAAGGGACTTTGAGTGTGGGTATACGATTACAACTTATAAGTGGGAGTGAATCCTAGTATGAGAGGATTACTTTGAGTATAGAGTGTGTAATTTTGATTGTGATTGAAAGTTAGTGAAAATCCTAAAGTGTCTGGGGACTGGATGTAAGTCAAGAGTTGGACCAAATTACTATATTTCTCTGTGTTCATTCTTTCTATCTCTATCTCTGTTTTATTGTTCCTTGGTCAAATCGCAAGAAGAATTTGATATCCCCTATTCGTCCTCTCTAGGTGATATTCTACCTTAATTATCCGCACCAGTTCTGGTAAGGTACAAATTTTCTCTGAAAGTCCATGCGTGATGTGTAATCTACTTCATTTTTTGAAAGTTAGATTTAAAATTTTTGTGGCAAATTTTCCCCTTAACAAAAATGATATGGATGACATATGGATTGTCATCTCAGTATATTTGGTTAACTAACAGTCAAAATTAATTCAGGAAATGGTTAGGTAAAATTACTCCTTCTTTTTAACACTTCTGGAGCAACCACCCCACCCCCCGGGGGGGTGGGGAAAAACTTCCAGGCAAAATAGACCCTTTACCTAATAATATTTTGTCTACATTGAAGAGAAGATAACCTTTCACCTCATTGCATTTTAATTCTTATATATTAAGAAAAAAATATTTAATAATATATATAAACCCATGGTATAAATTTAATTTGTAAAATATTATTAAATAAATGTTACCTCTAATATTATAACATATACTCTCTTTGATACATATGACATATTTGAGAAGTTAATCGTGATTCTAAATATAAAACATAATTTTTTTATTTGTCAATCTTTTTATTTAGGAAGCTATGAATTGCCTTATATTTAGCAAAATATTTAAAATTAATTTCAAATAAAAATATCATACAGCAGTAACAATATATATATATATATATATATATATATATATATATATATATATATATATATATAACATGATAAATACTCCTCCATTTAGTGTCATACCAAACAACAAACAAGATTTAGCCACCGTTTAGTCTAAAGGGACTCCGACTGTCTGCAGTAATTGAGAAGGATACTGCAACTCTGCAAGACATCTCACTCATTAGTCAAAGATACAAAAACAAATTTTACTTTGAATTTAGTTGTTGAACTGACCTTACTTTATCACACGCTTTTCACCAGGATTTTTTTTTTTTTTTTTGACAAGCCTTTTCACCAGGAATTCACTTGCACATTTTTCAGATTACCCTCATTACTGAATCAAATTTAACTGGTGGAAAAAAAAAAAAGGGGTCTAGTTTGGCCTGTTCTTGGATGGGATTTAAAGTTAAAAGGAAAAAACTAGTAAATCACTACAAATTCATCTACTTTAGTATATCATGTAAAAATTAATATTAATAGTATAAAAATTAAAAATGTGTCGTAGTGCATATTATTTTAAATTAATACACTTGATATGGATTTTTTTTTGAACAATATTTGATATGGATGTTAATATAAAATAAAATTCCATAACAAACTATATGTTATTTACAAGTCATTAATATGATTAATAAAAGGAATAATAAAACTTTTGGTCCCTCAAGTTGTCTTCAGTCATTGATTTAAATTCTAAAGTTTAATCTTTATCAATTTAGTCCTTAAAGTGTCATACACAATTAATCATATTAGATCTCATAGACAAATAGAATTTTTCGCAATTTATGATTTTTTTTATTTCTTATTCTTTTAATCAGATTATTTTTTTTCTAAAAAAAGAGTTTATTTATTACCATCGTCATAAGTGAGGGCAATTAATAATCGAGTTAATTTTTTATGCATCTAAGAATATAAAATAAAATATATTACAAATATAATAAGTTCTTTTGTTTTGAACAAGTGAACAATTTTTATATTTGAAAACTATATGCTTTTAAATTTTTTTTTTATTTCAAAGAAATAATCATTGCATCTTGTATTCAACATTGATCTGAATTTGCATTCGTTGCACGTTTTTATCTTGTAAGGCAAAGCTTGATCATTGAATACACTTGTACATATTTGCTTACGCATGCATGATTTGTTCGACGAGACACTTCGAAGAATTGATTAAGATAATGTAGACCACTTTAACTTTAGCCACCTTCCATGAAATGTGACACTAAGATAATCCAAAACACAAATGAACAAACCCAAAACAGTAAAGACAATAATTCAACAACGCAAATTAAGCTCTTCAATGGTCAGACTACGTAAGCGGTCAAGTCATGATGATTCATGATTATATTAATGTCTTTTTAGTGCGTTTCCTGCTGCCTTCCTGGTCTTTGAACTCCTATACTATCTATAAATACCACACACCTTGCTTGCAAAATACACAAGAAACTAACAAAGATAGCTCTGAAACTAGAGAATTTAACAGAGCGTTTTATTGTCTAGAAATGGCGAACTTCCCAGTCATCAATTTGCAGAAGCTTAATGGTGAAGAGAGACAGGCAACTATGGAGAAAATTAATGACGCTTGTGAGAATTGGGGATTTTTTCAGGTACTGATTTTTCAATATTTGTGTTTAATTAATTTTTTTTTTGGTTGGCTATTATTAAATAAAATCTTATTGTTTTTCTTGTACGTAGTTGATGAACCATGGGATAGCCCATGAACTTTTGGACACAGTGGAGAGGTTAACAAAGGACCATTATAAGAAATGCATGGAGAAAAGGTTCAAGGAGTTAGTGGCGAGCAAAGCATTAGAGGGTATTCAAGCTGAAGTTAAGGACATGGATTGGGAAAGCACATTCTTCTTGCGTCACTTGCCTGATTCAAACTTCTCAGAAATCTCAGATCTTACTGGAGAATACAGGTAGAAGATCACACTAAATGAAACAAGCATGCATGTGTTTTATATCACTATATATCGTTTGGTACATATACTAAAATGTTTAATTCAAAAAAAAAAATGCAGCAAGGTAATGAAGGAATTTGCGGAACACATAGAAAAACTTGCAGAGGAGCTACTAGACTTGCTCTGTGAGAATCTTGGACTAGAGAAGGGTTACCTCAAGAAGGCCTTCCATGGATCAAGAGGACCAAATTTTGGCACAAAGGTCGCTAACTACCCTTCTTGCCCTAACCCTAAACTCGTGAAGGGTCTTCGTGCCCACACCGACGCGGGCGGCATCATCCTTCTCTTCCAAGATGACAAAGTAAGTGGCCTCCAACTTCTCAAAGATGGCGAGTGGATCGATGTGCCTCCAATGCGCCACTCAATCGTAGTGAATCTCGGTGACCAACTTGAGGTATTACACATAAATTCTTCCATGAAACTTGATATGTATTATAACTAGTATCCTCACAAAAGATACAATAGATTTTGTAAATATAGAGAGATTGAGATAGTGATAGACCCATTCACTTATCAGATGGGACCCAACTTACATTAATCTCTCTCCATATTCACAAAAATTAAGGCTATATATATAGTTATTAAAGAGTGCAAACCCATATGTACTAACTCTTACATTTAGAATCTTATGCAGTAAGTCTTTTAGTTTTGCGACACAAGTGATCATAGACCATTTCATGAACAGGTAATTACAAATGGGAGGTACAGGAGCGTGGAGCATCGTGTGATTGCACAAACTAATGGGACCAGGATGTCTGTGGCTTCATTCTACAATCCAGGAAGTGATGCTGTTATATACCCAGCACCACCATTGATTGAAGGAAAGGAAGAAGGAAAGAACCTGATTTATCCAAAATATGTGTTTGAAGATTACATGAATCTCTATGCTGCACTCAAGTTTCAGGCTAAGGAACCAAGGTTTGATGCTATGAAAGCTGTGAATTCATCCACTGCAACTGCCTAAGCAGTATATATATATATAATCGATCTGGAAAGAGAAAAAGATAATAAATAATACACTTAAAGCCAAAACAAAAGGCTTTGGGCTTTTCTTTTTCTTTGTTTACAGGAAAAATGACAACAACTTCCAATTAAGAAAAATAATATCATAAAAGTCTCATAGCTTGTCAATTACAAGTGAAAAAAAAATAACTACTTATAAGTGAAAGGGCTACAATTGACAAATTATAGGACTTTTTTATTTTTTATTTTTTTATGAACTTTAGTGCCTTTTTCTCTTTTTTAACTTATTCTCATTCTTACCTATTATAATAGGCAACTTTGATTTGTTGTAATCCATTGTCAGTGAGTCATGAATTTATCAATAAAAATTATCATTCGTTGATATCTTCTTTTGTCCATATGTTGGATTCCTAGTTTTCTTTTTTCACGAGAAAAGAACAAAAGTTAACTGCCGTAGAAAGAAATATTGGGCTTGTTTGGATTAGAGGTGATAGAAGTGACTTATTTTCAATCTGACTTTTGTAAACCTAAGTTAAAATGAAAGTCATGTAAATAAGATTTATGTTTAGATTGACGGTAATAAAAGTAACTTTATGTATAAATTAAAAATTATTTAGATTATTATTTTAAAAATCTTTTGGGACAAAAAAAGGCAAGAGCATGAATCTTCTCGAGCAGTCCATATCTATATATGCCAATTCTTCCACACACTTTTTCATCAGATCAACATTCTTTTCCACAAAGTCACATTCTTTCATCAAATTCGTAGATGTCTACTCTACCTTCCACTTCTTTCATCTCTCAAATTAGTCTGAAAAATGAAAAGATTGCTTTTTCTCTTCGAGCTTGCACTCTTTTCTACAATTCTTGTTTCTGTAGAAGGAGACAATGCACTTCTCCGGCTTTATCACCGCCTTTGGTAACTCCGACCATTTCTCCATCTGGGTTTGCCTCGTCGCAGACCTCAACCCTCTTGTGAAATCCCCGACTGCCATTCCCCAAGTTCGTTGTCTCGGCTTCTAGTCCGTCTTCAAACGGGTCTTGTCCGGTTTCATCCCCGCCTTTTCATTCGCCGAAGGTTGCATCAATTGTGGCTACTCCGGCGGCAACCCCAATAAGCAGCCAGTCGGGGCTCCGCCAGTAGCCGAGGGACCTTCCACCACGGCAACTCCTGAGGCTTGTACTTGCATTCCTTTGAGTTCAGAAACACCGACGGACTCACCCATTAAACGCCCACGCTCGCCCAACGCTCAGCATTTCGGCCTCTGAAATAAGAAGTTTTTCTTGGGAGAAGCTCAGTGACTGAAAAGCTTACCTAAACACCATACAACTAAGCTTCCCCCCCCCCCCCCCCCCCTCTTAAGCTTCTTTTTCCATCCAAACTAAGCTTTTAGGCGCCCAAAACACTCATACAGAGCATTAAATTCAATTAAAATTCAGCACACTTTTGAACATGAACAACTCTTTGTCGTATTCATATCGCGTGTGTCATGATAAAAATCAAAGAAAACATTCAACATTAAAATGAAATCAGAAAACAAGAGGAAACGTTCGATACAAATAAAAACTAAATTTAGGTTGGTGTTGTGTTTTTCTCTTGTTGGTTGCTGAGCTGGCAAGTTGAAGGGAAAACGTTTTGCACATTTTGAAAAACTATGATATGCATGGAGAGTCTAAACAGTCATTCAGATCCGTTTAAGTAAGTGGCCTTTGATTTGGTAGCATTTCGAAGATGGCGAACGCAAATTTAACGCTTTTGAGTTTGATTATAGACAAGAGGATGAAGTGCTTGTATTTTGGCTTATGGTGTTGTAATGTGGTATGATTGACTTCTGCGCTTTCAAAATCAAAGTAATGAAATTCTCAGCTTTTGACTTATTTTGAAAGTTTTATTGATGTATTTATGATAGTTAGGTGTATGAATATGTGAACAAGGAGATGCAAGACAAAAATATTAAGGTTCTACATGTATGAATATAATGTTCATTAAGCTAAAAAAGAAAGTGATATATAAATTATTATGTATACGTTGCATAGATAAGTGTGTGTGTGTACAAAGACACAAAGAACATGGGAATTTTCATTAGTGAAAGTGAAATACATAACTGTTTTGTTTTGAAAACATAAGTGTACAGCCTCAAAGGACTAGAATATTGATATAGGATTGGATAGCTTTCTCCTAGGTATCCATGGATGAGATACCTAAGAGGATAGAGGATCACATAGCACAAACATGAGGGTTTTCACTCAATGGAGTGAGGTGTGTGCTCTGTATAAGCAGAATAGTCAAGAGGCTGAGTGTAGAAGTCGTGCACCTTCAGGGTTTACCATCTATTTATAGAGGGTACCTTAGGGTTAGGGTTTGATTGCTTCTTGTAGTCTTGTTGGGCCACACCTTGAAGGGCCTAATATTTGAATCCATAATAGTTGCCCCCAGCCTGGTAGTTCAGGTCTCTGGGCTGCCGAGATGTACTGATTGTTTGATTGCGAAGCCCGGTTTTGGCTGCAATATATCCAGCTTATCCGGGTTGTGTGAGAAGAAATAAGATCCCTTGCTATATTCCTGCATTTAGTAACACGTACGTAAATCAAAATCAATGGAAAGTACTTACTATTTGTGCAAATCATTCATCTTGCTTCTTTCTTATTGAACTCAAATGCTTGTCCCAGCTTGGTTTCTTGATTTTCGTTCTGGTTTGTATTGATCCTGGTTATTGATAACATGCTTTTTCGCTAACAACTCGTCGTCCATTCCATTGCCCCTAGCTCGATAGTTCAGGTCTCTGGCCTGCCAGGATGCATTAATTGTTTGATGTGAATCTGCATACGGAGCTCGTATTTTAACTAGATTCGGTGTAACCGGGTCTGCCTTCAAAACTCTACACGGAGCCGGGACTTTAACCAGATTCACTGGAACAGAGTCCACCTTCAAAAAGTCACATGGATCTTGGATTTTAACCAGATTCGCTGGAACCGGGTTCGCCTTTGCCCCTATCGTAACGGTTCATTTCATACGGAACTTGGATTTTAACTGTAATCAGTGTAACCGGGTTCCGCCTTTGAAACTCATCTGAGTTGTGTTTGATGACTAGGCCAGAGTCAGAAATTTGCTACGCAAAATACAGGTCTGGGACCACCCATGGGCTATCAACCCTCCTGAGTGACTAACCAGAAATCAATCAGGAGTAAGAGCCATCCGCCACATATCTAGGTTCAGTGTCGCAACTAAACTCTAAATAATCTAACTTGATCAGGGTCATTGTGATGGCTAACTTTACTTCCTATATGTGGGCGTTACCGCATCCTGAAGGAATACGTTTTAGCCGAAATCTTGGTTTTACCGCATCCCGAAGGAATATGTTTTAGCCATCATCACGTCTTGCCATATCTCGGCTTAACCTCTATGCTGGTGTTACCGCATCCGAAGGAATACGTTTTAACTTTTGTTTGGGCATTACCGCATCCAGGAGGAGTACGTTTTAGCCATAATGCCAGTGTTACTGCGTCCCAAGAAAACACGTCTGTTCCCCAGGAAACACGTTTTAACCGTTATCTCCACGGAGCCCGGATTTTAACTAGATTCAGTGTAATCGAGGTCTGCCTTCAAAAATTCAATAGGTACTCAGATGAACAAGTGAGATATACCATAGATATGAAAAATAGATAAATTATTCTTTCTCGACATATAAAATGTGAGAGAAGGAGAATGACTTTAAGAATGCAGTGCAATCTTACTTGGCATGCATTCATTGTGCATGTATGGTCAAGGATTAGGAGCAAGTGGTCTTTAGATATCTCCTTATAATATTCCATTTAAAACCTCCTGATAATAGTCACATCGCCTCGTCCGCCATGCATCCAAGCTCTAAAGCTTGGAAATGCTGAGTCCTTCTCCATCCAGCAAGAGGTAGCTCAGAAAATTGCTATACCTGAGATTCTTTCCTTATCTATTATATATATATATATATATATATATATATATATATATATATATATATATATATATAGTTATGGATTTCAAGCATGGGCTTATAGTGATAGGGCCCAAGAAGGGGTTGGTTATCTTATGGCCAGTCAACGACCCCCGCAATGTGGAGAGTGGGAGCATAGAACGTGGCATCGTGGCAACGTGCCAACTCGGACATCGGGATGAGAACGTGGGATTGTGCCAACGTACCAACTCGGACGTTTGATCAACGTGAGATCGTGGCAACGTGCCGACGCGAATATCGGACCATTACGACTCTTATAAATAGAAGGATTCTCCCCAGGTGAACGGTACACATAATTCTTCTCCACTATTACTTTTACACGGTGCACGCACCCCACACCTCAGACAGCTTTCCGTCACTGTGTACACTGTGATCCTTCTAGTCAGTGCTATCTTCTTGATAGATAGGGCTGAATAGACATATACCAGATCCTACATTGAACATCAATCGGCCTAAAGGGCCTTTACATCTGTGTTCCACCTCGGAACATTGGCGCCGACCGTGGGGAAGAAGGTTTTCAAAATCCAAATCACAAGGCTACGGGTCTATCATTGTAAATGGCGAATACCAGAAGACACGATGCAATGAGTGGACAAAATCAAGTACCAGGAGAACAGCCAGAGCAGCAGTTTAACGATCAAGATTCCCGTCAGGAGAATTCTGTAAATCAAAATGTAGATTACATTGTTGTAGAAACTGAGGGTGAGATGTCGAACACGGCGCATTCTCCTCCTTCTAAGAATGTCGTTATTCAGCAGACAGCGTTGTCGGTGCTACTGGTTAGCCCAGAGAAAGAGTTCCAGGCGGTTGATCCCGACATTCGTTTATTACACACTACTCTGGGTTCCATAATGGATCGAATGGAAGAGATGGAAGTTAGGAACCGCCTTCAAAGAGAAGAAGATGCCTGGCTTATGCGGGAGGAGATGGATCGACGCAATGAGGAATGGTT
Source organism: Acacia crassicarpa (assembly GCA_034222035.1). NCBI lineage: Eukaryota > Viridiplantae > Streptophyta > Magnoliopsida > Fabales > Fabaceae > Acacia > Acacia crassicarpa. The sequence goes on from JAWXYG010000015.1 coordinate 13,888,836, forward strand.
GAAGCTTTTCGAGCATCATGTCGGTCATAATGAAGGTCATCAACAAAACTTGGAAAAAGATGCTGATGATCAAAGTCGGGGTAATATCTCGGTATCTCAAAAAGTTGGGGCGTCACAGGCAACACGTGAAGAAAAGGAAGATCGCGCGTGGCGTTAAGAAAGGGGTGATAGCAAAAAGAGAAGGAGTTCGAGTGAAAAGACGGGAAGAGTGAAGGAACCAAATCAAAGCCATAATCTTTCCAAGAAGGACACGTCATGGGTGTCGACTAAGTCGGGGTCTGATGACGAAGAAAAAATTGCAACTCCTTTTGCGAAGAAGATAATGGCTACTACGTAGCCCAAAGGTTTAAACACAAAAGACTTCCCTAAGTATGACGAGAGTCAAGATCCGCAGATACATTTGGGAAATTTCAAGTTGGAGATCATGGTTAAAGGATATACGGGACCTATGATACAACGACTGTTTATAGGAACCCTACGAGGGCCAGCACAAATCTGGTTTAATACTTTGCCAGAGAACTCGATACTGGATATGAAGGATTTAGAGAAGAAATTTTTGCTCAATTTTGCTACTAGCCGAAAGCAACCAAAAACGGAGTTTCAACTCGACCAGGTGAGGCAAGCCCCTGGGGAGACATTGTAGAAGTATTTGGAATGCTTCAAAGACACCGCATTGCAGGTCCCGGGGTTGAAGGAAGAGGTGCATTTGCACTGTGCCATTGCGAGCTTAGATAAATCTTCGCGCCTAAAGAAGTCGGTGATGAAGCATCACCCGAAGACGCTAGCGGAATTCCGAGATCGTTCCAAACAATACATAGAATTGGAACAAATGGATATCATGAGTCAGGAGCCACGCGGCAGAGCGAGAAGCTCACCTCCTCAGGAAAGGGAGTGTTACGGGCATAGCAGACAAGAAGTTCGAGGACGTGGACGAGATACAAAACCCCGAGGGGGAAGAGCGGAAGGCAGATATAGTCGATATGCCCCATTAAAGGTGCCTCAGGCTCAAGTTTGCAAAGAAGTTTCCACGACCGAGATGAAAAGGGTGGAGCGCCCACGGCTGTTACGGAATGAGGCTACTTTGGATAAATCTCAATATTGCGAATTTCATGATCAGCACGGGCACATGACCGATGCCTACTGGGACTTAAGGGACACAATTGAAAAATTTGTCCGAGAAGGGAAACTCCGCCGATATGTTATCCAGACACAAGGAAGGCAAAACAAGCGCCAGGGACACCGAAGTAAAAGTCCACCTATTGAAAAAAGGAGGCGAGAGCAGAAAAAGGATGACGGGTTTCCGAAATCAAAGTATGAGTGCAACGGAATTGTAGGTGGTTTCGGTGGTGGAGGAGATTCCCAGAGTCAGCGAAAAAGGTATTTAAAGGAAGTTCTATCGGTTGGGGATCATCCCAGGTTTAAAAGAGAATCATCAAAAAAGAGTTCACCAATGCTCGAGTTTACCGAGGAGGAGTTAGAGGATGTAGTGCCAGGGCACCATGACAGGCTGGTAATTACGGGAATGGTTGAAAATTGCCGAGTTAAGAAGATATTCATGGACAACGGAAGTGCGGTGGACATCATTTTATGGGATGCATTCAAACGGATGCGGCTTGATTCAGAAGACTTGAAACCATGTAAGACCACTTTAACAAGTTTTAATGGGGAGGATACACGGCCAAAGGGATTCATAGATCTCAAATTAACTTTGGGAAACAGGGAAGTGTTCAAGATGGAAATGGTTCGATTCATCGTAGCCGACTTTCCTTCCCCGTATAATATTATTCTCGGACGACCAACTATCCATGACTGGAACATGTTGGTGTCCTCTAATCATCAGAAATTGAAGTTCATCAATAAGAAGAATCAGGTTGTTACCATCAAAGGTGATCAAAAAGATTCTCGACGATGTTACTTCGAAGCAGTCAAGGAGAACAAGGGGTTGAAAGTGACAAGTTCTAAGGAGTGCAAAAGAGTGACGGATATTAGGTCCATATAGGTAGTGGAGCTAGACCTGAGGGAAGAAGATAAAATGCAAAGGGCAGAGCCAGATGGAGAAGTAGAAGATTTCGTATTGGGAGTTGATCCGCAACAAACGACCAAAATTGGGAAGATGCTGAATCCGAACATTCAAGCCAAGTTGAAAAGGTTTTTGCTGAAAAATAGGGACGTGTTTGCGTGGAAAGCATCTGAAATCCTGGGGATAGATCCCGAGTTCTACTGCCACAGATTGGCAATTCATCCGGGTTCAACGTCGGTCGCACAGAAGAAGAGAAAGCAAGGGTCAGATCGAGGAAAAGCCTTGGAAGCACATGTCAAAGAATTGATTGAGGCTGGATTCATTAGGGAGGTACAGTACACAACTTGGCTTTCCAATGTGGTTATGGTTAAAAAATCAAACGACAAATGGCGTGTGTGTATGGATTACAAAGATTTGAACAAGGTGTGTCCAAAGGACGCTTTCTCCATGCCCAACATTGACCAGTTGGTGGACCAATCTTCTGGCTTTCGACTTTTATCGTTCATGGATGCATACTCGGGATACAACCAGATCGCCATGCATCCCGAGGATTAAGAAAAGACGACCTTCATCACTGATAACGCAAATTATTGCTATAATGTCATGTCATTCGGCCTCAAGAATGCCGGGGCGACCTATCAGAGAATGATGACCAAGGTTTTTGCGGATCAGATGGGAAAGAATGTGGAGGAATATATCGACGATATGATAGTGAAATCCAAAGTGCAGGATGACCATGTTCAAGATTTGCAGCAAACATTTGACAGGCTTCGAATGCATCAAATTCGATTAAACCCGGCAAAGTGCGCCTTTGGAGTTCCATCAGGTAAGTTCTTGGGTTTTTTATTAACCCACAAAGATATCGAGGATAACCCGGAAAAGTGCAAGGCAGTGTTAGAAATGAAGGCTCTAGCTAACAAAAAGGAAGTTCAACAATTGACCGGCCGATTGGCAGCCTTGACAAGGTTCCTCCCTAAGTTGGCTGAAAAGTCGCTCCCTTTCTTCAAACTTTTAAAAAAAAGAAGCCCGAGAAGGATGGAACTCAGAATGTGAAGAAGCGTTTGCCAAGATAAAACAGTGTTTGGCATCCCCACCAGTTTTATCCTGACCTGAACCTGGGGAAAGATTGATTTTGTACTTGTCTGTTGGTGAAGAGGCGGTTAGCACCGTATTGGTGCGAGAAACGGAGGAAGGGCAAAAGCCAGTGTATTTTATAAGTCGGGCCTTGTAGGGTTCCGAGTTAAGGTATCAGAAGCTAGAGAAGATGGCCTTAGCATTGTTGACGGCGGCAATGCGACTCCGCCACTACTTCCACAGTCATTCGATCATCGTAACGACAAATCAGCCCATACGGCAAGTTTTACATAAGCCGGACTTGGCGGGCAGAATGACAAGTTGGGCGATCGAGTTATCCGAGTTCGACATTGCTTATGAAGCCAGACAAGTAATTAAGTCGCAGGCCTTGGCGGACTTTTTAGTGGAGTTGACTTCAGCACAGGCCACGAAAGCTAGAAGGGAACCGTGGAAAGTATTTGTTGATGGCTCGTCGAATGAAAAAGGAAGTGGAGCAGGGGTTATTGTGGAAAGCCCCGAAGGCATCGCGATGGAATTTTCTCTTCGACTGGATTTCCGGACGTCAAACAACCAGGCTGAATACGAGGCCCTTATTGTAGGGTTGCTATAGACAATGGAAAATGGGGCTCAGCAAGTGCACGTGTCTACGGACTCTCAATTGGTGGCATCCCAGATCCAGGGGATTTACCAGGCAAAGGGGCCGTTGTTGGCCAAGTACTTGGCGAAGGTGAAAGACATTATGGCAAATTTTGACGAGGTGACAGTTGCGCACATCCCTCGGGTAGAAAATACGAGAGCAGACGTTCTCTCCAAATTAGCAAGTACGAAACGCCCGAGAAATCCTCGTACTGTAGTGCAGCAGAACATACCTGAACCGAGTTGTGTGATGCTCATCTCGGATTGAAAGGATTGGAGAAAACCAATTGCTGATCATTTAGAGCAGGGAATCACCCCGGATGATGCCGTCGAGTCCAAGAATTTGATAAAAACAGTAGCCGCTTATGTGATGGTGGATGACCAATTGTATCGCAAGGGCACACATTCTCCTATGGCAAAGTGTCTCAACAAAGAGCAAGCCCAGTACGTTTTGGCCGAGATTCACGAAGGTATAAATGGGCAACACAAGGGTGCAAAGGCGTTGGCTAGAAAGGCAATACGGGCAGGTTATTATTGGCCTACTATGGCGCAGGATGCTAAAGACCATGTTCAAAGGTGTGATAGTTGTCAAAAGCACGGGAAGATCATATGGGTTCCGCCAGCCGACTTGATGCAAATCACGGCCCCGTGGCCATTTTACAAATGGGGAATGGACTTGTTAGGACCATTTAAAGCAGCAACAGGATAGTTAAAGTGGTTGATCGTCGCGATCGACTACTTTACTAAATGGATTGAAGCTGAACCTTTTGCAACGATTATTCAGTAAGAGTACAGAAGTTCTTCCAAAGGAACATAATATCGCGATTCGGAATCCCGGCAGAAGTAGTCACGGACAATGGAACGCAGTTCATGGATAAAGGTTTTCAACAAATGATGTCAGATCTCCATATAAAGCATCACTTCACTTCTGTGGAACACCCACAATCCAATGGACAAGCTAAAGCAGCTAATAAGGTAATCGTAGGCGGGTTGAAGAAGAGAATGGAAGAAGCGAAGGCTAGCTGGGTGGAACATTTGTACTCAGTACTATGGGGATACCGGACCACTGTACAAAGCTCCACAGGAGAAACTCCTTTCAGATTAACATATGGGTGCGAAGCAATGATCCTAGTTGAAGTCGGTGGACCCACGTGGAGGAGACTGAAAGCATTGCAAGAAGTGCAGAGAAATGATGATGCCATTGCAGTGGAGCTGGATTTGATCGATGAAGTACGAACTACGGCTCACTTGTGGGATTTGGCTGCCAAGCAACTTATCGCTGCGCGGTATAACAGGAAGGTAAGCCCACAGTCGTTCAAAGAAGGCGACTTGGTGTTGCGAAGGGCCGATATTGGCAACAAGAATGCCCGAGATGGGAAGTTAGCGGCAAACTGGGAAGGACCGTATCGTATCCGAGGTGAACTCGGGAAAAGAGGTTACACTTTGGAATCTCTGAAAGGGGAGGCAATTAGAAGAACCTGGAATGCGGACAAGCTCAAAGCGTATTACAGTTGATGTCGTCCGTAATGTTCATTTCTTGTTTTCATTTGTTTTCAGCAATTCCTTTTGTTAAGTTCTTTTTTCAGGAAAGAAGATCTATTCCTACGGGAGTTTTGATTAATGTATTATCACGGATTGAATGAAAAATGTTGGGTTATGAAGCCCGTATTTCGCAAAAAGGCAAGAACATGCATGAGTTATCAATTAACTTATAGCGGAGTAACCACCAGCGAGAAAGTCGCCATGGATCTAAATGCAAGTCATGATGACAACCGCTAAATAATTAGCGAACGGGAACTAGGGTACAAAAACTCGTGTTTATCGTATCGCAACTGGCCAGAATAAACATGCGCGAATTACAGCAAACACTCATTTTCGTGGATCATGTAGTAGCAACATAGTTGCCATTATAGCATTCGATATCATGCGCTAATAATAGTCGGGTTAAAAAGACTTGGTGTTTCAAGAACAAAAAAGTTTTCCCGACCTTGATCACGTCGGCGTTAAAAATCGTTTTAAAAAGGCAGAGAGAGGAGACTTGCAAAATGATATTTCAAGTATTAAAGCCCAACTCGGGCACAAAGTTAAAAGCCCTACTCGGGCACAAAATTAGAGCAAATTACAACCAAAAGCAACCGAGCTACAAAACTCGGAATATAACAAGACATCCACTACGACAGATCGGGGGGAGGCAGCGGCCATCTCCTTCATTATCTGGGGCCACCTCAGAATCCGGAACGGCTGGATTAATAGACGAAGAAGGAGCAGGGATGAAATTCCCATCTTGAACATAGGCATTCATATGCACTCCATCCAAATTCAAAGCCACCGTAGGATTTAGGAATTGGACCTGCTCCAGGGCATTCTCAAAGGCGTCCTTAACCTCGGATTTGAGCTTGGTAACATCGGTGTAAGAGGCTGCAAGTGTTTCCTTGTGCCATTCCAACTCTAATTCCAGTTCCAGAATCATGGCCTTGTGCTTATGGATGGAATCCATGTCATTCTCATGAATCTGGAGCCTCCGAGTAACCTCGGACTTGGCCCTATAAAGATTGTCACGTGTCTTGATAAGCTCTTCAGATATACTTTCCTTCTCGACTTTCGCTACGGTGACGTCTTCAAGAGCTTGGGCTAGCTTTTCATCCAGCTTTTTCTTCTCGGCCTCAACAGCATCCAAATCCTTTTCATTCATACTCACTTTCTCCTTGAGGTATGCAGCAAGTTGGCAGAGACCCGCATTCTTCAGGTTTAAATGCTCCATCTCTTTCAACTCTTTCACCTCCAGGTCAGAAATTCTCTCTCCGTCATAGTAATGAGAAGGTGGGCGGAGGGCCTTACGAAGTTTGGAAGGAACTTGGTTCTCCCAAAGGTATGATGCTGGAAGCTGTAGTGATGGCCCAGGAGCAGGTGTCGGGGAATCAGATCTTTGAAACCTGGGGTCCAAGACGGGGGAAGATGGTGCTGGAATAGTCTCGACTACCGGCTGTGTGGCAGCTTTCTTTTTCTTCGTGGTTTTAGCTTTATTGGTAGTAGCTGGTTGGGCAGGTTCTTCACTGGGAACCGCTCGTTTCCCACCTGGGGTTTTCGAGTGGGGATTGGGAACGGTTGCTTGATCTGGCTGGCAGGTCACATCTAGATATTCGGGCCGTTTTCCCATGGCAGTACCTGTCAAGCACATGGCAGAAGTTAAAAGAATGTCAAGAGAGGAGTTAAACAAAATACATTTAAAGTATACCTACCTGAGTTAAATTGTTTTTTAAAGGCAGAAATGTGCTCCACTGATTCTAACAACGGACCCTTCTTAGCGATCAGGGAGTTAAGGGATGTGATTGCTTCATTCTCGGGGTAGGAAAGCTGGGAGGTGGAAGGCAGATAGTCTTTCGCGTCAAATTGGTGATGCTCTTCGCTCCAGTATAGGGGGAAACGCTCTTCAATTTGGCCGGTTTAAGTGGTTTGAAGGAACCACGGGATATTCCCGGGTTTGGCTACAACTTTGAAGAATGAATTCTTGAAGCCTTTCTACGAATCAGTGAAAGGCTTAAGAAATTTGCGACCAGGGGAAGCTCGGAGTGATGTCCAACCAAACCGCATTTTTTCTCCCTCGGTGGTAAGGTTGGTTTCTAGAAGACTGAAAAAGCGGCAAAAGACGAGGAGAGAACATGCTATTTCATACTTCTGACAGTAACTTTCGAAGGCAACGACAAAAGCCTAGCCATTGGGGTGAAGCTGAGAAGGGGCGAGGTGTAAATGGCGAAGAAGGCGCACTTGAAAATCAGAAAAGGGAAAACTCACTCCAAGTCAGGTGATTATGTCTTTGTAAAAGAAAAACTAATGGTAGTCTTTGTTGTTTGATCGGGTGGAGGCTACTGATTCATGGGCTTGCAGAAGACATACAACATATCTGTCCCCGCTACGAATGGTGCGCGAAAGTGTCTGCGCCGACATCTTGTTTCTCAAACTTGTTACAGTCTCGCTTGCGGCATATTCTTTGATATGAGATATTCAGGAAGACCCAGAAGGGGCAGACTCTCCAGTTTCAGATTGGTTTGTTTGGCGTGACGGTGAAGACATTAAAATACCTATAATAAAAACAAAGGGGCAAAATCAGAGTCATGGAGTATACCTGAAAATACAGAGATTTCAGGAGAAGTGTCAAATGTTGCTGGAGGTCGAGTTAGTGAAGGAATGATCGGGGTATCCCGCAATACATCGTTGCAATGGCAGTTGTCTAAAAGCTCCTCGGCTTCTCTATCGTGACCTAGGAGTACGAGCTTAATAGCTTTGTGAGTGCAATCTTCACAAGGAGCAATAATTTCTGCCGTGAAAGACGGGGTGGGAGCTTTAAGAAGCGGATGGTTAGGCCGAGATGACGAAGGGACATTGGTTGGCTGTGAAGTTGAAGGAATGGGAGTTCAGCTAGTCGTCCCACTCCTGCTTCCTCGGGGAGGCGAAGGCATAATGGTTGGACGCGAAGTCAGAGGAGTACGAGTTCGGCTGGCTGATCTACTCCCACTTCCCCGAGAAGGGCACAGTAGATTTTCTTTCTTTTTTTCCTCAGTAGGAAGAATGGACCAAAGCCACAGTTTGGTTCGACCACGAACATTCTTGAGAATCTCCCAATCTTCTTTAGGAATGGGCCTACCATACATGTCTACAGGCACCTCGGGATTTGGGTCCATCTTGAGGAACAAGTGACAAATAAGATCAAGGTATAAAGTTACACATACAAAATCCAGCTTTCCAGAAGATGCAAAACGGTGCAAAACACAATATGCCGCTAGAAGCACAAGACCCAGGTTTTCCAAAATATGAAACTCAATAAAGGCAAAAGACAAGAAATATTGTATAGGCAAGAGGAAAAGCAATATAAGTTAATCAAATGCATAAGTTCAACTGATGGCAGGGATGTTATCATAACTCAGACAAATAATGCTTCAAGAAGGTTTTCAACAGAATCTCGTTCAAAGAGGAAATCCAAGTCATCACAGTCATTTAACACCCCAGGAAATGTAAGAGCAAAAGCAAGAACGATCAAGAACAATGAATGTGTTACAGGAAAGTAAATTAAAGGAAGTGACAATAAGCAGTGTAGGTTGAAGGAATACCTTGAAGGAAGGAAGAAGAGGAGTGAGAGTTCTGGTAAACTGGTGAATTGGAGTTTTTTCGCGAAGGAAGAAGGTAGAGGACGGAGGAAAGTGACGATAAAGAACTGTTGGAGGTATTTATAAGGGTTGAGAGGTAGTAACATTTGAAAATCCGAACGTCGTGCCCATTATGGTGTATCAATACGGAAACCCTACGGCAGCCTAGACATCGCGTCGGTTATGATGCGACCAATGGAAAACTCTGAAAAGTAATTATGACGGGGAGGACATAACGTGTGAAATTAATGAGCATGGTAACCAAAGGCAGCGCAAGGGACGCGGGGTTTTTGATGTAAAAACGGTAGTTATACGCTGCGACGCGGGTAAGTGGAGAGGCACCTTGACGAAAGAGTAGTTACGCTCTCTCACAAGTCGGCACATTTGTATGGCATCTCGGGGAGATAATGTAGCCGAGTTAAGTTCTGTGGCCAATGTACAACCATAATGACGGACAATTTGCGGAAAAGGTACTGATCTATAGTTAAGATGGTTGTGGCCATTCGATAAAACATACAGAAGAATAAACTCGGCAGTTTGGAGCCCCGTACAGCCGACTTTGGGGGCAACTGTTATGGATTTCAAGCATGGGCTTATAGTGATAGGGCCCAAGAAGGGATTGGTTATCTTATGGCCAATCAACGACCCCCGCAATGCGGAGAGTGGGAGCATAGAACGTGGCATCGTGGCAACGTGCCAACCCGGACATCGGGATGAGAACGTGGGATCGTGCCAACATACCAACTCGGACGTTTGATCAACGTGAGATCGTGGCAATGTGCCGACGCGAATATCGGACCATTACAACTCTTATAAATAGAAGGATTCTCCCCAGGTGAACGGTACACATGATTCTTCTCCACTATTACTTTTACACAGTGCACACACCCCACACCTCAGACGGCTTTCCGTCACTATGTACACTATGATCCTTCTAGTCAGTGCTATCTTCTTGATAGATAGGCTAAATAGACATATACCAGATCCTACATTGAACATCAATCAGCCTAAAGGGCCTTTACATCTGTGTTCCACCTCGAAACATATATATATATATATATATATATAATAAATAATGCATATGTTTACAAAGGCCATTGATTAAAGTATTGGAAGTAAATATGTCAGGAAGACACCCCCTAAAGATTGCATCCTTCAAAACATTGTCTGCATTATTGTATTATCCAAGCCTTGCGATATCCATCAATTATTGGCAATTACTAGCACAATACTTAGCCAACTCTAGGAGTTATCACTATTTGCAGGTGAAGATATTAATCCTGCTTTGAGATATTTTCCCAAGAAATCAAGTTCTTTGCAGAAATTGATAGCTCGAAGTAGTAGACCATTCAATACATATCCACCAACCATTAAACGCCAAGCCACAAAACCTCTCAAGTGGCGCCAGAGAATTATCTACATTAATTAAATGTGTCTTTGCTACATAGGCTTTTGTCTTGAGTCTGCACCATTAATTATTAGAGCAAGAATATACCCAATAGTTGAATTGAATGCACCACTGTGATATTGATACAACACCATGAGAGCAGAAGTTGTATAGTTGGGCTTCCATGCTTCATTAGTGACACACATATGACAAGATAACTGGTTAAGAGAAATTTTAAATGAGTGAAGGGCCTCCTTGAATGTAAAGACGGGAAAACCATCCCACGCAAGAGCTGATGTCAAAATGGAAACTGCCTCTTGCTCATCCAACTCAATCACTTGCACAGCCTCCTTAATTCTTTCAAACCCCTCCTCCAAAATCAATGCCAGAGATAATGTTCACGTAATGCAATTCTCAACCATCAAATGAATCAGTTGAAGAAATTTATTTAACAGTTTAATAAACAAAGGAAACCCTTGAGGAATAGAAGCTTAACCCATTAGGCAATAAGACTTTATATTGCATACACCCATCTACAAAAATTCGACAGGTTAAAACATCAGGGAAATGAAGAAGGACAAGCCTTGTGAGAGTGCCCCCTGTACAGCTTGGAGAATAAGAATAGATCCAGCTAAAGGCACCAAGGCCTGTGTAGTCGCTGCGTTGCATTAAACGATGCTCAGGAAAATAATATATTCTGAACCATGTATAATGATCAGGTGTTCATCCTCGAGGCTGAGGAGAAATTACACATGTTTATGCTCAAACCCGTCTTCCTTTATCTCAATCTCAACATTCGAAACTCGACACCTCCTGGAATCTCGGCATCTCGGTGAACTTGCCGACGTTAAAGCTAGCAAAAAGAACATGAGAGGGATGTCACCACTCACCACAAATATCGATCTCGGCCAATACTGGGTTGACAATATTCTCCAATTAAACCAACAAGCAAATAACGATAATATAAGATCACGCCTAATGCTCTGCTCGTACTCCGGCATTTTTTAGTTTTGCAACTAGATCACGATTTACCTCATATCTACGTTGGTGCATCATTCCCACCTTGACATATCATCACCACCTCATCATCATCTCAGTGGGGGGACCTCGTTCACAGAATCAGAGAGCATGTCGGCATGCTCCCTCCTTTGGAGTCCTCATCTCGGCAAGGGGAACTTGTTCACCAAATTAGAGGGAATGTCGGCATCTCAATACACCTTGGAACATCTCCAGGCCATATCACTCGGTCCACCTTAACACCTGAGATCACCACCAGCGTCATCTTACCTCGGTTCATTGCCATCTCTATATTGGATTCCACGACCATTTGATGAAACCAAAGAATTTGCAGGGACCCTATGCATTCATCCCAGTATGTGACCTTAGCTGTGTGTACATAGATGGTCAAACTCTGCTAGCTTGGGAAACTAATGAGCTCGGTATGCAATATATTGAGAATCAGGAGACTTCCTTAGAATCAGATCTGAACCAGCAAGAAGTGCCTAATGAAACTTCGGAGAAAAATTTCTATGCTAAGGAAAATAAGATCTCCCATGATTTCTATCAATGTATACATCTCCCTTGTTGATTAAAGGAACCATTTGTTGAACATGTACCGGGCCTTGCTCAGGTACTTCTGCTGGGTAATGACACATATTATTGCCACTTGTGAGAAAAAACCAAGTCTACAAAGTTATTTGATGAATTCCCTCAAACATGAGCTTTATTGCAATTCCAATGGCCTAGCATACAGCCCTGCAACCTTTTCAAGAATTTGGCGTAAAAAATGAACTATACTATTAGGTATCTACAACCGTTTTTCCATGACAAGATCAGCCCCTAAGAATGAACTAGACAAATTGCTTGGCTGCGATCAAAGTGAATTTTGTGTGACTTCAATTTTTGGTGAAGCTCAGATTGATTTACAAGGTGCCTTGAAGGGTTGAAGAATGGAAACAAAAGCTCCGAACAGCAGTTTCTACTTCGGACTTAGCATAACAACTTATAGGGTGATATCAGCAAGCCTAGCCATGTTGCAAAACTAGAGGCATGTCGGCTCCTACTCTTCAGTTCATTCTTCATATAAGATTTAACAGCCACATTTGATTGTATATGAGCATTATAACTTTTTGGCCCCTATTCCATGCATTCTCCAACAAATTTTATCATAACCAAAATAACTCACAATACATCCGTGATAGATTTGCTGCAAGTCATGCTCCATAAGCACTAAAAATTAAATTCTGCAATGCTTGAACAAAAAGGAATTATTACTGTTTGTTACCTCGAAGCTTTCTTCTCTATGGTGTAAATCGGATTAATTGCAAAAATCTCACGTGGAGAACTCCAACCGCGAGCACCTCTTTTGGGATTGGCATCGAATTTAATTGGCAATAATAGAGTGGTAAATGGTGGAGGTATAATATCCGGCCCAGTGGATCATCTCCTACAACACCAGTTCACAACATCCGAGCATGGGTTGTATTATCGTGCCTTCACCACCTTGATCACTGTGATAGTCTTCAAGAACATTCTAAAGTTATCACGGCATTGTACACATGTGAATCAGACTTCAATCTCGGTCTCTCCCACATTATCTTCCAAAGCACCTCAGCTACCCGGCTAAACACCGAGCTAAGGAATATGGTAGCAATACAAAGCTATCACGGCGTTGCACACATGTGAATCAGACTTCAAGCTCGGTCTCTCCAACAATCTCGGCATGCACCTCGAAGTTGGTGAACCCACGGACATCTCGGCAGGAATCTCGACATTGGACCTTGAGATATCCAGGCCTAATTCAAACTCGGATCCAGAGGTTTGCCGCCAATGCAAGAGTGCCCTGATGCGAACCAGTTGCAGGCCCTAGTTTGAGGAATCTTGGCATATTATCTCAGACATGCACATACACGGTCATCCCTCATCATCTCGATGTTTGAGGTAACTAACCCGCCCTGGCATTCTCCGAATCTCGTCGTCATTTTCTGAAGCACATAGAATCATCTAGGCGTCTGATGCCATGGATTCTTCTGGAATGAAATGACGAAGCTCCTGGAGAAAACGATACAAATATTCGTAGGGAAAACTCTGAGAGATTCACTTCTTTCTTTCTCGGCTTTAGCTCTTATTTTTCCTTTTGATGAAGAAAAAGATAAGGATGTGATTTTGTCGACTCCCTTGATTCAGTGATGAAGGAAGGATCATGAAGCTGACTCCCTTGTCTTCTTTCCATTTGAACTTTGCAAAGAGGGAATGGCTTACAATTTCTAGCAAACTTCTTTGGTGAGGTGGGGTCTGTAAGCATCCTCGAAGAACAATGGAGACGTCAGCATGGATCTAGACTATGAGCAAGATGAGGGATCTGGAGTCATCGTAAGGCTTCCAGATCTCTGCTTCTTGCGTTACTTCTGCCACCAGTAAGCTTCATAGGCTACGTTGGCTTTCGAATGTTCATGAATTTGAACCATTCACCATTTTTGGTCACAGGAGTCGAAATTTATCGAATCCCCACGGTTGGCACCAATGTTCTGTTATGAGAACATAAGTGTATAGTCTCAAAGGACTAGAATATTGATATAGGATCAGATAGCTTTCTCCTAGTTATCCATGGATGAGATACCTAAGAGGATAGAGGATCACAGAGCACAAACATGAGGGTTTTCATCCAATGGAGTGGGGTGTATCCTCTGTGTAGGAAGAATAGTCAAGAGGCTGAGTGTAGAAGTCGTGTACCTTTAGGGTTTACCATCTATTTATAGAGTGTACCTCAGGGTTTGGGTTTGATTGCCTCTTGTAGTCTAGTTGGGCCATACCTTGAATAAGCCTAATAGTTGAATCCATAACAATAACTAATTTTAAGCCATACAAGTTAAATTAAGACATAAGTTTAACAAATCCAACTGAAAGACACCTAATAAGTGCCACAAGTGCCTAAAATACATAGACAAGGATCGCTAATACAAGTGATGTACATACAAAGGTGTCTGTAAATTCATGGGAAGGGCGATTACAAAACATAACATAAATGAAGACTAATTAATCTTCTTCCTCTTGGAAGTGCTCTTCTTAGGTTGAGACCTCCTTTTCCTTCCAGTATCATATCTTGGGAAGTTAGCAGCAACAAGCATTCTATCACATGATGATTGAATCTGAGGAGGGCAGGCATGGGGAGCTGAGAACATGTTGTGACATTTTCAACATGAAGGTTGGCCTTGAATGTTTCATTTGTAACAAGGGAAAGGGATTGAGGAGACAAGGGTGGGCTAGAAGGTGGTGAAGGATGGTTAGTGAGTTGAGGGAGCATGACAATGGAAAGTAGAGTTACTGGGTCTGAAGTTTCAGGGTCAGATTAGGTGCATTTTGGACTGTAGGTGAAGGCTGCGTATGAGAGTAGCAGGTTCAGATTGTGGTTCACTTGTACCTATATCTTGTGCTTGTCCCTATGAAGCTGTCCTGAAGTTTGGCCCCCTCCAATAGGAATGTGCATTTTGTGCAATGCTTTGTCATCAAACTCTTCTGCGCATACAGGTGGTTCGCCAGCTTCCAAGTACAAAACTTTGTTTTTCTCTAATATTAAGTAAACAAGTGATGGATACGGTAGAGTTATGGAGGGATGAAGAGATTTCCAGTCCTAACCAAGTCAGCAACTCTTCACTGATCTCACAGTGGTGAATATCATTCTAGTAGTGCCCATTGTCAAATATGTATAAAATACCTCACAATAGATTCACAATATGGAAACGAAAATTTCAAAAGACATTTATAACAACTTCAAACTTGTAAACCATGTCAAATTCATCAAGATTTATTCTACTCATTTTATAGAAAGTTCGGCCACTTAGCCTGGCATCATACCTTTCTAGAGGATTGACATTGAAGTATGCCTTAGATGCAGGAAACCAATTTATTTTATTTTATCCTCATTTCTTGATGAATTTGGTCCCAAGTGAATTGCGTTTCACAGTTGGAGAGGTACTTTAGGTTGGGTAGGAATAGTAGTTTCATTATCTTCATCAGTTGCTTCATTGTCAAATGCCACATGCCTTTTGGCCCCTTTTAATTTCTGCATCCTTTTATTGTTGCCTCTGTCCATAAGATGTTGAAGAATTTCCATAAAACCTCTTCAGGTTATGATTTGCCTCACTGCAGGGGGATTTTGAAGAATATGATGAACAATTTAGATGAAGGCCAAGGGGAGGGAGTAAGAGAAAGTGTCCTACAGTTGAAATGTTGGTTAGGAAGAGGGTCACTCCTCCCAATTAATTGGAGCTCATTTGGTTTGGAGAAGATACAGAGTAAATGCATTGAACGACCTTTTGAATTTATAGAGAAGCTATAAATAACGCAATTTGTTCCAATTTTGATTCACGGGTATATATATAGGTGAGATGGCTGAGACTACTCTAATTTTCGTTTCATAGATGTGCATTGTAATTTGTAGGCACAGATGCAAGAAGCTTTAAAGATTTTTGCGGGTTTTTCCACAGTTTGCATTAAGATGTAGTGATGAAGTTCTATGTAATTATGTATAAAGAAGCCTATGGATAAATTGGTGACGGTGTGATTAATAGTTGTAATTATGTACCAGATCATATTTCAGCAAAAAAGAAAAAAAAAATCACGTTGAGTTTTTCTTTCCTCTCAGCATAGATATCCTCCTATTGGAGATAATCCTGTTCAAGGCACTGTGGGTATTAAATATGGGCATCTCTTAGCAGAGATTCAAACTTTGGTTTACCACGTGAGGGACTAGTCCTTTCCACTAAACTCAACTGCTGTTGGTATCACGTTGAGTTTGATACTTATGAAAATGACACCAAACATGATAGTCCACGATGAATGGTCATGGTAAAAGTTAATATTTAGCAGGGGGTTAAAGGAAAAATAATTTTTGACATGTTCTTAAAGTTTTTGAAAATAAATTACGATTTAGAATGATAATTTTTTACTCTCTTATCTATGAAATTTAGTGCTATCTTCTGTACCTTTTTTTTGAATCCATTTTTTTTTTGGCCATCAGTTTCATCTTAATTACTTTCATGAGATTAAATATTTTTTGCAAAAAAATGACGTTAAATAATTAATTGAAATTAGTTAAAAGTAAAAAAATTGTTATAACTTTCCAAAATTTTCCTTTGATCCAAACAGTAAATTAGGGGGAAAAAGAGTTGGCCTTAAAAATTGGGAGAAAAGAGGGGTAAAAAGCCATTATCTGAAACATAACTCAAGTAAGAGACAAGGGTTTTCTTATACAAATATTTCATAAGAGAGTTATACGGACATGTTTTGAATGTCCAACGGAGCATTTAAAAGTAACTTTTTAATCATGATTAATGGTATATAAGATAAATATATTAGAGGAATTTTGTCTCAATTTACAATAAAAAAGTAATTATTATCATTTCCAAACAAACATCAAAATGCTTGGACTCATTTTAGTTTTCTTTCTATATAGTTTCAAGTCATAGATTTCCATCCGTCAAATTTCTTTTGGTCTAAAAATTTAGTTCCAATATTTTAATAAAAACTTGGATCCTTTTAGCCTTTTACTGGCGAAAAATATGATTTAAAACTGTAGTGATTAAAATTGAAAAGAGGGTAATTATAAATTTCAGATGTGTATATTGAATTGAATGGTGTAAAATTCTAGGCCAGTTGTCTTTACAATTGTAATTGTTGGAGTTGGATTAATAGTTTATATATATATTTGTTAACGAGCAATTTGGCCAACAAATTTTTATCTCAGGAGCGCCTAACACAAATAACTTTTAAGTGAACTAAAAATACAAAAAAATAACTTTTAAAAATGGAAAGTAAGCACAACACTATTATGAAAAAAAAAAAATTTAACGTCCGTTATCTAAGGTGCAGATTGGCCGATGAACTTTTACTCCAGAAGTGTCAAACACAAAAAAGTCCATCTGCAATCCACCCAAAATCCGATAGAGTTTTTTCAAACCATTTAGTGCTTAAACTAAAAAAAAAGGCCGGTCTATGTGGTTCAGTCATAACTCGCCGTAAAAGACGGGAAGACTTTCACTAGACTTAAACACCAGCTTAGCCAATGGGTTTGATTAACTGTATTAGGTTCCAAGTCATGAGTCTAGTTAAAGCTTGGTTTAAGATTGTATAGTTATTATGTTAAATCCCGAACGATTGTATCACATGAATATTCCTTTTGGGAAATTTTCAATTTAACCAACATATATCTAGGCATTTTGTATTAGTTACTCATTTTTCAAACATTAATATATGCTCTCCATTTCGCTTTATTCTAATTTGTCAACACCATATTCCTAAATACTACGTGTCACCGAGCACAATAAATAATATGGAATTTGGGGTGTTAGAATATATACATGCACACACATAAACATAAGTGCAAATTTTTAGACAATTTATTGTGATAACTGGTATAACTGTTTAAACCAGTTATTGAGATAATTGGTCCAAAACGTATACTTTTCTAGATACAGTCTAAAAAGCATGCGCCCTCTGATTTTTTATGTAAACTTTTTTAAATTGTTTAATTAAATTAAAGAAGTTAGTTGAATTTATTAATATAATAATTTTTTAAACACCTTAATTATTTCTCTTAATTCCCTTTATCCCTCTCTTATTTGATTATTGGTAAGAGAGTATAAATAGGAATAAATTAGGAAAAGATTAATAAATTTGAAAAATGATTATTATATTTAAGACTAAGATCAGCTCTCTAATTAGGTCATACATTATAGACTAAAAAGAATAATTTCAAGACATATTTCCAATGACAACTTGTCAAAAACTATTTCAAGACATATATTGTTTAATAATTCAGTAATTTTCTACATTGTTTTTTTCTAAACTAGTTTCGAAACTAGAAAGCCTATTTTGAGGGAAATATGCTCACATTCAGTGTTAAGCCATGCCATGCTTCGATCATGATTGCCTCTCATAAGAAAATATATATGCCTGTAATAAGGAATTTTTATGTTGGTGAGATTTTATTGGAGTAATTTATAAATATAAATTATTAAATTGTGTATATTTTAGAGGGAAAAAACTAATGCGCATTTTTACAAATAATTTACCTTACAAAATTTTCAATATACGTATATTAATTGTTTAACTCTAATATTTAACACTAAAATGGGTAAAAATTAGTGGGTAGGGTTTTATAAATTGGAGAAGAGTACTCTCACTACAAAAAATTTGACTTTCGGTGGTGACAAAAGTCGCCGCTGAAAGTCCAAAAGTCACCACTGAAAGTCTTTCAATGGCAACAAAAATGTCGTTGCTGTAAGTGTCGTCGAGAATACTTTCAGCAATGACATTTTAATGTCGCCGCTGAAAGTAGACAATCAGTGGCGACTTTTTGTCGCCACTGAAAGTTCATCAGAAGCCACGAAGTCAGGTGTTGCCGCCAAAAGTAGGGTTTCGGCAGCGACAATTGTCGCCACAGATAACATTTTTTGCGGCGACAATTCAGCAGCGACACAATTGTCGTCGCTGATAGTCTTTTCAGTGGTGACAAATGTACATTTGGCGGCGACAAAAGTCGCCACTGAAAGTTACAAATTTTTTTTTTAAAAAAAAAAACTTTTAGTGGCGACAAAAGTCACCAATGAAAGTCACAATTTTTTAAAAAAAAATTAAATGGCAATTTTTTTATATACTCTTGTAGCTAATGTTGTAACCCCTCCCACAGTCATAATAAATGGCAAAAATTCCAAGGCAATTGTATCATAGTGGCAACAATTGCACTTCACAATAGGTAGTGTTTCAGGTTGCCTCAAACTAAATCACCTTGGAATAAACTTCTTCACCTAGGAAAACTTTCGATTCAAAAATAATTTCATTGCATGGAATGAACTACCCACCTTTGGTTTACTTACCTAAACCATTAAACCCACGAATTCATGACCAAAAAGCATAGGACACCAAACCACAAAGCATCTACACTGGATATGAAATTTTAGCCCTTGAGAAGTTCATCTCCAGATGCTACAAGACATTATTAGAGGCACACATTAAAGATTAATTCAATTATGAAAACCATATGACTTGATTTGAATCAGGTGCTCACCTCCACCATAAATTTCTTCAAAAGTTCATGTTTTTGGAGCTCTTCGCTAGTTGGAGACCCATAGATTTCTGCCTCTGATCAAATTGTACAAGAGAATTATTGATCAATAAACCTTAAAACATAATATTTAAAACTTTCCAAACTTCTCCAATTGTTTCAAACATCATATTTAAAACTTTGAAACATAACCTACTGTTTAAAACAATCATTAAGCATCTATAACAGCACCTATAAATATAAACCAGCATCATGAAACCGATTTTACTCAGCGACAATATCATTCTTAAATATAATTTCTCAGCATATAAACAGTAGTATATCACAGCAATGATAATCAAATTTCAGCCAAAGACCCATGATTTCCACAACTTAAAATATATTATATTATTGTTTTTTATAACCAAATGATTGAGAGTTCAGTTCATATTGTCTTGTTCCCGGTTAAAATTAAGTCCTAAGGGCAAATTAAAAGTTTAGTTATCAAGCTATTCATGGGATTTTGCTCAAAACTCAAAAGACATAAACTTTTGAAGTGGAGTGGTCTTCACACAAAACAGCGAGATTTTAGCATAATATGGGTTTGGAAAAGTTGAATATACTCAGGCAGAAAAATTAAATGTTAATCAACAGTTGAGAGCACGCAAGATAGAATCAACAGCTGTAAAAGGTTTCAAGAAATACCTGTGAGAATACACATGCTCTCTTTAGGGAAATCAAATATTTTAACCAGCATCTCTCTCATATTCATAACATCATTGATGGTTCCCTTGAGCTTGTATCTCCTTTTCTTGTAAGTAACTCCACAGAGCAGTGCTCGTTTGTTACATCTTCTAGACAAGGTGGAGGAGGATCCTGTTGAAGATGATGATGATTGATGACTCCGCACATTAGCATTTATTTGTTAAACGAGCAGGAAGATGATTATCATAAGTAGCCAAGGCAAGAGCAAAGGGTAGTGAAATAACCAAAATTGTCCATCCTCAAGATTTTCCCTTCCCAGCAGCTCCTTCCCATTGATAACGAAAATGGCTTAAAAGTTGTTGTGCCTGCATGCATACAAATTTATTACACTGTTAGATCATAATAGTATGACGTGAGACACCGCACACCACGACCAGCCATAACTGCTATTTCCAGTGGTACTAAAATTTCCCATCTTCAACACCCCCCCCCCAAAAAAAAGAAGAAGAAGAAGAAGAAGACACCATGGCATGTATGAGCTTTCTACCTAATTGCAATAAATATTTTAAATAGAACTCCAGAAGAAGTCAGAAATTTCTTCCACATTAATGTCAGGTAAAATGCAATAAGGGTATATTTGAAAGAGAGATTTTAGCCCTTGTTTTCAATTAATAAGGTTATTTAATTTTGATTGACCCCTAAGGTTTCACCACTCCATGTTTCACCTTGAGAGGGACAAAAACAACAGCCTCTTCTAAATGCAGGAAAATGACTCTCTTCTAAATGCAGGAAAATTTCACCGTTGAAAGCTTGAAAGAAAAGAAGTTGATCAACCTTTAACTCATGATGTCACTGCAATGTCATACCCCTTTAGCAGCTTCTCTGTTGATAATACATATTAGAGGTGAAATAATTAAGATACAAGGCTTGTCTTATGTAGACATTAGCTTGTTGAATAGGTTTGTCCCTACTATAAATTATGAAAAGAATAAAATTCATAAGCCACATTTGAGCTCTAAGTGATCCAAAGATTTAGGTCCAAGAATTTGGTTGTTGATGGAGTTTAGTTTAATGACCGTCATCTATACAGTAAACCCCACTTAATAATAAAGTAAGGCTTGTTGATGTTATTGCTATTATCACTATAAAAAAATATCATATTTGCGACGGAATTTGCGAGGGAAAAAATTCCGTCGCAAATTTTAGGAAATTTGCGAGGGAAATTCAGATCCCTCGTAAAAAGGTGATTTTTGCGAGGGAAATCATCATCCCTCGCAAATTGAACGAAATTTTGCGAGGGATGACACATTCCCTCGCAAAATGGATAAAATTTTGCGAGGGATAAACTATTCCCTCGCAAAATGCCACATTTTGCGAGGGATAACTTAATCCCTCGCAAAATGTTCCATCGCAAAATTATAGACATTTTGCGAGGGAATCATCGTTCCCTCGCAAATTTTGTGCATATTGCGAAAAAATTGGGGGAAAATTTCCCCCCAATTTTTTCGCAATTTTGCGAGGGAAGAAGTTTTCCCTCGCAAAATGTGGCATTTTGCGAGGGAATTGATTTTCCCTCGCAAAATTTGCCAATTTTGCAAGGGATCCTTTGTTCCCTCGCAAACTAGCGAAAAAATTGGGGGGAAATTTCCCCCCAATTTTTTCGCACTTTTGCGAGGAAAGAAGTTTTCCCTCGCAAAATGTGGCATTTTGCGAGGGCATTGTTTTTCCCTTGTAAAATTTGCCAATTTTGTGAGGGAAAACTTCTTCCCTCCCCCCCAATTTTTTCGCACTTCTGCGAGGGAAGAAGTTTTCCCTCGCAAAATGCATTGTTTTTCCCTTGCAAAATTTGCCAATTTTGCGAGGGATCCTTTGTTCCCTCGCAAACTAGCGAAAAAATTGGGGGGAAATTTCCCCCCAATTTTTTCGCACTTTTGCGAAGGAAGAAGTTTTCCCTCGCAAAATGTGGCATTTTGCGAGGGCATTGTTTTTCCCTCGCAAAATTTGCCAATTTTGCGAGGGATCCTTTGTTCCCTCGCAAACTAGCGAAAAAATTAGGGGGAAATTTCCCCCCAATTTTTTCGCACTTTTGCGAGGGAAGAATGGTTCCCTTGCAAAATGTGGCTATTTTGCGAGGGAATTGATTTTCCCTCGCAAAATTTGCCAATTTTGAAAGGGATCCTTTGTTCCCTTGCAAACTAGCGAAAAAATTGGGGGGGGGGAAATTTTCCTCTAATTTTTTCTCACTTTTGCGAGGGAAGTAGTTTTCCCTCGCAAAATGTGGCTATTTTGCGAGGGAATTGCTTTTCCCTCGCAAAATTTGCCAATTTTGCGAGGGAACATTTCTCCCCTCGCAAAAGTGCGAAAAAATTGGGTGAGTATTTTCCCCAATTATTTTTGAAAGTACACAAACTTTGCGAGGGAACGAGAATTCCCTCGTATAATGTCTACCATTTTGCGAGAGAATTTATTTTCCCTCGCAAAAATCCTTTCATTTTGCGAGGGAAACTATATTCCCTCGCAAAATAGTATATTAATATTTATATATATATTAAATATCTTTCTTTGGCTTTGCTCCGCCCCTCCCTCTGTAATTTGTAACCCTAATTTTTCATCGATCTCACATTCTCCCTCTCTCAAGTTTCAGCCGCGTCGTCAATTCAGCCACTCTCAGTCTCGTCCTCGTCGAATCGTTGATCCAGCCTCTCTCAGCCGCGTCGTCGATTCAGCCACTCTTAGTCTCGTCCTTGTCGAATCATTGATCCAGCCTCTCTCAGCCTTGTCGATTTCGATCTCACTCTCTCAGCCTCGTCGATCTCACATTCTCACTCAGCCTCGTTGATTTCATACTCTAAGCCTCTTAGAGTCTCAGTCGCAGCTACTTGTGGTGGTGGTGGTTCAGCGTTCGTCCGCTTGTGTTGGTTTGTGTTCGGCCAGATCTCCCTCTAACCGACAAATTGGTAAGTATAATTACAGAGGATTTAAGTGCATGGATAGATGAATCAAAGAAGATTGAAATAGCCTCTTTTTTGTCCCTTGTCTAGGGATTCTTCACTTCTTATTTCCTTCCAAGTTCCTTTTGAAAGCCATGAACTACAGAGCCACACTGTGTAAATGGGAATACGTGTATGTATGTATTTTGTAATTGGGGATTTGGGTGTGCTTCAGCTAGTTTTTTGATTTCCTCTGGAAATTTCCCAAACTGAAAGGAAATAATTTATGAATGAATACATGAAGTTTGAGTAATTCCTCTTGTTCTTTCTGGTTTCATTCTCTTGTTTGTTTTGTCGAATGATTGAAGAAAAATTCTAAGAAATTGCCTGCAACTGTAATGAGCATTTAGATAGACAAAATCATCTGATGATTTGAGTTTCAAAGTTCTCATGTGAATGTCAACGAGTGCTCTTCCTAAAAGGAAATTTGATATAAAAATTACGGGTTGGGTGTTTTGCCCAGAATGCCTTGAATCATATATTCATAATTATATCAAAACAGGAAATTTGCTATTTTCAGTGCTGGACTTCCTAATATTTCCCGGATGCTTGTTCCTTGTACATTAGTAACTGTTTTTATGATAGTCCTCATTGAATGGTTACATTTGTCAAGAATTTCTTGGATGATCTTGTTCTTGCAGTCAACTTGATAACAATAACTTCAGTGGGACAACCATTCCAACGTCTTATGCCAACATGTCAAAATTGTTGAAATTGTAAGTGCATTTTCATCCTGTCATCTGTTAGTAGATATTCATGTGTGAGGAGTAGACCTGAGAGGCAGGAGCGTTTATATTAAATTTTGTTTTGAAAAATGATATGGGATGCTGAAACCTATATGATTTCTCCTATGTAAAAATTGCAATTATACATAATGCAAATGTTAGCTGGGACAGAAAAAGGTTACAGGGTAAAGGCCAAAATTTCAAAATTAAAATTGCAGGCATTTCTGCTGGAAACCATATAAGATTTCCGGAAATAATAATGTAACTCTAGAAGATAACCAGTAGATAAAATCGTCGGTGCTTCTTGGCTTGAAGCATCTGAGAATATACATATTGTGAATATGCATTTTCTTAGGAGGGAATCAATAGTGTACATGAAAGCACCAAAGCTTCGTAGAAACGATTTTCCCTGTAAAATCTTGATTTTTTCTTTCTTACTTTACCGTTATGTCTATTATTTTTGGAATAATTGAACAAGTAGGAGCTGACTGCCTGATGATCATTTGAAGCATTTCCTTCTCCACTCTCTATTGAAGGACAAGGGTACGGGGCTGCCTCCTGATGGTGATGGCTATACCAATGGTGATCCTGACCAGACTGCTGCAGTTTAGACTTTTTTTAGTTTATTTTGGTTGAAACATTATACTTTGTAATATTTTGTTATTTCTATGTAAACTCTGATGCTTGTTACAATATCTTTTTATGATATATAAGTCTTTTTAATTTCTAATTTTTAATATCTTTTATGAAATTAATTAAATTTTTAAAATCATTTTTTTAAAAAAAAATTAATTGGGAAAATGTTTCAAAACTTTGCGAGGGAATAGGATTCCCTCGCAAAATTCAACCATTTTGCGAGGGACTAACATCCCTCGCAAATATAAAAATTTTGCGAGGGACAGAGATCCCTCGCAAAATCCAACATTTTGCGAGGGAAAAATATCCCTCGCAAAATTTGAAATTTGCGATGGATTAGTTCCCTCGCAAAAATTTCAGATTTGCGAGGGATATTTTTCCCTTGCAAAAATCCAAAATTTTGCGAGGGATTCCATTTTCCCTCGCAACTCTTGAAATTTGCGAGGGAAAATGGTTCCGCCGCTAAATCCAAATTTTGCGACGGAAATATGCATTTTTGCGACGGAAAATTGGTTTACGTGGGTGATTTTTGCGACGGAATTTTTTCCGCCGCAAACCGTTTTTGCGACGGAAATTTACTTTTTTGCGAGGGAAAAATTCCACCGCAAAAAACTGATTTTTTTGTAGTGTATGTTTTGCCCTAGGTGATATTGATTTAGCTGGACTATATGTTAAGTTGTAAACATCCATTATATGAAATCATCATTTCGTTTAAGTACACTACTTATAAAAAAACAAGTATACTCACATAAATTTAATTATAATATAATTATATTATCTTAAACAGTTAATTTTATTGTACACTCCTCTCAATTATATTATCCCTCTCTTTATGTCACAATAATCCAAAGAATTGATTTATTTTTTTCATAATAAATTATATCAATTAACATATTTATTATATAAATATTATAGCAAGAAAAGCTAAAATTTTTAAAAAGTAAAAAAAAAAACTTTCGATGGCGAAACGTTGCTACGGAATTCCAAATCCATCGCAATTTGCTACAGAATTGAAAATCCGTAGCAAATTGCGACGGATTTGGAATTCCGTAGCAAAATTTTGCAACGGAAAAATAAATCCGTCGCAATTTGCGACGGATTTGGATTCCGTAGCGAATTCCGTCACAAATTGCGATGGATTTTTTTCCATCACAAATTCCGTCGTTGTTTTGGCTTTTTCTAGTAGTGATATATGTGTTAGAAATAGGTTTAAAAGTACTTGACAAAACTTTCTCAAATCAAAATCATGTTTATCTTTTCATCAAAATGTATAATCTCTTACTACAATTATTGAAAATCAACTTTAAGCAACACAC
Source organism: Acacia crassicarpa (assembly GCA_034222035.1). Classification (NCBI taxonomy): domain Eukaryota; kingdom Viridiplantae; phylum Streptophyta; class Magnoliopsida; order Fabales; family Fabaceae; genus Acacia; species Acacia crassicarpa. The sequence goes on from JAWXYG010000015.1 coordinate 13,914,509, forward strand.
ACTATCTCTCAAACTCTCTTTATCTCACAATAATCCAAAAAATTAATCTATTTTTTCATAAAAAATTACATCAATAAATATATTTATTGTATAAATATCTTAAATAAAAAAAATCAAAAATTTTAAAAAAAAAAAAAGACTTTCAGCGGTGACATTAAGTCGCCGCTGAAACATACTTTTGGCAGCGACTTATGAGAGTCGCCGCTGAAAGTATGACTTTTGGCAGCGGCGACAACATAATGTCGCCACTAAAAGTACGACTTTCAGCAGCGACAATTTTTGTCGCTGCCAAAAGTCAAAACTTTCAACGGCGACATTAAGAGTCGCCACCGAAAGTCACCACTAAAAATCTTTTTTTTTTGTAGTGTCTTTATTTTAGTCAAAAATTATATCATTCATCATTTGGAATTCTCCAAAACCATTTTAATTTTAAATTATCAATTGGATTGGTGACGTTGATGGATGAAGTTAAAAGAAAAAGGGGGGGGGGGGGGGGAACACAGCTCATGGTAGTGCGTGCGGCCATCATTCTCTTTCAACAATTCAGAAGTTGCAGCATTTACCTCTTTGAACTAACCAAGTAAACCCTAATAACAGTCAAATAAAAGATGATGAAAACTATTTGAGAAGCATTAGTCTTGTTTAAAAATTTAAATACTCCTTCCCCGTTAATATAGGATCTAATAGGAGTTGATCTTGTTCTAAAATATAAGATCCAATTTTCATATTTTTTTAATATTTTTCTAATTTACCGCTATTGATACTCCTTAAATAATAATCAAGAGGAAGGTGGAGGGAATTAACAAAGATGATATGAGTGTTTCAAAATAAATATGGTTTATTAATTAACTTAACTTTCTTAATCTAATTATTAGATAAATAGGTCTTACATTATAACTAGAGGGAATAATTAATGAAAACCTTTTTGTGGAATAAAATTATTATTCCCACATGTTCCAAATATAGAAGTTAAAGAACTAATTTATAAAACAATTAAAAATTTGTTAAATTAGTTGTTTATAAAAATATGTGTCTCAGTTCTCTAAATCAGTTTGGTCAAAAACATAAATTTGAGAAAGAAAATGAACTGAGGTCTTAAGTTAGGATCAAAGTGAACTCTTAATCAATTTATATAATATTTAGGAATAGAGGAAGTAATTAATTAGGCAGTAAAACAAAAAAACCAAACATACTCTTTATTGTTTACCTTCATACCAGGGGTGGAGGGAGGGGAGGGATAGGGGTGGCCCATGCACCTCCATAAATTATAGAAAAGGACCCAAAGTTTTAAGAAATGTCATTTTACTATTATAATATTTTAAATTTTTTTACTTTAGTCCCTACTAAAAATTTCATGTATAGCTAAAATGAACATATTAAAATCTTTACAAGTCTTAGATGCAATTTTGTGAATACCTAAATTTTATTTTATAATTTTCACCCCTCATAATTGCCATTCCTGGCTCGGCCTATGTTTCATACATTACTCAACAAACATATCAACCTTCATATATAATTTCCTTTAAATTATTGTTATTCTTTTTCTCCTACTCTTTAATGTTCTTGCTGGAAGCCAGCAACATTTTTTGCTACACCAATATTCATTGAACCACCAAGAACGTGTTCAATTTGAATTTTATGGATTCATGTGTGAAATAATAATTATCATGGCTGTCACAAATAAAGTTTATAGTAAAACGCTATATATACTTTTATATATCTATTCCTACAGATTCAAATATCCTTTTAGTATGTCAAGCACCTCGTAACGCGATGACACTAGGGCCAGCCTTAGGAGTTGGACTTCCCCCTTGTTCAGGGTTCGAGCCATGTCTCCCCCTCCCCCACTGGCTATATCAACAAAAAAAAAAAGATCCTTTCAGTATCTCATTCGGGTTCTTGGATGTTTAATTTAGTTTTTTTTCCTGGTCAAATTTAAGTTCGATATAGAGTGTAGACATGATGTAAACCAACATAGATAGGATAGTTATTGTTGCTGACTTGAAAAGTCAACTAGTTCTTATAATTAGGACCGAAGGGAGTATAATATTAAAGTTTGGTGCAATTAGTAGGGGTAATATTGGAAGTTATCTAAATTGTAGAACAACTATGTTGACTTTAACTGTTTTTATTAATTTGTGAGAATTGTTAGTTGATGTCTTATAATAAGGACCAGAAGGAGTAATTATTTTAATTTCATCGTCTAATTTTTATTTTAAAAAAAATAGTATTAATAAGTACTTAATAAAATGGAAAATAAAGCTGATCAAAAGTTTATTCAAGCTATCATAACAACAACGAGAAAAACAAAAACAAAACAAATTTACCAAAAGAAAGAAAAGAAAAGAAGCAAAGTGTGCCAAACATGCATGTTCTTCATATGAAACCACATGATTAGTTGAGTTTGCATTACAAGAAGGAAGAAATTACACGCAACCTCTTTGTTCAAGTTTACCATTATTCAATTTTATAAGCATAAACACCGTACTTCCAATGTCTTATAAGGAAAGCTGTAATTTGGTTTCAATAACCAATAAATCTGCTATTAAATGTCTCATTACTATGTTTGAGAATTTTATTGTGTGGAAAATATAACATAGTTTTACACTACATTTGATCTTTAATATAAGATATAATTGACAAATTTTGAGAGATTACAATTTATAATAGCTAAATAAATTACTTAATCATAATATATGATATATAATTTTTCTAAAATACTTATATGTATCATTAGATTAAATATATGTTCATAAGTTAGGCAAATTAGTCTTAAAAAATTATAAATCTAAATACTTTAAAGTAATTTATTACACTTTTTAATCATAAATATAAGACACAGCTAACTTTTTTCTAGAGATTAAAAAAGCTAAATAAATTACTTAATCATATCATATATTATGTATCATTAGATTATATATCAGTTTATAAGTTAGACAAAATAGTTTAGAGACAAAAGTGACAAATATAAATTTTTAAAATAATTTAATCAACTTTCTTATTATCTACAAAAAGTCTAACTCTTTCTTATATTTAAGATAGAAGGGACTAGTTTCTTTAAGAGAAAATGACAGAAAAATATCACTTAAACTTTAAAATTCTATTGACAACAACAATAGTGAGATTAACAGAGTCAGTAAAGCAATTGATAACTCATTTTACTTGAATCATCTATTTAGGATTTTAAAGTTCAAGTGGTATTTTCTTGGGATTTCCCCTTTCTTTAATCTCCTCAAATTAATTAATCCACTTAGGTGTTTGGAAACCTCCAAAACCTAGGTTTCAAAAACTATTTTCCGTAACAAAACTTATATCACATACTTACCTTGTAAATCCTAAAAGCTATTAAATTTTAGGCTCACAATTTAGATAACACCCAAACCATGGTTTTATATATAAACCCTTTTTTCAAAAACTGAGACAAAACTTTTTTCATATATTTATATCGTAAATCGTAAAAGTTATTCTCAAAAAAATAATCCAAACACGTAGGATCATCATTCCGACTAGCAAAACACCAATCTGTCCTGCACTAGATTACTTTTTATATTTTTATTTTATTAAGCTTTAATTATAACAACCACTTGCTTCGATTGATGCATTGAATGTGACTATACAAAAAATCTTACCTGTAGTATCGTGATAGCTGTGTTTTAGAGAGAGAAGGTCCAACTTCTCTCTTCTTCTCTACCGCATCTCTTCGTAATCTTCTTTCAATTCCCTCGCCGGTCGCTTGTGATGCAAGTCGCTGGCGAGCACCCTTCTCGTTCCTGGAGCGAGCTTCTCCCTCTCCTTCTTCATATTTGATCTGCCGAGGTGAGAGTTTTCTGGTTTTCTATGTTTTTGTTTCTTTTTTTGTAGTATGGGGTTTTATGGTGGTGTTCTTGTCTCTAGAAATAAACAGATCTGTCAGATCTGAGATCAAATCCTCTTGGTTGGATGGTTATTTGGACATTATGAGGTCCAACTACCTCTTGGTAGCCCAGATCTACATTCTTGGGGGAAGATCTAAAGAGGTGTGGTTTGGTTTGTGGTCGATGTCACCTGATCTGTTTGATCAGAGGAGCAGAATTATTTTTCAGGACATCAAGAGTCTTCTTTCTTCCAAGGTTGGGTTTTCTGGTTTCTTTACCCCAAGATGGGGTACCCAATTAGCTGATTTAATTGCAGCTATTGCTTTTAAGATTGTGTGCCCTTTAAGATGAGTTTTTCAACCAACACTCTCTTGTTCGTCACTTCTAACCTTGGGTTTCGAGGAGGCTAATGATATTCATGGTTCTACTTCTACTCTTATATTTTTAATGTACGGTGCTTGGCTAATATTGTATCCAGTGTTTTTTGTTGTTGTTGTTGTTATGTTAGTTGTATTTGTTTTAGATCTGTTTGTAGTCACTGTTATGTATTGTATCGTTTTGGAGTATTAATATATATATCCTTTGGAAAAAAAAAAGTGGCTATACAAAGATATACATTTTTTTTTAAAAAAAAAAAGAGCGCATAGACTTGCACGTCATCTGCTACACGCAAGAGAGACTAAGAAAGCTTCTTGAGCAAGGATTAGTAGACTTTTAATTAATTACACATTAATTATCATGTTCAGTGGACAGGCACGCACAAGGCTTGAAAAGGAATGTTGCATATACAATTACTTTTATTAAAAAAGTATCATGTTGGGTTATATTTATTCATACCTTTTTTTATTTTTGACCAGATGTTATCTATATATGCATTATCTTATACTTCTAATGTAAAATATATATAAAAATTGCACAATTCAAATGTTATAATTCATATATGCGAGAGATCCCCTTAATTATTCATCACTAATTTCGCAAACACTTGTTTTAGGGGAAAACAACAAAATAGCCTATATTTGTAGAAAATTGCTATATTACACAAAAATACCCAATTTTACGTCATATATATCACATCTCTAACCTTTGAAGCCTCATAATAAATGTTACTAAACTTTTACCTTTATGAAATGATGAGTTTATATTTTATGATTAAATAGGTGTATATTTTATGAGATTTGATTGTAATTATTGATATTATATATCTATTTAATTATCTTTTATGAACGTTTCCATAATTGAATGAAACTTGGGATCAAAGAATAAATCGACATAAAATCTACTCATATCTTTTTTTATTGTGCAGGAAATATTAGCTGATTTGGAATGAAATAAAAAAGGCAATAAGAGGATATGCAATCAGTCAAATTCAGTGGTCTCATGCAAGAAAAATAGAAACAAAATCAATTGTGTGATCTGATGGAGTAAATTACAAGATATGAGATATCTTTGTAATAAGTAAAAGAGAATCAATGACCCAAGATCTAAATTATTATAAATAAGGAAGCAGAGACAAGCAAAAGGAGGACAGAGCAGAAAGATCGGGAGACGCAGAAAGAAGGGACAAAGAAGCAGAGAAGTAGAGGCTGAGCGTTTCGGTCTTCATCATTTCCACGGAAGGACGGAAGGACTGTGGAGGCGACGAAGAAATTTTCTTTCCTCTCTCTTCTTCTTCTTCTTTGAACCTGAATTTTCATTTTTTTTTTTTATGGATTTGAATAAAGCCATGTGTGGCTAGTTGGTTTTGCAACCTAGAGAATCTATGAACTTGTTTGGGTTTTAGAGATTATTCCCACTTTTTAGTTTTGATTAATTTTATTCAGTTTATTTAATCCTGTGTTTATCGCTATTGCTTAGTGAGTGGCCACCATTGGGCATGTTTTGGGGATTTAGGGTTGGACTTGGAAGAGGGAATCCTAAATTGACCTTGGGAATAAATAATGTGGAATTAGGTTTTAATTTAACGTGAAGTTAGGTTTTAATCTAATTTGCGTCTAGGATAGGAATATACCTAGAAGCTCCGCATAATCAAATTAGAGTGAGCCCGATTTAAAACGCGTCTTACTTAATTGTGTGAGGCATTACATAATTAATTAAGATAGGTATATAAATGGACCGGAAGGCATTTATAGACATTAATACTCTAGATTAACTGATTAGATTAAGTCAAAATTAATTTAGTGGGGATAAAATCTAAAAATCAAATAAGGGATTAGTGACTCTAGGTTGCCCATTTAATTATTGTGGTAATTTTCTTATTTTTATTTTAGTTTTAATTTCTTTTTCTTAATTAAATTCAATTTTTGTTTTCCTCAACTTAAACGAAATTGTGAGATTAATGCTTAACTAAAGTTGTGATACCAAGTCCTCGTGGGAACGATATCTTACTTACTCTTTATTACTTGATACGGCCCGTGCACTTGCGGAGTTTTTTTAGGCTTAAAGTTTTGCCCTATCATGAAAATAACTCAAACTATTTATTTTGCTCATTACATATCGGCGAACAACTTTAACTCAGTTGCATATAATATAACATCCCTCATCTTAAAAATCATAAACTCAATTGTTGTAACAAAGAAATCATCAGCTCTAACAGATAAACCCCCTAGTCTCCCGATAAAGTTAGGGATAGGAGTGGTATAAAGTTGTCCTTTTAGTGAAGATCTTAATTTTACTTTCATAATACAAGTTTCATGGTAACTACCAAGTAATTTTAAGCAATCCAATATGGCTTCATTTCATTAAATTTAACAGTCATTTTAACGACAACGGTTGATGCTCAATATCTAAAAGTTGAGGGCGTGATTTTTAAAATTTAAAGATGATGAGGCTTTTATATATGCAATTAATTTAAAGTTGATAAGGGTTTTATTGTAATTTTTTTTACATAAGATATAAAGTTGAGGGATTTATATAATTTAACCTTAAAAAAGTTATCATACTAAGCATGGTAGTGAAAACGTAGATTTTACCTGAAAACGGAAGGAGATTGAAAAATCGTAAAACGTAAAATCGTAACGTAAAAAAATCGTAAAAACTTAAAAGCGTTTGGAAAATTAGTAAAATCATTTTAATGGAAAAAAATCGTAAAAACGTAAAATCGTAGTGATGAATCGAGTTTTTAACTACCATGATACTAAGTTATAGTTTGTTAGAGAAGGATAAAAGCTAAAAGTAGATTTTGGGGGGGGGGGGGGAAGAATCATCGTCTAGTAATAATACAAAAACATTAGATTGAGGGAATGCTTTTTTTTGCTCGAAATTGAGGGAATGCTTTTTTTTGCTCGAAATTGATGGAATGCTTGAGTAAGGTGTGTAATATGTATTGAGGGAAAAAGAATCAATTTGCTTAGTAAACTTTCCTTGCATGTGATTTTCCTTTTTGCAGGGTACCTTTTGACTATTTCCGTCAAAATATATATAATGTTGTGAAGGACATGATATTATATATTCCAATATAATTAGATAATGCTCCCTCTAGTCCTTATTATAAATCACCAACTAGCAATTGTATTTAGTCTTTTTTATAAAGCACTTATTTATTTCTAAAGCGCATTAATTATTTTTTTTATGTATGCCCATAATTAATAAAGGCTGTGGTGGATGAGAGTAGTAATTAATATAATATTAGAGTTTACTGCAATTAGTAGGGGTAATATTGTAAGTTACTTAAATCGTACAACAACTTTATTGACTTTAACTGTTTTTATTGGTTTATGAAAATTATTAGTTGGTACCTTATAATAAAGATCAGAAAGAATAATAGACATCCCACAAGGAAAAATTATTTTTTGTTTAGTCTTTATTTTCGTCCAAACCGTCCACCCTCATGTGATGAGTTACTATTTGAATCCTAGGATTTGTGATACATGTGGGGGCAACAGAAACTTTTGAATCTGGACACCCTTGATCCAAAATCAAGCAGTGACATTTGACTCTTCAATTCTCTTATCAGAAACATGCATTCTGTTGGACATCATGGTCGGTGAACTTGTCTTATTAGGCACGTGTTGAAATTTTAGTCTCAAATAATGTATTACTCAAACTTAATGGACAAAAAAAATTTACCGAGAGAAGTACTTTAAATTAGATATGACAGTAATCATACTTAAATTAACAATAATTAGATGTAGTAAGTGGGTTAACCATGATGCTCAACACCAATTGAATGGTAGAGGAAACTTCAAATTTGGCCTTCTCTTCTTATGCTACAATGAATATATACACAACACACCTTCGCTTGGCCTCCTTTTGAAGTTTCGTAGTCTTTTTCCTTTCGGTTGTTTCCTAATGTTGTTCTTTAGCCTCACGCTTGTCACTTTTTGAGGCAAATCAAAACCAAGATTATGTACTTCAAATAAAACTAAATGAAGGGGTAAGAAAAGAAAAATCGAATAAAATCAGATATTTCGTTATTTAAATTTCATCCTCATTTTAAAGATGCGGATAAAATGCTCAATTTTTTTCCTTCTTACTTTGCATGATCCAGATAAAAATTGGATAATTCTTATTTCATTTCATTTTATTCTTAATATTTCATAGCATAGTTTTTTGCATTTATACCCACAATATTATTAAGGAATAAAATCAATTTTTTGGGGTCAAAATCAATGATTATATGTTGAGCCAGTTTGGACCAAACACGCGCAATTAAATTTGGGAACCCATTTAGAACCCGGAACCATTTTTTAGAAAACTGAGCAGGTTTTTAGCTGGACAAAAGAGAAAAGATGGAAAATAAAAATAAAAAGAAATTGATGATCTAAGAAATGCGCAAAATATTTTCAAACCATTCTTTCATTAAAAGCTTTATGAGTATATTGTACTGTTACTAAATTGACAATTAGGCTTGTTATGAATTTATTTTATATATACAGACACATTATACATAAAACTATATTTTATTTAAGGTTAAAGTATAATTTTCATTCCTTAACTCCAAAAAGTATATTTTTGGTTCTAAATTTCTAACACCATTAATGTTACTAATAAAAAATGCAACAAGCTCAAATAATATGCTAATAAAGCATATTTAAATTTTAGTTTGTTAATATAATATATTTATATTATTAAATTAAAATAAACTAATAAATCGCTTCAAATAAAATCATAAGCTGCAAATAGAATCATAATTTTAATATTTATTAGATTATTAAACTGATTGTTTTTTTAATACAATCCATGTTTTGATATTGACTGCTTCATTAGGTTTTTATATATTTTTTAATTTACACATATTTTAATTTTAATATTAATAATACAGTCATCACATAAGTTTACCACGTCCACAATTTCTATTGCAACATTACCAATCTCAGAATTATATGATCAAAAATATGTTTTATAAAGTTAAAGGACTAAAAATATACCTCATATAAACTTAAAAAGCTACAACTATACTTTAGCCTGTATTTAATTATTTAATTATTATATTATCATTGCCAGTATATCCAGTTGAGTCCTAATTAAGATTCAATTTGACATCCAGTCCGTTTTCATATACTGCGAGCCAAACGCGCTTGAAAGCATGAAAACACGTTTTTAACTTTTCAAGCTCATCCCACAAAACTGAGCAGCCTTCATGATTCCTCTGACCATCCTGAAAGGCTCCTCCTCTAAATTTTTTCTCTTCTGAAAGGGGAAAGAAACAAAACATGATACTACCTCCGGTCATAGTTATAAAAACATTTTTCTAGAGTAATTTATGCAACAAAAGTTTTATAATGAAGATCATAACTAGGGAGTAGCTTTTAAGTGTCCACATGTACGTAATTCATATCTTTGTGGCAGCTAAAAAGCGCTGATTCGATTCATACATCAAATAATGGGCTCATTTGGAGAGATCTTTAAATAGTTTACAGTAAAAAAAAAGTAGCAGTAGGAAAAAAAAAAAGATTGAGTTTTAAGTTCGTTGGGTTTTTTTAAAAAAAAAAGTTTCTAAAAGTCTGTTAAGGAAAAAGGTCTATGGGGTAGCTTTTTTAAAAAAGTTTTTAACTTTTTAACGTGGGTCCCGCCACTTCTATCATCATCAATCTAAACACAAATTATATTTATAACCTGACCTTTTTTTTTAACTAGGCTTCTAAGAAAAGTTAGATGAAAAATAAGTTACCGCTTCTAACGCTAATCTAAACAGGCCCGAATGTCCTAAACAGAAGCTAACACTACAACAACAAAATTCATATATAAGCCGCCAATGAGAGTTGACATAGATGGTAAGGGATTCAGGACTAGGCCCTTGGATCGTGGTTTCGATCCCCTCTGCCGTCGTTGGGACTCCTTTGGTAGGCGATCTCGTAAGTTCCCAGTAAGCTCTCATAGAGCCCGGAGCCGTACCCTGGTCTTGGTGGGGGACTGATGCCGAACCCCTCCAAAACTTTTTCAGTATTAAAAAAAAAAAACAGAATTCATAAAAACTCACTATTTTCCAGATCTCCTTGTCTATGATATCTCGCATCATCTGTATGGGGATAAGTCCTTCGGTTCTGATCGCTTCTTTGTTTAGATCAAGGCTTATGAAAAACAGGGTAGGCAATCCTCGAACCTGAAACATGATCAATGTTGTTATATTGAACCTGGCGGTACATTTAAAAACTAAATCCATTGGATCTAAGTCACTTCCAAGAGTTTGATAGAGAAATATATAAAGAACAAATTATGAGAGAGTAATTTAAGACAAAATAGGTCAAAGTCTATTTATTATTGAGACAAACTCAAAAAGGATTTTATAAAAAGGGACAAACTTATTAAAATAAAGGATATCTTATTGACAAAACGAATAGACCCAAAATATATGAATTATCATTTATCAAAAAGTAAGTACAATGTTCACACTTTAGGTCCCTATTTATAAAGGCTCTAAAGAGAATTAAAGCCCATATATAAAAGCCCATATACACTAAAGAAATATCCACAATACTTTTAAATGTTGCTTTCTACACTCCCCCTCAAATTAGGAGGAGGGAATACATTAACTGTGCCTAATTTGCTAAGCAACCTGCTGTGAGCTTCCTTGCCCAAAGCTTTAGTGAATATATCCGCTTCTTGATTTTGCGAACTAACATGTTGTAAATCAATTAGACCTCCTTGAAGTTTTTCTCTGACAAAATGAAGGTCTATCTCAATGTGTTTAGTTCGTTCATGAAAAACAGGATTCGAGGCAATGTGAATTGCTGCCTTACTGTCACAATACACACTAACTGGACCTGTAGTTGGAATTGATAAGTCTCTAACCATTCCGGTGGCCCAAACCACTTCTGCAACTCCCGGAAGTATCAATTTTTAGTAATGATCAGGGTTAAAGCACAAAACGACAATTTATAAAATTAAAGGATTGAAATGAAACCTTATCTAAAGTTGAATGACTAAATAAGTAAATGTACACTTTTACCGGTAAACATAAATGTATTTAATAATAGGCTAAAGTATATTTTTAGTCATTTAAGTTTTACATAAGGCATATTTTTAGTCTCTTAACTTTATAAAGAATACTTTTGGTCTTAAAATTCTAACACAATTAATGTTGTTAACGGAAAACGCTGACAAAGCGAACTCAAGTGATGACTAATAACATTTAATTACACAAGTTTTATATATTCTTCAATTTACCCATATTTTAAATTTAAGTTTCATAGCTTTTAATTACACAATCATCACTTAAGTTTATATATACCGTTATCACTTGAATTTGCATTTTCTATTAAAAAAAATAACAGTATTAGAATTATAGGATTAAAAGTATACTTTATAAAGTTAAGGGACCAAAAGTATATTTCATATAAACTTAAACGACTAAAAGTATATTTTAACCTTAATAATAAAATACTTGAAAAGGCCCACAAACTACAAACACCCAAAAAAAAACATAATTAATTTGAACAAAAAAGGCTCAATATACACTTCTTTAAGTAAAACCATGTATTATTCAAACTTAATGGACAAAAAAATGTTACTGAGAGAATTACTTTAAATTAGATATGACAGTAATCATACTTAAATTAACAATTAGATGTAGCAAGTGGGTTAACCCATGACGCTCAACACTAATTGAATGACAGAGGAAACTTCAAATTTGGCTTTCTCTTCTTTTGCTACAATGAATACATACACAACACACCTTCACTTGGCCTCCTCAAAAGTTTCATAGTCTTTTTCCTTTCAGTTGTTTCCTAATGTTGTTCTTAGCCCCATGCTTGCATTGTCACTTTTTGAGGCAGATCAAAACCAAGATTATGTACTTCAAATAAATTAAAACTAAATGAAGGGGGAAGAAAAGAATAATGGAATAAAATCTGATATTTCGTTATTTAAATTTCATCCTCATTTTAAAGATGAGGATAAAATACTCAATTTTTGTTTCTTACTTTGCATGATCCAGATAAAAATTGGACAATTCTTATTTTATTCTTGATATTTCATAGCATAGTTTTTTGCATTTATACCCACAATATTCTTAAGGAATAAAATCAATCTTTTTGGGTCAAAATCAATGATTAAATGTTGAGCCACTTTGGACCAAACACGAGCAATTGAATTTGGAGTAAGAAAAATGTTTTTCGTAGTTGAGCTAAGTTGGACTGAAATTGAGCTGCCATTGTGTTGGAACCCGGAACTAGATTGGGAAACAAAACCATTTTTAGAAAACTGAGCAGGTTTTGAGCTGGAAAAAAAAAATTTAAAACTTGTAAAAAACTAAAATGCGCAAGATATTTTCAAACCATTCTTTCATTAAAAGCTTTATGGAGTATACTGTATTGTTATTAAATTGACAATTACGCTTGTTATGAATTTATTTTATACACACACAATATACATAAAACTATATTTTATTTAAGGTTGAAGTATACTTTGCGTTGCCTAACTCCATAAATTATATTTTTTGTCCTATATTTTTAGCACCATTAATGTTATTAACCAAAAATGTTAACAAGGCATATTTTAATTTTAATTTTTTAATATAATATATTTTATATTGTTAAACTAAAATAAACCAATAAATTGCTTCAAATAAAATCATAATTTTAATATTTAGATTATTAAACTATTTTTTAAAAATATAATCCATGTTTTGATATTAACTGCTTCATTAGCTTTTTATATATTTTTCAATTTACACATATTTTGAATTTAATATTAATAAAATTTAATAATACAATCATCACACTTGAGTTTATCACGTCAGCATTTTCTATAGCAACATTATAGATATAAAAATTATATAATAAAAAATATACTTTTTAAAGCTAAGGAACTAAAAGTACACCTCATATAAACTTAAAAAGCTACAACTATACTTTCTCCTGTATTTAATTATTTAATCGTTATATTATCATTTATGCAGTTGAGTCTTGAAATTCAATTTGACATCGAGTCCATTTTCATATATTGCGAACCAAAGGAGCTTAAAACATGAAAACACGTTTTTACCTATTCAAGCTCATCCCACAAAACAGAGCAGCCTTCAACAACCACAACCATATATTCTATGAATCGAATGTAAATTCATGGTTCCTCTGACCATCCCGAAAAGCTCCTCCTCTCGCATGGCTTCTTTGTTTGGATTAGGGCTTATGAAGCACAGGGTAGGCAATCCTCGAACCTGAAACATGACCAATGTCTGTGTTATATTGAACCTCCTACATTTAAGAACTAAATCCATTGGATCTAAGTCACTCCCAAGAGTTTGATAGAGAAACATATAGAAAACTAAATGAATTTAACTATTGTGAGGTTATTATCTTGAAAGAGTCTTCTGGCCCCAAAAAAAAAAATTATCTTGAAAGATTAGAACATCTGATGCCAAAAAATATATACATTGCACATTTAATAAGAGGCAAGTTAGAAACAATTTGGAGGTTAAAATCATGGATTAAATCATTCTACAAGTGATGAAGTTTAGATATTAAGGCTCAATTATACAAAAAGACGATAAAACTGACAGAGATGTTAATTATAAAATTAGACTAGGTAGTTTAAATGAAGAGATTTATTGAGTTATTTGTGATCAAATGATATCTAATAAATTAAATAGAAAGTGTTATTGTACTAATAAAAGACCAACACATACATTATTGGCTTTAAAGGGGTATCACAAGTATTAAGTACGGTTCTGAGCAAAAAAACAGTATTAAGTAGTGAAGGCTCAGTAAAATATTTTGACGAATTAAAAATTAAGATGAGTACATGATGTGGCAGATATAAGATATTGGGCTTTTTTACTAAAATAATATTTTTTAAAAAAAAAATTACCAATTTAGAGCACTTTTAAAACTATTTACTAAAGTAGGGTTGTTTTGGCCCAATCCTGTCAGAAAATATGATGGACGGCAGTCTGACGCCACACGAGTGGCGTCAGACAGTCTGACGCCACTTATTAAAATAATAATTTTTTTAAAAAAAAAATCAATTAATTGGTGTTCAGAGTGTCTGACACCACAGGTTGTGGCGTCAGACAGTCTGACGGCACTAATAGTATCGTCGTACTTCCTAAGGGAATTGGGTCAAAACAATCCTACTTTGGTAAATAGTTTTAAAAGTGCTCTAAATTGGTAAAATTTTTTTTAAAAAATATTATTTTAGTAAAAAAGCCTAAGATACTGTATCTTCTGCTTGTGATTTGCCAGATCCGGATCAGTTCACTGTAACAAATTTTCCGACCAAATTATTTTTCTATTCTTAAAAATTCACTTATGAGGGTCCTCCATAGTCTGGGGCCCACAAGGCGTCTCCGGCTCCGACCTATCCTATAAATGAATACTCTCCCTCACGATCCCCTAACTCCTTTTAGCAAAACGTTTCATTCTTTGATTCTCATTCTTGGTTCCGTAATCGCCGTCACCGTCTCCTGATTAGCTACGACCACAGTCTCCGGCGGAGAAAAGGATCAGTTTCTTTAAAGAGACGGTTGAGAAAGATTGATGCGGATCAGATCAAAATACAACAGAAGATACCTTCGGTGATTCCAGAAAGTAAGAGCATGGAAAGGTGTCATGGCTTACGGTCTATTGTGATTCTGGTAGCTCTAACGGCGTCGATGGTGGTGTTGCCGTTGATGTTACCGCCGCTTCCTCCGCCGCCGCTGGTGTTTCTGTTCTTTCCCGTGGGGATATTGGCCGCGCTAATGTTATTAGTGTTTTCGCCTGTGGAAGCTCGGGTGGAAACGTCGTCGTTTAGGTGGCGGTTGTAGAGTAGTGAATGGTTTGTGCGGCGTTCGTGATCGCCGCCACGTTTCACTTTTTTTGTTTTTTTAAAGGCTGGCCTCTGTGATTGATTATCCGCGTGAAAATTGTGACCTATTTTCGTCTTTACATCAAAATTGTAAACTCGGGGGGCAAAAAATTTTCATTCATTATAACATATGTGGTGAATGAGGAGATATATAGAGGGATAGTTTTGTTAATTTTTCATGGCCCCTATTTGTTAAAAATTTTATTGTTATCATTTAGATTCATTTTAATTTTAAAAATGAAAAAATATTTAATTTTAATCCATTTCAATTTTAATATGATATGTTTAATTTACAGTTTTATTGTTTTCATTTAGCTTAATTTGATTACTTAATTTAGTGCGCTTGTTATACTTGGCCAAAAGTATGATGATACATAATTTTAATTTCATCCTCTAATTTTAATAAGAAAAATTATGTACTTAAAAATAAAATGGGAAATAAAGCTGATCAAAAGTATTCAAGTTATAATAATAATAATAATAAAAGATCAAATATGAGAACCAATCTTTGTGCCAAAAATGCATGTTCTAATGAAAATTAATGAACAAATAAATTAGATGTTACTAAAAGAAAGAAAATAAGACAAGCAAAGTGTGCCAAACATGCATGTTCTTCATATGAAACCTCATGATTAGTTGAGTTTGTTCTCTTGATACCTTACTTTGCATTAGTCAAGTTTAGCATTATTCAATTTTATAAGCATAAACACCATATTTTTAATGTCTTATATTAAAGGCAATAAAGGTGAAAAGTCTACATGATGTAGGACGTAATAAAGAGGATCATCCGGATTAAAATAATCAGAAAAGAGAAATAGCATCATATGAAGCCGAGAAGGAAAACTGTAGTCTGGATTCAAAAACCAATAAATCTGCCATAAAATGAAAATCTAATAATCTATTTATCCTACCTAATACAAAATAATTACAAAATTAATTAAATATAATCTAAGAAAAATCCCAAAAAAATATCACTTGAATTTCAAAATCTTAAAGCAAAACAAGTTGTCAATTGCTTTACTGTTCTTATTAATCCTATTAATGTTATTGCCAACAAGGTTTTAAAGTTCAAATGGTATTTATTTGTTATTTTCTTATAATCTAAAAGATAGTGGTGGAGACAATATAAAAAAACCACACACACAAACACATATACTAAGCTCGTAGTCTATATGTTATTTGTTAGTTTTCTATGTTTTGATGATAACAGTTAGGGGTTTAAACTTCTCATATTGCATGAGAAAAAGAAGATTCTTACACACACATGAAATAGTGGGACCTACATGTAATACCCTAAAATTTATATTCATTATAAATATTATATTTTGGCAAATAATACCTATTAAAAATAGGAGAATATGTTGTCTCCAATTTTTTAGTTTATTTTATTTCTTGGGCAAATTTTCTCTAGAATTTAAATAGGGCAAAACCCAATTTTCTAATTTACATTAGGGATCATAAATTGCCGTATAATTATTAAAATAATACATGGTGCATAAATGACTATGAAAAGCCAAAGAGTTGTGAGGAAATAATTAAACCAATTAGAGAAAATTGCCAATAATTAGTGGATGATTCAATCTACATTAATTGAATTAATTTCATAAACATTCATAATTAATGTAGTGGCATATGTTAAAGGCATAGTTAAGGATGTGTTATCTTAATTAGGAACTAATGGCTAGTGAAGGACTAAGATTAGCATAAATGAGTTTTTAAGAACAATGATTAATCTAGGAACCCATCATATTTTGACAATTACACTTAATAGCATATTAGGGATGCTAATTAAGATTAGATATAGAGGGTTAGGATTGAACCTCATAAAGCTAAATCTAATGGCCTTAATTAATTACCTAACTAATCCTAATCCATGTGATAGAAAATGGACCAATGAGAGACTTTGACTCTAACTTGTAAGACTCAACAAAAACACAAAATGAGAGACAAAAGTTGATGAAGGGGGAGGGGGAACACTACAAGAAAAAAGGGTTTTAGCGACGGAAAAAATCCGTCGCTAAACCCTCAAATTCCGTCGCTAAATGAATTAGTGACGGAATTTGCGACGGATTTTTTCTGTCGCTAAAAAGTGGTCGCAATTGCGCAATTAGCGACGGAATTATTTTCCGTCACTATTAGCGACGGATTTAAATTCCGCCGCTAATAGCGACGGAAAATAATTCTGTCGCTATTAGCGACGGATTTCAAATCCGTCGCTAAATTCAAATTGGCGACGGAATAATATTCCGTCGCTAAATTCAAATTAGCGACGGATTCAGTTTCTGTCGCTAATTTGATTATTTTTTTTTAAAAAAAATATTTATTATTTTCTTTAATTAATTTTTTTTAATTTTCTTTGAAAATTATATTATTTTAAAAATAATTATATTCTTTTCCATTATTCTTTTAAATTTATTTATTTTATTTTTTAATTTTGTTTAAAAATTATATAATAAAATATTTAAAAAAAATTATATAACATACATACCGAATCTTCATAACACAGAGTATAAAATACATTATAAATATAGTGTTTCAATAGAGATGTACTAAAAAAGTAATCTAAACAGCAGCATCCTCATCATCATCATCAGCAGGAGGATCACCTTCAGGAGGCGGCATCGGACCCTTGTCTTTCATTAGGGCCATGATTTGACGCTGCATCTGTCTAACCATCTCCTGTGTCTGGTGGAGCTCAATGTCTGTGTTCATTTGTTTTTGCTTTGTCTCGTTCAGCTCAACTGCTTGTGACTCGATAATTGTCTTCATCCTCATCAACTCATCTGCCAAAAAATTAGGAAATATAATTATCTTTTTTGCACTGCATTTAAATGAACCAGAGAATGAAAATGTTACAATGAATATCAAATGTATTACGTTTACCTACAGAAACACATTCGCTACTGCTGGATGTGGAGCGCTTTGATTCCCTAAGTCGGCTGGCATAGGAACCTAACCCGAAGACTCTACCTTTGCTGTTAAATCCACCCGCAGCCTGGAAGAATAGAGTCTCGTTATCGGACTGAGAGGATGAGGGCTGGGTTCCACTCTACGAGTCTCTCTCTTGAGTCAGCCTCAGATAGTTGCCCTATAAACAAAAAAAGACATCACAAAAAAAGCCGATGTGAAATGAAATAAACATGTTGGTGTCCAAAACAAAGAATCAATACAATATAAATGTCTCACCGCCACTTGCTCCGCCCTGGCGTTAATCCATATCTTCTCACCCCCTTCAGTTTGCTGGGTATGGGTCTGCTCAAAGGCACGCCACTCAACTTCTTCTGGTGGAACATCCCCAGACTGTGCCTGCAAACACATGAAAAATCGTTAACAAATTGTTTCAAGGTACAAAACATTGAATACTTTAATAGAAAATAACGTGTACTCACAATTTTCCGACAATGCTCACTCAACGGAATGGACCCGCCAGCATATGAAGGTCCCACCTGCTTGGCCCTATTCTCCTTACTTTTCCGACTTCTATTATTAAATTTCTCATCGTTCTCCCACTGTGCAAGTAATAGGCTTGCAGTGTCAGGGTCAACCCAATCTGTCTTGCCCACACCCTTTCTCAATTTATGAAATCTCTCAGACAACCACTTGCTTCCCTTATGGTTAAAAGCTTTTCTCAGACCTTTATGATGTTTAGGCAACATCTCAAACTTACTCTGAAAATCAATAATGAACAATTAGTGCTCCAAATGTTACAAATACTTAATCAGTTCGTATTTGGATAAGAAATTAATAACTATAAATCACTTAACTTACCAAAAACTCGTCGAACCATCTATTCCGAGTGTCCTTAGGAATTTCTTTCCACGTGCCCCAAGGCTCATTGAAATTGCGGAATATTTGGGTTGACAAGATATCAGCCACCGGGGGATAAGGGTCAAATCTGTAGACAGAGGATATGATGCAAATATGAGCATACAAACTAAAGGGTAAAAATTGTAGCGTTATTAGTAACGCTGTATGACTCACCCCTCGGTGCCGTCAGGACGGATCCACAGCTTCCCCGTCGCAGGATCTTTCCCTCCCCATACAGGTGTATCAGAGGAACTACCTCCTTCGTCGACCTGGCTATGAGGCGACGGAATGTGCTGAATGAAGGAATGTGAATTATTGAAGAGTTTGTACATAGATGGTTAAATAAAACTACACATATGTAAATCAATCAGAAATGGTAAAGCAAACCTGGTGTCCCCCTTGCTGTGGATCACTGGAGGAAGACGGAGAATTGGACGTATACAGTGACGGTGAAGTGGACAGGTAAATCGATGGTGAAGATGAGGACTCATATGGTGAAACCTCTGGGGAAGCGCTTCTCCCCCCCCCCCATGCCTACGAAGGGAGCAGATGGCGTTCCCCTACCTCTGATAGGACGAGGTTGGGATCGACCACGACCACGTCCACCATCTGAACGTCCTCCAGCTGGATGCTCCATATACCTATGAACACTTACAAACATTATGTGAAAATATACATAAAAATAAGATATTTATTACTTAATATGACAGTAGCGCAATTACGGAGTATGTAGTATAACAAATTGTCATAAACAAAAGAACTAACACAAATCAATCGGATGATTCATGTTCTTCGTCATCTGCTTGCACGGCTTCCTCTGGAGTCTCATAGTCGTCGAACTCAGATTCGCTATCAGAGTAAATCACTTCTGTCTCATCGTCTGATTCCTCACCATCAACTTGGATAGGAATCAACTCTAAGTTCGCAGTAGAATCAAACAAATTGCTTGGTACATCGTCGTCAGCAATGTTTATGGGCAGTACATGTTCCACATCAGCTTGGAATGGTTCCTTCATGCCGTCATTTGCTGCCGACTCTTTCGACTGAGGTATGATATTCCGTGCTTTGGTTTTAATAACTCCCACCCACCCTTGGCGGGATGTGGGGTATTCTATATAGTACACTTGTTCTGCCTGTTGAGCAAGGATGAATGGGTCATAACCAACCGTATATCTCCTTGTCCAGTGGATCTCAATATTTCCATGTTTGTCCATTTTTGTCCCACGCGGACTGTTATCAAACCACTCACATTTAAAAAGTGTCACCACCTTGTCCCACTGGTAACTCACCTGAATTATGTCGACTAACTTCCCGTAGTAGTAACTCTCCACCCCGTCAACTTGGTCACCTCGACAACATACACCATAATTGCAACATTGTGTACCTGCGTTCGCTTCAATAGTTGAAAATCGATACCCGTTGATTATATATTTGTTGCACCGGGTAACACTAATTGCAGCTCCATAAGATAAACTCCATGCCACTTGATTGGGATCTTCTGGGTGTTCCAAGAAGTAGGAGTGAAACCATTTTGGGAACTTAGAGTTCGTGAATTGGTCAACTTGGGATTCCGACATTTCAGGATGTTCCAATCGGACCAAATTAGAAAAATGACTGCAACAAAAAAATGAAGTTAATACTATAATACTTACCGTAACAGTGAAAAGAAAACAAATCTTACTTTAAGTATGGGGCGGCCTCTTCACAGTTGTTTACAATGTACCACTCCGCTACTCGCTTATCTCTTGCTTCAAGAGTTGATCTCCAACGTTTTCCCACGACTCGGCCTGGAAAATCAAATATTGATTTTTGTTCGCTCGTATTACCGCCATCATCGTTGCGAGGTACTCGTCTCCATCTTGATGTCATTTCAGGGGGATAATAGTATTGCGCAAATTTTGTGGCCTCTTCGACTAGATACGCTTCAGCGATAGATCCTTCAACGTGGGTTGGATTTTTGATTTTTTGTTTAAGAGTGCGTAAAAACCTATAATGGACAATTAGAGGGTATTTATAAACTAAAGTTCACAAAAGAAATAACTGCACGAAAGAAATATATATATTACCTCTCAAACGGATACATCCACCTATATTGTTGGGGACCTCCTACTCTTGTTTCGTAGGCCAAGTGAACATGTAAAGGTTCCATTGAGTCAAACATGCTAGGAGGAAACACGATCTCTAACTTGCATAGTGTTATTGGCATGCTCGCCTCCAGGTGCCGTAAGTTTTCCACATTAAGCTCATAAGCACAAATTTCTCTAAAGAACCTGGAAAATTCTGCTAGAATAGACCATATGTGGTTCGGTAATGCTTTGAAGGCCCACGGCAACAACCTCTGGAAAAAAACATGACAATCATGACTCTTCATCCCGAATAACTTCCCCTCGTGCAAGTTGACACATCTTTTCAAGTTTGACGCATAACCGTCCGGGAGTTTCAGCTCTTCAACCCATTGCAACAATTCCAAATTCTGCTATTTGTTTAATGTGTACGGTGCTCTAGGTTTGGAAATCCGTCCCCTGCCATCCTGCACCAAATGCAAAGCAGGCCTTCTACAAATCGCTTCTATGTCCCGTCTAGCATTGATTGTGTCCTTCGTCTTGCCTTTCGTGTCCATCACGGTGTACAAAATATTGCAAAACACATTGCTCTCAATGTGCATGACATCCAGGTTGTGTCTTAACAATTGATCTTTCCAATATGGTAGTTCCCAGAAGATGCTGCGTTTGTTCCAATGATGATCAACACCATATCCCTCGGGTTCGTTGGAAGCAGCACCCTCTTCGACACTTTGAATATACTTGACCCTGTCCCATATTTCTTGGCCACTTAAACGACTAGGTTGATCTGCTCGTTCAACCACATTTCGCGTGAAGTCTTTTCTATTTGTCCTATACGGATGGTCCGGGGGTAGGAATCGTCGGTGCCTGTCAAACCAACAGACTTTGCGACTGTGTTCCAAGCTAAAACCCATGTTCTGCTCAAGACATACCGGGCATGCAAGCTTTCCCGACGTTTGCCAGCCACTCAACATCCCATATGCAGGGAAATCATTTATCGTCCACATTAAGGCAGCACGCATTGTGAAATTCTGACTCAATGATATATCATACGTTAGAACCCCTTCACCCCACAACATCTTCAACTCGTCTATCAAAGGCCTGAGGTACACATCTATCTTCTTTTTGGGGTTGGATGGCCCAGGGATTAACGCGGTGAGGAACAAAAACTCCCTTCTCATGCACATAGAAGGTGGGAGGTTGTACGGTGTCACAATGATAGGCCAACAAGAATAATTTCTGCTCGATTTATCAAAAGGAGCGAACCCATCCGAGCATAGACCAAGACGAACATTACGGGGATCCATAGCAAAGAAAGGGTTCACCTCGTCAAATTTACACCAAGCTTTGGCGTCAGATGGATGTGTCACAAAATTTTCATCCCTATGATGCTCCCGGTGCCATCTCATGTGAGCAGTTGTTTGTTCTGATGCGTACAATCTCTGAAGTCTGGGCACCAGAGGAAAGTAGTGCATCTTGCTTAACACTTGACGGGTCATTTTCCTTCCTTTCCTCACAACTTTATATCTGTCATGTCCACAGAATTTACAATTGATCAGCTCAGCATCATC
This sequence comes from Acacia crassicarpa, assembly GCA_034222035.1. Taxonomy (NCBI): domain Eukaryota; kingdom Viridiplantae; phylum Streptophyta; class Magnoliopsida; order Fabales; family Fabaceae; genus Acacia; species Acacia crassicarpa. Next base: position 13,937,030 of record JAWXYG010000015.1, read on the forward strand.
CTTGTAATACAACATACATCCTCTAGGGCAGCAATGGATTTTTTCACATCCAAGCCCAAGCTCTTTCACCTTTTTTTTTGCTTGGTAAAAATCCTTCGGCAAATTATTGTCTTTGGGAACAACTTTGTTTATGATCTGCATCATTTCATTGTAATTCCTCTCACTCATATGGTGATCAGTCTTCAAGCTTAGTGTTGCTAGGGTAGCCGAAAGCGATGAATATTCACTACTTTCAAAGTGTTCGCATCCTTCCCATAGCGGACGTTGCGCTTCTTGAAGCATTTTATAGAACCTATCGACGTTCGGATGAGGATCCTCTCCCATGTATGATGGTTGAGTATGTGTACCGGTCTCCTCTCCCATGTATGACGATTCGACATGATTAACGGGATCAAAATATCTGCCGATGGACGGTCCCGCGGCATCCATAACCAATTGCTCATACGCATTAAGGTTTTCTCGATGACTACTGTCCCCGTAATAACCGCTTGGTGTCTGTCGGACTTCGCCATGACATTCCCAACACTCATAATCCTTCATGAATCCATTCTGACACAAATGAATTTTGACCCTGCTCGGATTTTTAAACCTTAAACACTTACATTTGGCACACGGACACCTGATCTCCCTACTTGAATTATTTGAATGCGCCAAAGCAAATTGGATGAACTCGTTCAAACACGCCCTGAATGCTGGATTTAGTTCTCTTCCAGTTAGACGATTGTACATCCAACTCCTATCGTGATTGTCTTCCATACTTCCTAGCTACTTCAGGTACTAACCTAATTAACATCTCAATTTGCCACAAATACAATTATAAGTAGCCAATCACACTAGCCACTTATATATGTCAACCAATTGCCACTTAATCAAGAAAGTAAAAAAAAAAAAACAAAAAACAATCACATGCATTGAACAAAGAACATATCCCAGCAAGCAACCAGCGAATGGGGATAGCACACCAGAACATGGGGACATGTTTGTGGAGGGGGCAAACAAAAAATAGAATACTATAAGTATTTTGGATTTTCTAACATATAAAGATTATATAAGACTTAATCAAATTTCTTAGATCTGCAAAATCAACTTTATCTTTTGTATTTATAATTACCTATTTATGTAAACAACTTGTTATTTATAATTACCTAATTAACCCAACTTGTTATTATTGTTTGATATATAAACACACACACTTTCTCTCTCCCGATTAGTGTGATCAATGCTTGATTAATGACATTTTTAATTTTATTTTTTATGGTGTGGATTTTGTAACTGATGCCTTGAATAAGAATAAAATAAAGATAAAATCTTTAATAATCATTATTTTTTCAAAAAAAGTTAAATTTAAAATATCATCAATTGTTAATTTTAAATCTCGACCGTTGAAAATTTTAAAGATAATCTCTTCAAATTTCACGAGTAAATGACTAAAACAAGTATTTTAGGAACATATTTTACCAATAATTAACTTAATCAATTTATTTAATTTTGACATACTAGTTATTTAATTATTAAATTTAATGATCACAAAGAGTAGTATTTTGTTTAGTAGTATTAAATATTACATGTGTTCCAAATTCATGAAAAGGCATTTGCTGGTTGGAAAGCACTCAGCAACATCTGAGAGTTTTGTAAAATATTAAATATTTCAAATGAATATTTTCCCTTAATTATAATTATGCAACATTTATTAAGTAATTATTTTTTTTACTATTAAGTATTTATAATTTAGCTAATGAAAATCAGACTCTCGTGAAAACTCCAGTGTTTTCTCCTCTTAATTATTTGCAATATGTAATTAAATATTGATTTTTTTAAAAAAAAACTCGTTAATTTAGCCGCCATATGTGTAGGTCTACCTAATTTGCATGAACCGAACCTAACGTTACAACTTTTCCCTTATAAATGCAGTAAACAAATTTTATTAAATATGACCATTTACCCCTAAATATTATTTCTCAACACTTCACTTATCTAATTTGAACACCATTCAATATTTCTAGATTTATGTATCATTACCAACTAATAAATAATCATAATATTATCGCACCAATATCATTTATATACCATTAATGTCATTCATGTATATTTTTATTTAAAAAAGAATTAAAATATCATTTAAAATTCAAAATCTTAAATCATTTTTACGGTCTACAACATAATAAGTATTTAGTATAAAATTTAACAATTTACAAATTGTTTTAATAAAAAAACCATTGAATTCAAATTTTAAAATGCAATTGGTATTTTTTTTTCATGTATACTTTTTTAGTTAGGATTTATAAGATAATTATATCCTAAATAAACAATAAAGTTAAATTATAACCTATTTATTCATGAGCAATAAATATGACTAATGTTTTTAATTTTTATCTAAAATAATTTCTCATAACAAATAATGAGGTGAAAAAAAATGAAAGGAAGCTTACCGGAAGGAGAGGGTGGTCGGAAGGCAGAGAAGAGCACTGGCGACGAGTGTCGAAACCTATTTATTCATGAGCAAAAAATATTTTCAATTTTTATCTATAATAATTTTTCATAATAAACAAATAACTAAATAAATAAACAAATAAAAAAAAACCAGCTTACCGTCGAGTTCAGCTGGGGGAGAGGGGAGTAGCTGTAGGGTGGACGGCGGGGGAGCTAGGGGGTGGTGGGCTGTCGGCAGGCGAGCTAGGGGGTGGGGGAATGTCGCCAGCGGCGGAGCTATGGGCCGGGGGAGGGGAGCTCTAGGCGGCGGGAGCTAAGGGGCAGCTGGATCTGCGGGATTGGGGGAGCTGGGGGCTTAGGGGAGCTCGAGGGTGGGACGCGGGGCAGCTGGGGGAGCTGGGGGTAGGGCAGCTGGGGTGGGGGGGAGCTGTTGGCGGCGGTGCGTGGGTAAGGAGCTGGGAGCGGCGGATCTGAGCTGAGGGTCGAGTGGTGCTGCGGTTTCTGAGCTGTGAGGGTGGTTTATTTCAAAAGTTTTCATCGCAAATTTTTTTACTTTTTGAGACAGAATTAAATTCCGTCGCAAATTTTTTACTTTTTGCGACGGAATTGATTTCCGTCGCAAATTTTTTTGCTTTTTGCGACGGAATAAAATTCCGTCGCAAAAAGCAATAAGCTTTTTAGCGACGAAAACAAATTCCGTCGCTAAAAAGCTGATTTTTTTGCAGCCTAATGGCTGCCTCTTAGTGACGGATTCTTAATCCGCCGCTAAAAGGCTGACTGGCAGCCTTTTTTGCTGCCAGTTAGCGACGGATTCAGAATCCGTCGCTACGACTAGCGATGGATTATGTGTCCGTCGCTAAGATTAGCGACGGATTTCAAATCCGTCGCTAAACCGCGGACCTGGCTTTGCCGCCATCTAGCGACGGAATTGTACTCCGTCGCTAATTTTGGCGACGGATTCAAATTCCGTCGCTATGTTTAGCGACGGAATTAGAATCCGTCGCTAATTTCAGCAATTAGCGACGGATTCTTTTTTCCGTCGCTAATTTCGGTGAATTTGCGACTGAAAAATTTCCTTCGCAAATTCCGTCTGTTTGTGATTTTTCTAGTAGTGGAAGGAGCCACGGTTTTTGGCTTAGAAGAGGGAAATTCTTTTTAATTATAAATATACAAACACATGGGCTAAGTTGATAAAAGGCCATTAATATTTGGAAGAAGACAAGTGTACCTAAGAGGACTTTGGAGGCTTTGAGTTTAATGCTTTGGAAGAGGATAAATTGGAAAGAGAAAAGAGTGTGTGTGTGTGGGTGAGTGTAAGAGAGAGAGAGTGTTGTGAGTGTGTGTGTGTACAAATGTTGTGAGGGTTGTGAGTCTAGTGGTTGTGAGAGAGAAAAGTCAAAGCATCTACCAATAGGAATAATTGAGCATAAATCAATTAAATTAATCAATGAAATTAATTCAAGGCATAAGTAAATGAGAATCTATACAAAATAAATTGTATCTTGAGATACGTTAATCATAGATCAAATATAAGGAGTTATTATTAACAAGCATAATCTAAGCTTGAGATAGGTTATAACCAAAGTCTTTTCCTCAATTTGTGAAGTTTGATTTCGAGTGATAAAAAGGAAATTAGAGGTTTCTAATTAAAGCCATAAGTTCCAAAATTACAAAACCAATGAGAAGACTTGAATAAAACTTCATGAAGATCCCTAAATATATTTTCATCTAGTGAAATGCAAAACAAAGAATAGAAGAAGGGGAAATTGTTGGCTTGGAAAAGGGGTAGAGAATTGTTCACATAAAATTAGAGCACATGCTAAATCAACATTGATGAGGGGAGACAAATTGGAGAGATGGAGTGTACTTGGGATAGGAAAATGGAAGAGGATGAGGGAGAGAGAGGGGAGGACGTTTTTTAGAGAGGGAATATAATGGTGAGGATTTGTGCTCCAAAAATAACCTAGATCCAAGGGTTCACATTCAAGGGAATTAGGTTTGAAATAATCACCAAAATGCCATAGCCTTTTGCTATAGAGTGTAGAAAGTGATATTCTTCACACCAAAACAAGCAAGAGCAATCTGATATAGAGTGTAGATAGTGAGAGCGAGGAGCTTCTTGAAGGTGTAGCAAGGTTCTTTAAGAGTAAGTTCTCTAGTTCTTAAATTCTTAGATAGAAGTAGCTTAGATCTTAAATATTCTAGAATAATTTTATTTTCATGTTTTTATGGTTAAAATTAGCTTTATTTCGAAAAAATGCTGAGGAAAGTTATAGAGCAAAATTTTTGGAAGAGAAACATCAAAGAAATGAAGTTCTAGCGAAATCTCATCGGTTAAGAAATTTCTGAAGTCAGTGATAAAAATGCCAATATTTTATATTGAAAATGAAGTTACAAAATTCTAGGAAAATTCATGGTCAAAGTAGACATATAGGGCTTTTTAAATATGCCAAGAACATGTTAAAATGAGCTCTGTACAGTGAGATAAAAATTATTGAAGTTTGACTGCAAATTTCTGGAGAAATTCTGGGCAGAGACTCAAAACTTTAAAACTGGGAATGACTCAAGAAATCTGGGTAAAATTGAGTATTTTTACCTAAAAATAGACATCCTAAGGATTCCGAAGAATTTTACGGATCCTCGTTTCGATGTTTCTAGAATTAGTTATGATTTTTCCAAGTTAGGCAAAAAACTGCTCAAAATACTGTACCCACGTTTTTTTTTCACAAAATAAGGGAAATAAGTTGAAAATAATTCCACCAAGGGAAAAAGGGGCATTAGTGACTAAGATACCTACTAGGATATTATTTGTGAATTAATAAATGTGATATTACCATTATAGGGTAAACGTGAACACAGTCCGACCGATGAACGTACCGATATCACCAACGAAGATACGAACGCGTATCGTAACACTAACTCTGATGCTTATTGTATGCTTATATATGTGATAGATGACAACTATACATGCGATGTTTACATGAACAACTTTACATGTGATGTGTACTGTTGACATAAATAACTTTACATGTGATGTGTATTGTTAACTCGGATAACTGTACATGCGATTTGTACTGTTGATATATTAAACTTACATCTACTGTGTGATTGTGTGTTGATTAATGTTATAATATCTGTCATACATATTTTGTCATACATAAGCATGAGGTTAACCGTTACCTAAAGTCCAATGGGCATTGGACCTCAGCCCTTACTATAGCTTCAGGGTCTGGAGGACCGAGAGCCGACGACAAGGGTAAGCAACCTGCGTGAAGATCTGGCCGGAGTTTCTTTTTGTTTTTGGGCTGTATAATATTTTGAATTATTGGGATATAATGTAACACTACTATAACCAACCATGGTTAATATTTTAATACACTCATCAGTTACTCGCTCTCTTGAAGTGCTCTGATGCGCCACTCTGATCAAACTATTTTGAAAATGCTTTAGAAAAATGGGTTGTTACACACCATACACACACACACACACACACACACACACATATAATGTTGATTTTATATATATATGAGTCCCACCATTTTATGCGTGTGTGACATGAGAAAACACTTCTCCTACAACATGAGAAGTGTTTTTCCCTAACAGTTATAATGAAAATAGACTTAAAGGTTCAAAGGAAAAACCTAAGTTTCAAATCTAACTTGAATCAATAAGTATTTTGAAGTGTCTATCAAAAGCAAACTCGATTCAGATGTTTCAAACCATTTGTAAAAATTGTTTTGATTTGGAATGCCTCGAGCTTGGATAAGTTAATATATAAGCGAAGATATGGTATCAGAGCTATGGATTAATGATAATATGAAACCAAAGTTTGATCCCTTTTCTACTGATATTGTTAAAAGTTTACCTTATTCTGTTCATTTTATTGCATATTATATTGATATTTGAAGATTATCTCAAGTATCCTCTAAATTTGCAGTAATAACTGATCTTCTGCACGAGAAAGAGAAATCTTATTATTGTGTGTTTAGTATTTAATAGAAGTTTTATTGAGTATTTAATATTTGTACAAGCAATAGTTGTAATAATTAATTGTAATTATGAATATAATTAAACAGTTAGAACCTAGAATGTATGAAATAGAATATGAAAAGTTACCTGGTAGTTCTTATTTATTGCAAGAAAAAGAAATAGAAACCTGTAATTTTACACCTTTTATATTAGGTGGTCAAGGAGAATATTCATGTAATCAGATGAATTGGAATAATATGTATTTAATGAAACAATTAGGAAGTTATATAAATCTAAATATAGAAGATTTATTAAAAATATTTAATTTAGATGAAATAATAAGGCAATTACCAGATGAAACTAGAGAAATTTTAGACAAGGAAGATATTAAAAATAAAAAAAAGATAGATTAAGAGAATTAGCAAAACCATTAGAACAAAAAATATATGAAATTAAAACAGAAATTAGACAAAATACAAAAGATTGAAAAGAAGTAAAAAATGATATTAAGGAATTAAAAAGGCTTTAGGAATACATGAAAAATTAGAACCAATAAATAATAATCCTCAAATAAATATGATGAAATTTTTATATGAATGGGAAAATTCAGATACAACTGTAAGAAATATAACAAACCAAAATTTAAATATAAATGTAGAACAAACTAGAATAATAACAGAAGAAATTAAGAAAGGACAAAATGTAATTAATAATAATTTATTCACAATTTATGAAACTATTAACAAAAATAAAATAGATATTGTAGATGGATTAAGACAATTAGAACAATATTATAAAAATAAAGGAAAAAACATACACACTAGTGCAAAAAAGGCTTTTAAGACCGCCTCATTTAGAGCGGACTATTGACGCCCCGGTCTTAAAGGAATGACCGGTGACAGTTTTGTAAATATAAAGAACTTTAAAGGTATGACCGGTGGCAGTTTTGTAAATATAAAGAACTTCTTGGACCGGATCCTTTAGTGATGGGTCTTAAATATATTATTCAGACCGCTTAAAAAAGCAACCGGTCTTTAAAATGTTATTTAAAAAATTGAAATATAAAATTTCTTTATGGAGAAATCTCGAACAAGCCGACTTATTTTTTCTACGGTCCAAAATAATAAGGGAAAAATTAAATAAAACTTTTAACACCGGATATATATAACAGGAGGTCTTAAAGATTATACTTTTAAGCCGGACATAAATCGTGCCCGGTAGAAATACCTTTAAGACCGGAGTTTAACAAAGGACAGTCTTAAAAATTAACCTTTAAGACCGTTGTTTTTGTTCATCCGGTCTTAAAAATAAACCGCCAAATATATCTTCGCGCGAAACGTTACCTTAAGACTTGCGTTGTAGCTCTGAACTCTGAAACCCCTCTTCTTGTTGTGAAGCCACTCTTCCTGTTGCATCACCACTCTTCCTCGCCCACGTACCATTAGCCTCTCTTACTCTCTCATTTGCTCAGGCATTCCTCTCTTACTATCTTGAAAATGAACGGTGAAAACGATTCCATTCGTGTTCTGGGAACGCCAGTTAATGGTGTGAGTCAGAACGAATCCTCTTCATCTGACAATGTGCCTCGTAACCGCCCTGCACGCCATGGTAGAAAAGGCACACGAATGATGGATGTATCTCTAAGTTGGGCTTCTGGGTCAAGGCTCGACATTCAGTTTGATGAAAAGTTGCGACCTTTCGGTCCTAATAAAACCAAATATAATAGTTTTGTCGGCTATCTTGCACGCAGCAAGGTTAGCATCTTGATAGATGAGTGGAAAAGTGTTGACCTTGACAAAGTAAAGAAACCTATTTGGGACACTATTCGGCTCACATACACTGTCCTTGACTCTGGGGAGTTGAAAGACAAGACATTGTCTTATTGTGCTGATCGGTGGAGGAAGTTTAAGACCTCTCTCGCTAAAACGTATATTTTTGCCGAGGTTCCGCCTGCCAAACAGCCTTGGGAACAGTACACATTTATTGATTAACGAATTTGGTGACAATTTGTTCTGCTGCGGACCACTCCTAAAGCTCTGGTGAGTCTATATTTAGTTTTGTTTGCTTATATAACCTGTGAGCTTATATTTGTTCATATAATCCTGTTAGTTAAATTGTTTGGTGTGTGAATAGAAGTATACATTTCCTGCCTTTGTTTATGCAAGTCTGATATGTAAACCCTGAAAAGGTAAAATTCTAAGGAGGTAATTGTGTAATGGTTTGTCTTGCAAAGGAGGAAATGAATAGTCTTAAAAGGGGAAAACTTTATATACCCAATTGTTACTATCTAATGTGGACTGATGATCCCACTGGATGCCTTAAAAAGGATCAAGTTTGTATTATTCTGTAAGCATAATTCTCTTTTGTTTCTTGTTATTCTATCTACATAGTAGTACAAAACATAGCTCTTTTGTAAGCATAATTCTCTTTTGTTTCTTAACCTATCTACATCTTCCTTAAATAAAATGTTGAAACTTGATCAAGTGAATTTGACTAGTGTTTGAGGTTCATGTCAAGCAGAAGTTCTCTAATTTATGTTAGTGAGATGGCTGGAATTTATAATTAATAGTTGTTTTCAATTCGTATTCACAGGAAATAATGGGAAAAGCATAGGAGATAGGGAGAAAGAATGATTGCCCGCATAGGGCTTCTCACGGCGGATATGAAAAGGTTGAAAAAGAATTGATGGTGGCCAAGCGGAAGAGATTGGAAGATGAAGCAGAATCCAATCCTTCTGCGGTATATGGTCCGCCATCTCCAATACGTCGCGAGGAGTTGTGGTTGCACATTCGGCAAAAGCCAAGTGGCGCCTACACGAGTGAACAAACTCGTGTGGTTGCTGAAAAAATTGTAAGTATCGTTATTATTGTTATTTTTTAGTTACTAAACATATTTCATTACTAAGCTTCTCGTTATCTGTACCTTATAGGAAGATCTTAAGAAGAAAGAAGTGGAGGGATCTTTCGTGTCGTCCAGTAGGAGTGATGTTCTCACTGTTGCCATCGGAAAACCGGACCACAGTGGGCGTGTAAGGGGGGTTAGAGGACGAGTAGGCCTGAAGGTATTCTTTGGTTCATCCGCCAAACGCCATAGGAAAGAGGTAATTACCCGGGAGGAGATGGAACAGACAGTGGCCAAATTAAATGAGGAAGCAGCGGCTAAAGAAGCAAAGTATCAATCTGATATGAGCTAGTTGAAGGAGGAACTGAATCAGGTGAAGCTGCTTTTGAGCTCACGTCTAGAGACCAGTGTTCCCTTCACACACTCACCTGCAACTGTGCAGCAGAGCACTCGAGGGAGCTGCATTGTTGGACAGTCAGAGCAACCTTGTGACCTTTATGTGGATGATCCTGATCATCATGATAGACTACTATTGATTGCAAAAGGGACTGTCCACAACTTATTGGGGTCAACTGTACACCACCAACAAATGTTTGATGATGAAGTCAGAGTGTCAATTGAAAAGATGATCATTGATGCACCTCTCCCTCTCCCAACTGATGAGCTGAAGATTGTGAGTGATGTCAAAGGAACCTTCATCTCTTGGCCAATGAAGCTTGTACATGTCTGTACTCCTGCTGAAGCTTCAACCCCTTGTCCTCAAGTTCCATCCCCTCCTCAAGCTCCATCCCCTCCTCAAGCTGATCAATCCCCTCCTCAAGCCCAATCCCCTACGGCTAAGTTGACTGGCCGCGAAAAAATAACCGATATGGTGAAAAGTGGAGGTTTTAAAGATAAATCGTGGCCTGTCAATGAAGTAATAGGCGTCCCTCATCCCCTACCAGTCTAAGTTGACACCGTTGATATTGACTCCCTGTTGCTTCCTAGACAAGAGCTTAGTGATGCAATTATTCGAATTTGGATGAAGTAAGTATGTTCTTCTATGAGTACATAATTTAAATGCATCGTTTAGACACACATACATATACTAATTCCCTAATTGATGTAATTATTGTAGGTTCTTGCATCAAGAATTGGAGAATAAGGGCAGGAGCGAAGATTTTGGATTGTTGTGCCCACAGTATTCAAGTCAAACAACCATGAAGGAAAGACAAGGGTACATATCAAGGAGGTTGTGTAATGTGAGAAGAAAGGTGTACTTTTTGCCATTCTTCCACAGTTACATATCACAAATCTTGTGTACAATTCACTTAATTCTGCTACATATATATATCATTGAGTGAGATTTACTGCTGTGAATTTTCAGCCGCCACTGGCAGTTGGTCATCATGTGCTTGAAAGAAAATAAAGTTATCTTCTTATGCTCCACTCACAGCCCGCCAATGCCTACGTTGACGCAGACCATCAACGAGTAATCATGTCATTTAGATTCTCTTGTCAGAAATCTCTGCTGTGAATTTTCAGTGAACATTGATAAATATGCATTTTTTATGATAGTGCCATGAGGACCTTCCAAATCAACGCACTCCAAAGGCGTCCTCCTCAGGCCAAAGAACCTAAATGGTTCAGACCAGAGGTTGGTACAATATTTGTACACTTGGCACACTGCCTTGTGAACTTGGTCAGTAAGATATATATTACTTATATATATTTCTTGTTCTTTTTAGACTCGTCGACAACCAATGGAGTCCAACCAATGTGGCCAATACGTCATGAAACACATGTATGATATTGTCACTTAAGGAAATACTAAATTATTTTCAAAGGTAAATATTTGATGTTACATATTATGCACGCAAGTTAATTCAATTCCTGGCTTAATGTTACATATGAAATATGCACGCAAGTTAATTCAGTTTTTGTCTTTGTTGTTACAGATGTTTCACAGCCATGCCCCCTTTTCGGATGCTGAACTCGAGCACATACACAATTTGTTTTGTCAATATCTGTATGACCTGATCTTAAGTGATCAGAGACAATAATTAATGATGTCATTCATTTGTAAATATTTTGCAGCAACAATAATCTTCTATAAATTTGATTATTTTTTCGAACAATTTGTAAATAATATAATACACAGGCAATGTAAAATTCAATAGATAAATTTGTTTAATTTTTCGAACAATTTTCTTGTGTCCATTTTGGGTATCTGAAATTGGATGGTGGATATAGCTATTTAGTGGTTGAAATTTGAGGTTCAGTATGCTGTAAATAAGCAAGAGTTCGCGACTTTAGGACTGTATATGGGTAAACTTCCGGTCCTAAAAGTTTTCGGTTAAATAATATGAGACTTTTAGGACCGTATATTTTAAACTTCCAGTCCTAAAAGTTTTCGGTTAAATAATATAAGACTTTTAGGACCGCATATTTTAAACTTCAGGTCCTAAAATTATTCGGTCTAAATAATATGAGACTTTTCGGACCGCATATTTTAAACTTCCAGTCCTAAAAGTATTCGTCTAAATAATATGAGACTTTTAGGACCGCATATTTTAAACTTCCAGTCCTAAAAGTTTTTGGTTAAATAATATGAGACTTTTAGGACCGCATATTTTAAACTTCAGGTCCTAAAATTATTTGGTCTAAATAATATGAGACTTTTAGGACCGCATATTTTAAACTTCCGGTTCTAAGAGTATTCATCTAAATAATATGAGACTTTTAGGACTACATATTTTAAACTTCCGGTCCTAAAAGTATGCACTAAATAACATGACACTTTTAGGACCGCATATTTTAAACTTCCGGTCCTAAAAGTATGCACTAAATAACATGACACTTTTAGGACCGCATATTTTAAACTTTCGGTCCTAAAAGTATGCACTAAATAACATGACACTTTTAGGACTGCATATTTTAAACTTCCGGTCCTAAAAGTATTCCACTAAATATTGATGAGACTTTTAGGACCGTATAGTGTAAAATGACGGTCCTAAAAGTATTCGAGACTTTTAGGACCGTATCTCCTTTTACCGTCCGCTCCTAATAGTCTTCCTTTAAATAGAGTTTGACTCGCTTTTCGGACAAATTAATTAGGGTTCAAGGCAACGTAACAGAGGTTCTGGCATTCTGATCAAGCTCGGACCCTCATTGTTGTCGTTTTTACCTCTCCTGATTTAGAGTAGCGACATCGTTGTCCCTTTTCCTTGTCTCTTTTCTTTTTGTCGGAAGAAGAAAAGAGACAAAGAAAAGGACACTTTGTTCCAAATCAGGGCGAGGTAAAACCGACGACAATGAGGTCCAACCTTGACAAGAATTGCCACTATGTTTGTTTTAATTCGAATAAGGTAAACGATCTTTTTGTTTTGTTGGTCTGATCTTAACTGTATATTGTTGGAGTTTTTAATGTGCGAGTTTTTAATGTTGATCATATACACACGAGGACAATGTTTTGTTTTTTCCTTCTTATCGGAAACAGAAAGAATCTTTTGTTGGATCTTAACTGTATATCGTTGGATTTTTTAATGTGCGAATTTTTAATGTTGATCATACACACGAGGACAATGTTTTGTTTTTTTCCTCCTTGTCGGAAAAAGAAAGAATGTACTGAGAAGGACAAGGGCGATCGAAATAAAGCATGTAACATTTAATTATTATAGATTTTTTAATGCTACCCCGTGGGGGGCAACACAGTACATGATAAAAAAGAAAAAAAAACATAAAAATATTTACTCCTCCCCATTATTGTCGGAGTGGAGGGACTCGTCGAAGAGGTCGGTGATGTCGTCATCGAACGAATTGTACTCAACGTCCTGGGCGTTGAGTATCGCGTTGATCTTGTTGTTGACGGCATGGTAGACCTGAAAAAGCTGGCCCTGTCGTCGATCTATATGATCGACGCGGGCCAAGAGGTGGCGCAGCAGCTGTTTGGTGGTCAGGTTCGGAGGTAGAGGAGGAGGGTAAGGATTGTTAAGTCCAGCGGGAGGAGGAAAAGGAGGACCTGGTGGTGGTGGAGGACCTTGGGGCGGTGGAGCAGCCATTGTAGAAGTGATGATGAAGAATGTAAAGAAAGTAAAGTAACAACGGGTTTAAATAGAGAACCCATCCGGAGTGAACCGTCGGAACCATTAATGAGCAGATGCATAGTTCATCAGAATACGAGGAGACGCCTAGTTACGTTGGGAAGTTTATCTGGAAGCCGAAGAGATCCTCTGATAGAATGTAATGATACGACGCTGCTATCGAAATTTGAAACAATGAACTTTTTTTATGAAATTAAATCTTACTTTAAAAAATATGAAAAAAATAAATGAATTTTAGGACCGAAAAACTGATAAAAGGTTGGTCTTAAAAGTAATTTAATTGACTAAAAAAATAAATAATATACTTTTAGGACCGAAGAAGTGATAAAAGGTCGGTCTTAAAATTAATTCATTTAAAAAAATAAATAATATACTTTTAGGACTGCAGAAATGATAAAAGGTCGGTCTTAAAATTAATCCATTTAAAAAAATAAATAATATACTTTTAGGACCAGAGAAATGATAAAAGGTCGGTCTTAATCATTTTAAAAAATAAATAATATTTATAAAACTCGCTCGTAAAGTGTAGACCATTCGTCTGCTCTTTACCTCTCTGTCCTTAACACTCCTTATTAACTCCGCACTACCTCGTAACTCCAAACTACCTCTAGCTCTACCTTTATTAATAAACGCCTCATACCTCTTTGCACCAACGTACTGCTCAAACCGTGGTTAGATACAAGATAACCGCTCGTAGGGGTGCTCTTACTCATGATGCTCGTGCCTTCCGTTGATCGTTATACGGTGCGCCTCCTCCATCGAGAGTGCGTTCGATTGAAACAGAAGAGTCTCGGGTCGTTGGACCCATTGTTATTTCCAATGATGAAGACATTATCGCACCCCCTCTCCAGCCTTCCGACCATGAAGAGGTTCCTGCTCCACCTCTCCAACCAGTTGGCCCCAGCGCGCCGACCGCTGACCCTCGTCCTCTTTCCTCTAACGACCTGATACGAATAAGACGGGAACTTACTAATATCCGGCGGGAAATTAATGCTGCTCAAGCCGATATTGCCTGGGCTTTGAAAGATAATAAGCTTTGATATATTTTTTTATTGCAATGTGTACGGCAATATCCAAGTAATTAATAATAGCATTAATTAAGAACCATAAGCTTGTCTCTTTTTAATTTTTTTTCAAGTAATTAATAATAGCATTAATTAAGAACTATAAGCTTGTCTCTTTTTAATTTTTTGTTCAAGTAATTATTAATAGCATTGATAATTTTCTGCGCTCGCTAAAATCAATACTTTTTTCTTGAAAAAAATAATTGGGAATTTATTTTCTTAGTTTTCAGATAAAGTTATATATTTAGGACCGTCTACTAATAATTAATCAGTCTTAATAAAATCTACGAATGAATAATAAAAACTTAGGTCCAGAGTATTATAAAACTGCGGTCTTAAATATTTAGGACCGGACTGGATAATAATTCGGTCTTAAAAGTAATACTTAAAAATTTATTAAAAATATTTAGGACCGGATGCTTTATAATTAATCGGTCTTAAAAAATTCCAAATACAAAAACATGTCTCTGTCGCGCGGAAAATTAAATTTCCCTCTCTGAATTTCTCTTATCACGCCGAAAGTGATTACTAAGGAGGTTCTGTCTCCAGTGTTTGTGTGTTGCTCTGTCGGTGCTTCGCGTTGCTTTCTTGATAATCACTTTCTGGTTCCTCAGCTAAACGTATATAGACCAAGCTGTAAGAACTGTTTTGGTTATATAACTTCATGGTTTTCCTACTTATCGTTCTAGGTTTTTCATGGTTTGAACGAAAACGATGAAATGCTATTGTGGGTTTCTCTGTTGTTAATGAATATTCTATTTTGGAGATTATATTTGCACTTGAGACCTACCCAACTGACCAACAAATGTTTTTAGGGTACTCTTGCTATCTCCAACATCAACGTTCGTGGCGGGAGATTAGGGACTCTTATTTCGCATTTGAGCTATAGGTGAGTCCTCAAGACCTTCATGCGAAGCATTTAATTTCCTCGTCATGCATTTATTTTGCTTCGTGATATTTTATTTTGGATTCATTGTGATATGCAAGACAGCCAAACGTGATTCTTCGTTATGCATTTACTTGTGCCTTATTTTACGCATGCTAAATCTTTCCGTCCATAGGAATTCTACTATGGATCAAAGTTGGATAAATGCTTTACGGATGAGCGTTGAATATCAGAATGGGGTGAGGGACTTTATTGAATTTGGCAAACAAAATGGAAGTGATGATAGTGGGAAGTTTTATTGCCCTTGTGTAAAATGTTTGAATGATAGTCGACTAAGTCCTGAAGTTATACGCACACATTTAATTTGTCATGGATTTTGTAAGACTTATACAGTATGGGTATGGCATGGTGAAAAAATACCAAGTGGGTCTCAACATGGGGAAGTGGCCTTTGATGATAATGACACGGATATGGATGATCGCATAGAGGACATTATTCGTGATGTAGGAGAAGAGGCCTTTCAACAATCACATGCATATGGTAATATGTGCAGTGATGCGGAGACCCCGCTATACCCTGGGTGTCAAAGATACCAATTGTTGAACGCTGTATTGAAATTGGTAAGCTTGAAGGCACGTCATGGATGGAGCGACAAGAGTTTTTCTGAAATGCTTGAGGCTTTTAAGGACATGCTTCCGGATGATAATGTGTTGCCGTATCGATACTATAATGCTAAGAAAATACTTTGTCCACTGGGGATGGAGTATAAAAAGATCCATGCATGCCCGAATGACTGCGTATTATATAGAAAAGAGTTTGAAGAGAAGCAGAATTGTCCGATATGTGAAACCCCAAGGTACAAGTCAAATAATGGGCCTGCAAAAGTGTTATGGTATCTTCCAATCATGCCAAGGTTCAAGCGGTTGTTTGCGAATGAAAATGATGCAAAAAATTTGAGGTGGCATGCAGATGAGAGGATTTCTAATGGAAAGCTTCGTCATCCAGCCGATTGTTCTCAATGGAAGAAAATCGATCAATTATTTCCCAACTTCGGCGAAGAACCTAGGAACCTTAGGCTTGCCCTTACCATGAATGGCATGAATCCATATGGAAGCCTTAGCAGCGTACATAGTTCATGGCCTGTACTCCTCATTATTTACAACTTATCTCCTATGTTATGCATGAAACGAAAATACATCATGCTGTCTATGTTGATTTCGGGACCAAAACAACCTGGAAATGACATTGATGTTTACCTTCAACCCTTGATCGAAGACTTGAAAGAGTTATGGGAAGAAGGTGTTGATGTTTTTGACTCTTTCAAGAAGGAGGTCTTCAAATTGCGAGCCATGATATTCTGTACTATAAACGACTTCCCAGCGTATGGTAACTTGTCAGGGTATAGTGTAAAGGGCCATAAAGCATGTCCGGTTTGTGAAGAAGGCACATGCTACCATCAACTCCAACATGGAAGAAAGACGATTTATCTTGGACATAGGAGATTTCTTAGACGGGGACACCCATATCGTCGATTAAAGAAAGCCTTCTTTGGTGGCCAAGAAAATGAAGATGCTCCGGTGCCATTGACTGGGGAGCAAGTTTATGAGAAGGTGAAAAATATCAATGTCATCTTCGGCAAGACAACCAAGAGTAGAAAAGATACAAATATATGGAAAAAGAGATCTCTATTCCTTGATCTTCCCTATTGGCGCAATCTTGATGTGAGACACTGTATCGATGTCATGCATGTGGAGAAAAATGTATGTGATAGTATTGTTGGCACGCTTCTCAACATACAAGGCAGCTCCAAGGATGGTGTGAAGGCAAGATTGGATTTGCAAGCAATGGGAATACGTGAAGAGTTACATCCAAGGCCATATGGGAAGAGAACTTATTGTCCCCCGGCTTCTCATACTTTGTCTAAGGATGAGAAACTAAGTTTTTGTGAGTGTTTACATGGCACAAAAGTTCCATCGGGGTATTCTTCAAATTTTAAACGGCTTGTATCGATGAAGGACTTGAAATTAGTAGGCCAAAAATCTCATGATTGTCATGTCTTGATGCAACAGCTACTCCCAATAGCTATTCGAGGCATCGCCGAATATGATCTTCGGGTCGTTTTGACTAGACTTTGTGTCTTCTTCAATGCGGTTTGTGGTAAAGTTTTTGACATCGAAAAGTTGGATGAATTGGAGAATGAAGGATATCTTATCTTGTGCCACCTTGAGAAGCTTTTTGTTCCTACATTTTTTGACATCATGGTTCATCTAATTGTTCATTTAGTGAGGGAGATAAAGTTGTGCGGCCTTATCCATTTACGGTGGATGTACCCAATCGAAAGATCTATGAAATTCCTTAAAGGGTACGTGAAGAATGCATACCGTCCAGAATCCTCGATTGTTCAGAAATATGTTTCTGAAGAAGCCATGGAATTTTGTCAAAATTATTTGGCCAAAGTAAGACATATTGGGCTTCCAAAACGTCAGCATGCTGAGGGGGGTAGGCGAGGGGCTTCAGTAAAGACTGTGGATCCTGATGAATTGTCACAAGTCCACTTATACATCTTGAATAATGTTGATGAAGTTCAAGCTAGCATAGCTGCACATAAAGAAGCTGTGAGGAAAGAAAATCCTCGAATGACTGAACAAAGGTTGATTAGGGAGCATAACAGAACTTTTGCACACTGGTTCAAACGAAAGGTCGAGGGAGAGGAATGTGTTTCTGATGGTAGAAGTTTTGGAGATGAACCTTTTATTATGGCAGACCAGGCGAAACAAGTGTTCTATATCACCGATCAAGAAAATAAAATGTGGTCTGTAGCTCTCCAAGGAAAGAGGGTCATTGATATTGATGAGGAAATGAATTTTTATTATGGTATTCCTAAGAGTACTCCTTTTTCAAGGGGTCTATCGGACATGAACGAAGAAGATGAAGCAGATAATGAACCCGGCATAAGAAGTGATCATCAAGAAGGGATATGGGAAGATATCACTTTATAAAAGAGTCAATTCATAAGGTAATATTCATATATATGTTCTTTGAAAACTACTTTAAGTCTTTAATTATAACATTTATTCCTTCTATGTTACGTTCATCATGTCTTTGACTACGAAGTTTGTTCCTTGTTTTATTTTTGTGGCAGGATCCGATCCAAAGGGGCATGTTGAACTGGAGGGAGCTGCATTGTTGAACTGAATCAGATGAAGGCATGGTGAATATTATTTTGGGCGCATGTATATTTGTAACTTATTGTATTTGTAAGTAAGTTATCTTATTGTATGAATTAATTTAGGTGTTGTAGACATAGTGAATAAATATTTGTA
Organism: Acacia crassicarpa; assembly: GCA_034222035.1. NCBI lineage: Eukaryota > Viridiplantae > Streptophyta > Magnoliopsida > Fabales > Fabaceae > Acacia > Acacia crassicarpa. The sequence continues at coordinate 13,955,625 of JAWXYG010000015.1, forward strand.
TCATTTTTATTCAATTTATTCAAATAATTGTTCATAGCTTGTAGCTTAAAAGTATCGACTTTTGTGTGCTGGATTGGATAGGTGATTTGTGTGTAATATAATCAAGAAGAACAGAACAGGGAAAAATTCAGGAAAATTTAGACCACAAATAAATTTTCCTGTCTTAAAAGTTGAGATTTTAAGACCGGATGTATTTATATGTCCGATCTTATAAGTCGCTATGTTTATGACCGCGTATAATTAGTCGGTCTTAGAAGTCGCTAAGTTTAAGACCGTATTTATTTTTGTCCGGTCTTAAAAGTCATATCTTTTAGGAGCAGCCAATTTTTAGCCGATCTTAAAAGTTGATATTTTAAGACCGGATGTATTTATATGTCCGGTCTTAAAAGTCGCTATGTAATAGACCGCGTATAATTAGTCGGTCATAGAAGTCGCTAAGTTTAAGACCGTATTTATTTTTGTCCGGTCTTAAAAGGCATATCTTTTAGGAGCGGCCAATTTTTAGCCGCTCTTAAAAGTTGAGTTTTAGGACCGAACAAAAAGCTAGCCCCTGGTCTGTTTAGTACGACTTTTAAGACAGCAAGTTTAATTGTCCGTCTAAAATAGATTCTTTAAGACCGGTCATAGTCCGGTCTTAAATGTCGACTTTTAATACCGGCTAATACAAGACCAGTCGCGCGTCCAGTCTTACGAGCCTCTTTTGTCCGGTCTTAAAAGCCTTTTTTCCACTAGTGACAAGATGAATATAAAACGGAATATAAAAGTAAACAAGTATTAAAAAATGCAGAAACAAGAGATAAATTATTAAGAATAGTGGAAACAAAAGATAGATTTGGAGAATTGTTAAGTATATTTAATAACGCTGAAACTAGAAGATTAAATATGATGAAAAGTAGGAATGAGAATTCAGATTCAGAAGATGAAATAGAAAGATTTATGAGTCAAAATGAAACAAATTTAGATGAAATAACCCAGGAATTACAAAATTTAAAGATAGTAAATGAAAATTAAATTAATATGCAATCAGCTCAATCAGAAGTACAACAAGATCAACAACAGCAAAAACAACCACAACAAGAACAAGAAACATCAACATCTAGAATTCACATAGATCCACCTGAAATACAAAGAAGAGTAAGAGAACAGGAAATGAGAAGACAAAGAAATTTAGTAAGAGAAGATTTAAATAATATTTCAAGTGCAGTTTTTTATATTAGTTATAAAAAACCTAAATTAGTTGGAAAAGAATTTATACCCCCTCCACTAGAACAATATGAAATTAGACAAATTCCAAATTCTGGAATATGGTTAGACTTGGATTGTAATTTAGATCATTGAAAAAGAATAGAAGAATGGAGAAAATCCCAATTAATAGCTTTAATAAATAGGAAAATAGATCCAGAATCTATAAATGTAATTGTAGAAGCAAGTTTTGTAGGAAACGTGTTACATTGGTGGGAAGGAAGAACAATGGAATTTAGAATGGAAGTTAGAAGATTAGAAGAAACAGCTTATGAAAGAAGAGAAATCTTATATGCAGCAATATTAGGAAAATATGAAAATGTCTTAAAAAATGAATTTGTAGGAATAAATATTGCAAGCTTAGAATATACACAAGTTTTAAGAGCAATAAGATATTTACACAAAATAGAAATTTGTAGTTTGGAACCAACACATATAAATCAATATATTTGTGAATATAAAAAATATTTTTATGAAGCAAAAATAGTAGAAGCTGAAAAACAAAAATTTTACTTAGATATGTTTTATAGAAAATTACCTAGTTTAATATCAGAAAATTTAGTAGAAGAATATACACAAAACATGGAAAATGAAAATAATCCAGCTTTTGTAAATGTAATAGATACAATGGGAAGAAGAGAAGAATATTTAGGAAAGTACTTATCAGAAAGATGTAAAGCAGCATGGAGAAATATTAAATATTATACATTGAATAAATTAATGGTAAAGTGTTCAGAATTAGAAAAACCACATAAATGGGGATGTAATCAACATAAATGGTTATCAAAAAATAGAAAAAAAGAAAAGAAAAGTATATAAATTTAAGAAATATCCGAAAAAGAAGTTTTTTAGGAAATACAATATAAAAAATAAAAGAAAATTTAAACCACATAAATATTTCAAAAGAAGGAAAAATAATAAGAATAATAAAAGTAAGAAACCTTATAAATGTAGATGTTATAATTGCGGAGATTTAGGACATATTGCAACAAACTATGATAAACCAAAATCTAAAAGGAAAATGAATATCTTAGAAAAAGCTGAAGAATTAGAATTAGAACCCTTATATATAGATTTAATGGAATTTGATGAACCTATAGAAAATGAATTAGAAATATATAAATTAACATACGAATATGAAACAAAAGAATCAGAAGAAATAGAAGAAGAATCAGGAAGTTCAGAAGATGAAAATGATATAAAAAAAGAATACATAGATCAAAGTAAAAATTATATAAATATGATGAATGCAGAAGAAGTGGAAAACAATGAAATTATTAATAACCAAGAATTTCAAGAATATGAAGAATATAAATATTGAAGAAAGTTCAAGAGAAAGAAGAATAACATTTAACAAAGAGCAATATGATAAAATAAAAGAAAAACATTTAGATATGACAGTTAATAACATAAAAGATGAAAAATTCTTAGATAAAGTAAGTAAAATATTAAAAAAAGAAAAAAGAAAAAAGGAAAATCCTAATGTGTAGTATTAGAAAAGAAGTATCCAATAGAATCAACTTTAACTGAAGGAGTATTAAGAATACCTTTAATAAGCAAAGCTTTAATAGAACATGAAATATCAAAAATACCTTTTAGAGATGAAATATCATAAATATATATTGCAGAAGTGCAAGTTATGGTAAAAGCTTATTTTCAAAGTGGAATAGATTCACCATTAAAATTATTGATAACAGATGAAAGAATAATTAGTAATGTTGAAGACAGTATTTTAAGAATGATAACAGGAAATCTAATATATCAGAAATTAAAATTCACTTTAAACACAAATTTTGCAATTAGTAGAGCGGAAGAAAACATGGATAAATCAATCTTAGTATATCATAATTTACACAATGTAAGATTGCAACCAGGATCTAGAAGCATAAGTATAACAACAATGTTAGGACTAGTAGTATTTACAAATGAACATAAAATCTATAACAAAAATAAAGGAAAAATTACAATTGATAAATATTTTATGCCTGTAATAAAAGAAATTAGAACTGATCCAAAACAAATTACTATACCTAAAATGTTAAAATTGGAATTAGATAATACTAGAAATTATTATGAAAATACCCCTAGAAGAATGATAACTAATAACACTTTAGGACAAAGATTTTTAAGAGTAAGTACATCAAAAAATCTAACATCAAACATAAATATAAATCCAAGAAGAAGTTTAGAATATAATAGACCATCATCAAGTAATAGATTGAATAGAAATTTAAGTCTTAGAACAATTGATACATCACAAGAAATTATAGATAATTTTAATCAAAGAAATTTATTAGCATAAAGACCAATAAGTTCAAGTTTAAGAGAAATTAGACCACAAGATGAAAATTATATAAGATTAGAAGTAAAATCAGATACATCATGGAAAGAAATCATAGGAAAAGTAAATGAACTTGTAGAACAAAGTGAAATAGACATAACAATTATAGAAGATAATTTAATGGTAGAAGGAAATCAAACAAAATCTAATGTTGCCTTAATTACATAGATCTCCCCCTATTTTGAAAACCCATAGAAACCTCCCTTAAATTAAAATGTATGTTACACAAACCTCCCTTATATGAATAAAATACTCTAACCACCCTTCTATTTTGCCTTTATTACATAGACCTCCCCTCTATTTTGAAAATATACACTTAAGTCCAAATAATTAACTCCGTTAAGAATATTTTAAAAAGATTCTAAAAATATAGTTTTTTTTATTAAAGTTTATATAAAAATAAAATTATATATTATTTTACCCTTAATATTGTACTTAATTGTAACGTCCCTCATTTTTACTTAACATAAAGACTAATTAAGGGTTGATCAACCACTGAGTAATCCTTTATCAATTACCAAAATATACAAAATAAATCAGAGTATGCAAAATGAGCCCTAACGTGACAATATACAATTATCCAACGTATACCAAAAGAGGGAAGCACTACTGTCAAAAGAAGTAGCCTAAGCCTCTGAAGTTTTCCCTGATGGACCCGGACGGAAACTATCACCTGGAAAAATGTGGTAACCATCAATCCAACTTATTACGAATTCTAATATGTGTTAGTGAGGTGCCATGTGGAACAATTTATATAACAAAGTAATTTAAATAAAATATATATATATATAATTTGCCAATATCCACGTCACAAAATTTCATGTCAGAAATTATGTATCAAAATTTTCATCAACATAATTCCTAAGATACCTCCCACCAATCCAACCGAACCGCCTTATTTCCTTCGACTAGACCCATGGGCTAAGTTACATCCATATTACTGGTTACTCAAAAGATCACTTGTCATGTGATGAGGACCGGCCAAAATCCTCAGAGTACATGTCCCAGACCATAGGTCTTTCCCCCTCATTGAACTATTGGAGTGTCGTACGTCCTCATTGAACTAGTGGGCCAGTCCCTCATTGAACAGGTGAGACAATATAAAGCCAACCATCATGCATCAATGGAGGCCTCACCACGTGGTGGAATATAATATTTCATTTCCTCCCAATTCAACCCTTCCCATAATTATCATAACAAATATCATAATATCAAAACTCTCAATTCTTATCTATAAATAAATATGTATAAATCATAAGGTTCCGTAAGACAATTTCTGTTAAAATATTCATAATGATTTCACAAAATACTCACAAACAACATATCAATACACATAACAAGTGGAAAGTGGTTACCTCTCGCCGTAGCTAATTATTATTACACTGCTCCTTATCCAAGAGCTCAAACACATGCCAAAAATCAATCTACCACAACCAATTTACTAACCATTAATAATTCTTCTAAAACTCTGCATAATCAAAATTATAACCTATAATTCTATAAAATTAAAATATACAAATTTTTTTAAAAAATATATTTGAAATGCTTGAGGTGGGACTAAAAAGTCAATGAAATCAATGTAACTATTAATTCTCTCTCTATTTATTGCTAATTAATAATGCCCTTTTCTATTTATTATTAATTACTAATACCCCTTTTTATTTATTTATTTATTATTAATTAATGACACCCACTATTATTTATTCTTTTCTTTTTCTTATAATAGTAACAATATCTATCTATTATTTATTTATTACTAATCATTATTAGTATTACTACTATTGTAATACCCTAAAATCCTATTTAGTCTAAACCACTATATTTGCTAGGAAATACTTGTTAAAAATATATGAACATGTGGTTTCAAATTTTGAGATATAATTATTCTATTTTCTATGAAATCTTTCTTTAGAATTAAGGCAACCTACGGCTGAATTTTCTTAGGAATCAATAAAATACCATAAAATGCAAACAATTATCATATTAAGGTATGGTTCTCAGGGAATTAAAAAGAGTAATAAGGTACTATGGAAAATTATTGAACCAAATAGGGGAAGATAATAAAATCAATAAATAATTAGGTATTTATTAAATTAAGTAATTGTGCCAAATATTTATAAATAATCAAGGGATTAATTAAGTATAATTTAATTTAGTAGGAGGCTAAATTTACTAGAATACCCTTAATTAACAAACTAATGTTTAAATTCATAATTAAGTCATAAAAAGCCATAAAGAACTGTCATCACGCTGAGGCCAATTAAGGGACAATTATTAACAATTAATGAACAATTGAAATTGCAACAATTAAGACACTAAATTTAATAACTAGATTAAAATAAGCATAATTAAAGATGTATAATCATAAGTAAAAACCAATGGCTAATTAAGAGTTGTCTGAATGAATTTCTAAGGACTATAATTAAATTAGGGTTCCTAAAATATTATAAAATATCATGAAAATACCTAAAACAATTAGAGGGAATTTCCAACAATTAAATATACATTTAAAAAGATATTAACATTTAATTCTTATATTTTCAAGAATAAGTCGTAAAGGAGTATGAAAAGGCTTAAAGTAATTAGAGAATACCAAGAATAATTATTGGACAAGTCTTCAAACTTCTTGAGCAAGTTACTGGGCGGACAAGTTACTGGGCCAACAAGGTTACTTGGGGGACAAGTTACTGGGCGGACGAGGTTACTTAGCGAACAAGTTACTGGGCAGACGAGGTTACTTGGCAAACAAGTTACTTGGCAGACAAGTTATTGGGCGGACGAGGTTACTTGGCGAACAAGTTACTTGGCGGACAAGTTACTTGGCGGACAAGTTACTTGGAGAGCAAGTCAAGTTGGAAAACCGGGAGAGAAAGCCGGGAAAACCTGGAGGGCAAGTCAGGAAAACTTGGAGAGCGAGTCGAGAAAACTTGGAGAGCAAGTTGGAAAGTCAAAACACATGTGGCATTAAGGGACACCTAAGCCTTGATTAGGTCATCAAGATGACATCACAAGGATGACATCACAAGAACACATGGAGGGTGAGGATTAAAACTTCTTTACTAAGTCTAGATCCAATGGCTAGGGTGAGAAATGGGCAAAATTAAATTCCATTTGTGTCCTAGAACTTTCCCTATAAATAGAGAAGCAATCCTCCTCATTTCTTCACACCAAAAACCATTCTAAACAAGAGTGGAGTGAAACAAGAAGGAGGAAGGAGAAGCAAGAAGCTTCAAGAGGTAAGCTTGTTCTTAGTTTTATAGTTTTTAGTTTTTAGTTGTTCTTAGTAGCTTTTAATATAGGTGTTAGTTTAATCTAGTAAATAGGCAAAGTAATTTCCCATAATTGTTTTCAGGCCTTATTGCATCGAAAGATGCCTGACAAGGTGGAAACATGTTGGGGAGTGACTTTTAGGATTAAGGGAATAAGTTAGAGTAAGATAAAAGAATTCTGGAATTTCTGGAGTTTGGGAGTTAACTGAATAGGGAACATTATTTTATGCATCAAATGATCTTTAAAAATCACAAAATTTTCCAGAAATAAAGTAGACATGTAGGGCTTTCCAAATATATAAAATATGTAACGTTTTGATCTCTGGACAAGGAGATATGAACTTTTGAAGATTAGGCTATGTTTCTGGGCGAATTTCTGGGCAAGGTTTGAACACATGAAATCTGGGAATTGTTCTTGAATTCTGGGTGAAAACTGATATTTTTCCTCAAAAATAGACATCTTAAGGAGTCCGGAAAATTTACGGATCTTCGTTTCGATTTTTCTAGAATTAGTTATGATATTTTGAAGTTAGGCGAAAATCTGTCCAGAATTTCTGAATCAGCGTTTTTTGAGAATTAAAGTTGATAAATTGAAAAATAATCCTACCAAGGGTAAAAAAAGGTCATTAGTGACTAGGATATCCTCTAGAATATTACTGGTGAATTAATAAATGCGATATTACCATTATAGGATACACGTGACCATACTCCGACCGACGAACGTACCGATATCACCGACGAAGGTACGGACGCGTACTGTAACACTAACTCTGATGCTTATGGTATACTTATATGTGATAGATAGTCTGAGACTCTGTTTTAAAAAGTTGTGCATACAATTCAGCTTTATTTATACGGGTTACAGTCTTGGTAATACCGTTGAGTTTTCCTAGCGCTGAGGACACGATAGGCCATCGTGGCACTGGTGAATAGTGCAGACTGGGGGTAACAGACATATTGCAGTGGCTGTGTACCGTTATCCAGATGAATCAGTTATGAGTTTTTATATTGATTATTGCTATAATGTCATGAATATCTGTCATACATATCTTGTTTACATAAGCATGAGGTTAACCGTTACCTGAGGTTCAATGGGTATTGAACCTCAGCTCTTACCATAGCTTCAGGGGGAACCGTGGATCGAAGTCAGGAGTAAGCAGAGTAAATAGCACGTGTAAAGACCCGACTGAGGATCATCTTCTTAGATTTGTACCGTTATGACATTACTCAGATAAATGTACTTTACATTATGAACAGGCAGATACGGCACAGTTAATGATATATCAGTTACTCACTCTTTTACTTGCTCCGATGCTCTACTCTAAAAAAAATAAACAAAAAAACAAAAAACAAAATTCCGCTTTTGAAAATTGGGATGTTACAACTATTACTATTCCCACATGAAAATGTATTCCTACGTACTAACTTATATATATATATATATATATATATATATATATATATATATTAAACTTTGTGTTTTTACCAACCCACAAAGGCATCTATATATATTTAAACCAGTAGCGTCCTATTATTCCCAAACAATAAGAATTACGAGACTAAGCCTTATACATATATAAGTAATACATTTATTGATAATAATGATGATGATGATGCTAATGACACTTATTTATTATAATAATAATAATAAATATGATTATTATTTCACTAACTATTATTATTTATTTACAATTATTTTAAATTCTCAGTGACTATCCTAATATTTTAAATTAGGAGTTTAAATAAAAATATATTTTAATATGATATGTGTGTGTGTATATATATATATATATTGTAGCAAAGTTTTTCCTATCCTTTTTCCTAAGTGTGCAGCGATTATATACAGTGGATAGGACAACCAAGTTTTATCATACATGCATTGCTTTTATATATATATATAAATTATAAAACCAACTTAGCAAATCTTCATTCATTCTTTTCACAAGTAGCCACGAATGTGTGTGTATCTATAATTATATACCAACGTTCCCTTTTTGTTTCCATGATGCAACAATATATCAATACTGGTATTTATAAATGTAACAGTGAGATCTTCCCTTTCTGTTTTTCCAAACCACCCACACACATATATATATAAGCATTTGACAGTAACTTTTCTTTTCTCTTTTCTCATGCACGATGAAATATATATACACACAGGTACTGCACACAGGTGAGTCTTGCTTTAGTCTCTTTTATATACATATATATAATATAGCAACATCTTCCTACCTCCTTATGCATAAAACATTCTACATCAATGTTTTCTTTATATATATATTTTTTCTCAAAGATAGCAATATATATATATATATATATATATATATATATATATATATATAGGGATAAGGGTCTTAAATGCCATGGAAATTTTAGCTAAGGAACACTGGGAAGACGGAAGTTTTTTTTGGACCAAAAATGCCACAGAAGTTCACAAGAAGTATCAATTTTGCCCCGGAAGTATTCTTTTTGCCATGGAAGTTTTCGCTAAGAAGCAATTTTGCCCCAGAAGTTCTCACTAAGGAGAAATTTTGCCCCGGAAGTTTACAAAATGTAGCAAAATATTGCCCTTCTGTCCCCAAATATTAAATTTGACTATTAAATCAGTCAAAAATCACACATGTCATGCCTTGAAAAGGTTGAACTTGGAGTCAGAGAAGGAGATCCTTCAGATGCTGAACTCAAGGCGGCCAGAATTTGTGAAGCCAAACTGGTCAAAGGAACTGAAAGGTCTGTCACAAAACGCAAATGAAACGCAAAACGAGAAATGAATTGTTCCAAAAATTGGTTCAGTAAAACAAATCAATAGTGATAATATTTATGTTTGTATAGACTGATCATTTGCTTAGATCATAAGTGATGCTTCCCTTAGGTTTTGTGACAGTCGACCTTTCAGTCCCTTTGACCAGTTCGACTTCATAAATTTTGGCCGCCTTGAGCTCAACATTTCAAGGATCTCCTTCTGTGGCTCCAAGTTTGACATTTTCAAGGCATAACATATATAGTCTTTGACTGATTTAATAGTCAAATTTAATATTTGGGGACACAAGGGTAAAATTGCTCCTTAGTGAAAACTTCCGGGGCAAAACTGCTCCTCAGTGAAAACTTCCGGGACAAAATTACTCCTTAGAAAAAACTTTCATGACATTTTTGGTCAAAAAAAAACTTCCGTCTTACCAGTACTCCTGAGCGAAAACTTCCATGGTATTTAAGACCCTTATCCCTATATATATATCAGCAATACTAATTTATGATGAAGGACCTCCCCTGTTTTAGTTTCATTTAGCAGAGCATTCCTCACTACATTATATACAAGAGCTAACATTGGAAAACTCATAGAACTAGATGGAGAAAAGATCAAAGACTCACTTTGGTTAGTTTTCTCGCTTGCATGTTCAGTCTTATTGACTCCTTCGCTGCGTCTGCTTTCGATACAAAGACAAAGAGCAACCACAGGACTGAAACTCTCTCCTTCCTCGTCTCTCTCTCTCTCTCACTCTCAACTCAACTTTGGTTCTGTTAAGGCAAATGGGGATGATGGGGAGTCTAGGAGCAATGGATAAATAAGGAACTAATGGTCTGGTCCGAAAGGAAAAAGACAGACTGAAGGGTTATAATTAACGCGTCGGCGTGGTTGGGGGCTCAAGAGGAATGGCGTTGTTCTAGGTTAGCTGACGTGGGAGACATGGCGTTACTTATTTCTATTCTTGTGTGTACTGCTCATCGCCGAAAAGGAGAATGGCGTGATCTGTTTCTCTCTTTGCGTTTCAGTTTCTGTCTCATTTTCTTTTGCTTCTGGCCGAAGGGATTATAATGAGGAAGGGAGTAGGCTGTAGTTGTTGCTGGGCTCAAGAAAGATGGAGAGGTATGGTGCTGGTCTGAACTCGCGTGTACAGTAGAAGATGAGATACGCCGAAAGCAATATATGCTGACAAGGGAGTGCTGGGTTGCTGATTTATTATTATTATTTTTTTCTGCTCTTGCGTGCTCTGTTTCTTTTCTCGCTGCTCCATGGTGTCGGGTTTAGTTGAATGGATATGAGAAAGTAGGATTATGAATATCTGCCTATCATATTTATCTGTCACCGGTTGGACTTTATATTATAAGTAATGGGCTGGTTTATGTTCAGTGAATAATTGGTCTTTGCTGTACCATCCTCTATTATCACGTGTTGACCCAAAGGAATTAATGGATTAATGGTTTGGTTTAATTGTATGGGAATGGCAATTGAAGAGAATATACATATGGGCTGAAGGGAGACTGAACAATGTTGATAAATAATGGGCTTTGCATTTGCCCACATTTGTTTACAAGTTTGGGTAGTAAAGTTATCATTTTACCCTTCTTAATTTACACTTGATTATCAAATAAATTTTCCACAATAAATCCTTAATTCTACTAATTAATTCCACTAGGCCATACGATTTTGATTCCAAAATTTATCTCTTGCAAATATTTTCTTGATTTCATTTACAAGGAAATAAATTTCTAATTTTCCAAATAATTAATTTAATCATTTGGCCAAATTCCACCATTTAATTCTCATATATTATTTTTATAACTTTAGGTACAAATTATTCCTTATTTGAATTTATTCTTTTCCACAAAAAAATAAGCCTAAATTTTCAATAATTAATTTCATAATCATTTTAGGGCAAATTTCACAATTCAATTTCCCATAAAATGTTCAATTTCAAATCCTAAAATTTGGGATGTTACATTAATCCCTAGTTTTACTTTTATATTTTGACTAATATTGTTTTAAATAATTTAAGAGTTTTTTATCTTTACAAATAGTTATCTATGATTACTTTAGCATTGGTTAATGTAAATATGGAATATTCAAATAATTTTTTAAATAAATATGTGCTTGATCAAATGTGCCCGGGACCATTAGGTCCCCAACCAAAAAAAAAATGTGTCAATACGTATTTGTGAAAAAAATTTTAAATTAGAAAATTTAAATGACACATGAAATCTCAAACTTATGTAGTTTATTATATTTGATAAAAATATATGCGTTTAATTTATATTTTTAAGTCAAAATTAATTTATAAGATCAAAACTAATAAATTTTTTAACAAATTAGAAAGTTAGATGATCTATTAGAATACATTTTTGGTTGTATAAATTTAGTTTTATATACTTAAATAATTATAGTATTAAAGAGGGACATTTTGGCTTTTTTTTTAAAAAAAGTTCAAAAGTCAAACTTAACCGTTAACTACCAGTTTGGGTGGATGGAAATAGAATCTTAAAATATAAGGGAGGTTTGTGTAACATAAATTTTAATTTTAAGGGAGGTTTCTATGAGATTTTAGAATAGAGGGGAGGTCTGTGTAATTAAGACAAAACAGGAGGGTGTTCAGAGTATTTTATTCTAATTTTAAAGGAGGTTTCTACGGGTTTTCAAAATAGAGGGAAGGTCTGTATAATTAAGGCAAAACAGGAGGATAGTCAGAGTATTTTACTCTTAATTTAAACCTTTTAGTAAGAGAAAATTTATCATTTAACTATAAGATAATATTAGGAAAAGACTTTTTAGAATTGGTAAAACCTTATAGAATTCAAGATACAAGAATAATGATAAACTTAAATCATCAAACAATTATAATACCAAAATTATCATGATTTTTGAAGACATAGAAGTTGAATGGGATGGAAATAGAAATAAAGTAGTAATTTTATATTAAAGATATGATCAAACATTAGAAATAGATGACACCACAATAGTACCTGATGCAGACATAAATTTTATAAGAATGTTAATAAATAAATTAAAAACAAAAATCCAAAAGTATAAAGGAGTATTAACACCTAGAAATCTTAATCATTACCCAGATTTTTATAATCATATTAAAATGAGAATAAATGAGTTTAAATCTAAAAAACATTATTTAAAGCAAAGATTAGAAGTATTATCTAGGATATGACAAAAAACAATATGATTGTACGAGTTGGAAGATTGAGTAATGGAACACATGGAAGAATAATAATAGACACTTACTATGGAAATGAAGAATGTTTTATAAAAATAGGAGCATGTGAAAAAATAGCAATGAGAAAATTAGTACGAAAAGTAACTAAATCAGCCATGAAATTAAGAAAAATAATAGAAGAAATGGGATATCCAAATGTAATTAATCAAGAAATTCAAGATATTGGACAAATAATAAATGAAAATGAATTATTAATAATTCACTTTAAACAAGAATTAGATATATTGTCTAGGATATGAATAATAATAGTATATTCCATAATAGACAAAGAATACATATAATTAGATGGGAACAAATTCATAATGATGGAAAAATTATAAGAAGAGAGAGAATTTATAATAAAAGAAAAAGAGTACCAAATGTAGAAATAAGTCACATAAGAAGATTATTTAGACAAATAGAAAAACATGTTACACAACAGCAAGAAAGATTAGAAACACAAAATTTAGATCCTTCAACAAGATGGAGAGTAAAAGAATACATTTATGAAGAGAAAAGGAAAGAGAAAATATTTAAAAAGAGATTGGAAATATTATCTAGAATATGAGTGAAAGACCATTATATTATATATTAATAAAATTTAATTATGAGAAATACAGAGCTAGAAAATATCATGCATTAGTAGATACAGGAGCAAATCTAACAATAGCAAAATATAATGTGTTACCGCCAGAAATGTGGTAAAGAAAAAATAGAATTATTAGAATGGAATCAGCAGGAAGAGAAATACATATGTTAAAATTAGAAGCAAGAAATGTAATGATATAAATAGGAAATTATGAATTAAAAATCCAAGAATTAAATCAATATAATGAACCTCAATGTGATATAATATTAGGATTATACTTTTTAGAAAAATATTATCCTTTTACTTTTATAGAGAAAGCTTTAGTATTAACAACACTTTGTAAACATCAAAGCTATAGGAGTAAGAATAACAAGTCCATATAAAAGAAAAGATGAAAAATTTCAAAAGAAAAAGCATAAGGAAGAAGTACAATTTTTACAAAATAATGAATTAGTAAAAATAGAACACATGTTAGCAACATTAACAATTAAAGAAGAGAAATCGATAGAACAAATAATATTAGAAAATTTTAGTGAAAATCCTTTAATACACTGGGAAAAATCTAAACCAATAGTAACGATAGAATTGAAAGATTATAGTAAAGAAATAAATTGTAAACCTTATCCTTAGACAGCTGAAGATAAAAAAGAATTTGTAATGCATATAAATAAAATGAAAAAAAAATGATTTAATAAGAGAAAGTAGATCTGAATATTTGTCACCAGCAATGATTATATATATATATATATATATATATATATATATATATATATATATATATATATATATATAACATGATAAATACTCCTCCATTTAGTCTCAAACCAAACAATACATAACATGATAAATACTCCTCCATTTAGTCTCAAACCAAACAACAAACAAGATTTAGCCACCGTTTAGTCTAAAAGGACTCTGATTTTCTGCACAGTAATTGAGAAGGATACTGCAACTCTGCAAGACATCTCACTCATTAGTCAAAGATACAAAAACAAATTTTACTTTGAATTTAGTTGTTGAACTAACTTGTATCACACGCTTTTCACCAGGACTTTTTCTTTTTTTTCCTTGGACCAGCCTTTTCACCAGGAATTCACTTGCACATTTTTCAGATTACCCTCATTACTGAATCAAATTTAACTGGTTTTTTTTTTTTTGGGGGGGGGGGGGGGGGGAACTGGTCTAGTTTGGCCTGTTCTTGGATGGGATTTAAAATTAAAAGGAAAAAAAAATAGTATATCACTACAAATTCATCTACTTTATTATATCATGTAAAAATTAATATTAATAGTACAAAAATTAAAAATGTGTCGTAGTGTATATTATTTTTAATTAATACACTTGATATGATGTTTTTTTCCCCTTTTTGGAACAATATTTGATATGGATGTTAATATAAAATAAAATTCCATAACAAACTATATGTTATTTACAAGTCATTAATATGATTAATAAAAGGAATAATAAAACTTTTGGTCCCTCAAGTTGTCTTCAGTTATTGATTTAAATTCTAAAGTTTAATCTTTATCAATTTAGTCCTTAAAGTGTCATACACAATTAATCATATTAGGTCTCATGGACAAATAGAATTTTTCGCAATTCATGATTTTTTTTTATTTCATATTCTTTTAATCAGATTATTTTTTTTCCTAAAAAAAGAGTTTATTTACCATCGTCATAAGTGAGGGCAATTAATAATCGAGTTGAATTTTTATGCATCTAAGAATATAAAATAAAATATATTACAAATATAATAAGTTCTTTTGTTTTGAACTTGTGAACAATTTTTATATTTGAAAACTATATGCTTTTATTTTTTTTTTATTTCAAAGAAATAATCATTGCATCTTGTATTCAATATTGATCTGAATTTGCATTCGTTGCACGTTTATTTACCATCGCAAAGCTTGATTTTTTTTTTTTTTGGGTCAAAAAGGCAAAGCTTGATCATTAAATGCACTTGTGCATATTTGCTTACGCATGCATGATTTGTTCGACGAGACACTTCGAAGAATTGATTAAGATAATATGGACCACTTTAACTTTAGGCACTTTCCATGAAATGTGACACTAAGATAATCCAAAACACAAACGAACAAACCCAAAACAGTAAAGACAATGATTAAAATGCTTAATAAATCAGACCCCAAATTATAAGTGGAAAATTCAACAACGCAAATTAAGCTCTTCAAAGGTCAGACTACGTAAGCGGTCAAGTCATGATGATTCATGATTATATTAATGTCTTTTTAGTGTGTTTCCTGCTGCCTTCCTGGTCTTTGAACTCCTATCCTATCTATAAATACCACACACCTTGATTGGAAAATACACAAGAAACTAACAATATTTGTGGTTAATTAATTTAACAGAGCGTTTTATTGTCTAGAAATGGCGAACTTCCCAGTCATCAACTTGGAGAAGCTTAATGGTGAAGAGAGACAGACAACTATGGAGAAAATTAACGACGCTTGTGAGAATTGGGGATTTTTTCAGGTACTGATATTTCAATATTTGTGGTTAATTATTTTTTTTTTTGTTGGCTATTATTAAATAAAATCTTATTGTTTTTCTTGTAGTTGGTGAACCATGGGATAGCCCATGAACTTTTGGACACAGTGGAGAGGTTAACAAAGGAGCATTATAAGAAATGCATGGAGAAAAGGTTCAAGGAGTTAGTGGCGAGCAAAGCATTAGAGGCTATTCAAGCTGAAGTTAAGGACATGGATTGGGAAAGCACATTCTTCTTGCGTCACTTGCCTGATTCAAACATCTCAGAAATCTCAGATCTTACTGGAGAATACAGGTAGAAGATCACACTAAATGAAACAAGCATGCATGTGTTTTATATCACTATATATCGTTTGGTACATATACTAAAATGTTTGATTCAAAAAAAAAAATGCAGCAAGGTAATGAAGGAATTTGCGGAACACATAGAAAAACTTGCAGAGGAGCTACTAGACTTGCTCTGTGAGAATCTTGGACTAGAGAAGGGTTACCTCAAGAAGGCCTTCCATGGATCAAGAGGACCAAATTTTGGCACAAAGGTCGCTAACTACCCTTCTTGCCCTAACCCTAAACTCGTGAAGGGTCTTCGTGCCCACACCGACGCGGGCGGCATCATCCTTCTGTTCCAAGATGACAAAGTAAGTGGCCTCCAACTTCTCAAAGATGGCGAGTGGATCGATGTGCCTCCAATGCGCCACTCAATCGTGGTGAATCTTGGTGACCAACTTGAGGTATTACACATAAATTCTTCTATAAAACTTCATATGCACGATAAATAGCTAGTATCCTCACAAATTAAATGATACAGTAGATTTTGTATATATAGCGAGATTGAGATAGTGATAGACCCATTCACTTATCAGATGGGACCCAACTTATATTAATCTCTCTCCATAGTCACAAAAATTAAGGCTATATATATAGTTATTAAAGAGTGCAAACCCATACGTACTAACTCTTTCATTTAGAATCTTATGGAGTAATTCTTTAAGTTTTGAGACACAAGTGATCATAGACTATTTCATGAACAGGTAATCACAAATGGGAAGTACAGGAGTGTGGAGCATCGTGTGATTGCACAAACTAATGGGACCAGGATGTCTGTGGCTTCATTCTACAATCCAGGAAGTGATGCTGTTATATACCCAGCACCACCATTGATTGAAGGAAAGGAAGAAGGAAAGAACCTGATTTATCCGAAATTTGTGTTTGAAGATTACATGAAGCTCTATGCTGCGCTCAAGTTTCAGGCTAAGGAACCAAGGTTTGATGCTATGAAAGCTGTGAATTCATCCACTGCAACTGCCTAATTAAGCAGTATATAAAGAATACACTTAAAACCAAAACAAAAGGCTTTGGGCTTTTCTTGTTTTTTTTTTCTTTTTTTTTTTTTTAAGGAAAATGACAACAAGGTTCCAATTAAGAAAAATAATATATAAAAGTCTCATAGCTTATTAATGACAAGTAAAAAAAAAAAAGAACTATTTATAGGTGAAATAGCTACCATTGATAAATTATAAGACTTTTTTTATGATTTTTTTAAAAAAATAGACTTTAGTGCCTTTTTCTCTTTTTTAACTTATTCTCATTCTTACGTATTATAATAGGCAACTTTGATTTGTAGTAATCCAGTGTCAGTGAATCATGAATTTATCAATAAAAAGTATCATTCTTTGATATCTTCTTTTGTCCATATGCTGGATTCCTAGTTTTCTTTTTTCATGACTACGAAAAGAATAAAAGTTCACTGCAGTATAAAGAAATATTATTGGGCCTGTTAGGATTAGAAATGTCAAAAGTAACTTATTTTTAATTTGGCTTTTGTAAACATAAATAAGGATGAAATTTTTTGGTAAACGAGATTTGTATTTGAATTAACAGTAGCAAAAATAACTTTGTATACAAACCAAAAATTGTTTAGATTATTATTTTAAAAATCTTTAGAGATGAAAAATGACAGGAGCATGAATCTTCTTGAGCAGTCCATATCTATATATGCCAACTCTTCCACATACTTTTTCATCAGATCAACATTCTTTTCCACGAAGTCACATTCTTTCATCGAATTTGCAGATTTCTGCTCTACTTTCCACTTCTTCCATCTCTCAAATCAGTCTGAAAAATGAAAAGATTTATGGTGAAAGTTTATTGCAGTAATTTCTAAATATAAATTATTATATTTCATAGAGAAAAAACTAATGTACATTTTTACAAATAATTTACCTTACTAAATTTTCAATATATTTAGCACTAAAATGGCTAAAAATTAGTGGGTAGAGTTTTATAAATTGGAGAAGAGTACTATATTTATTTTAGTAAAAAATTATATAATTCATCATTTGGAATTCTCCAAAACCATTTTAATTTTAAACTGTCAATTGGATGGGTCTAATATAAGGAGTCCAAAAGAAAAAAGTTGGTGAAGTTGATGGATGAAGTTAAGAGCGCCCGGGCGGCCGCGCCGGGGGGGGGGGGGGGGGGGGGGGGGGGACAAACAAACAAAGCTCATGGTATTGCGTACAGCCATCATTCTCTTTTCAACAATTTCTTTCTTTCTTTGTTTTTTTTTCCCTGAGGTTCTATCAACAATTCAGAAATTGCAGCATTTACATCTTTGGACTGACCACGTAAACCCTAACAGACAAATAAAAGAAGATGAAAACTATTCGAGAAGCATTAGTTTAAAAATTAAAACACTCCCTACCGCCATTAATATAATATCTAATGGGGGATCGGAGTTAATCTTCTTCTAAAATATAAGATCTATTTTTTAATGTTTTTCTAATTTACCTCTATTGATTTTTAGGAAAATTATAATAAAAGACCTAAGAAAAACAAGTTGTTTTGTAGTTTTGTTGGAACTATTGATAAATCCTCTATCATCAAACATAAATAATTGCTCTTATATTGTAATTGTGGATTTTAATTATACAAATTGACAGTCTGAGATGCAGAAATGGGCAAAGAGAAAGAAAAAAAAAATGAATAAGCGTTTTTTGTAGAACTTGTAGAAAAAAATGGCCAGATTTTTCTATCGACAAACATAAATAATTGCTATTATATATTAATGAACAAGCGTTTTTGTAGAACTTGCACCACAGTTCTAATTTATACTATATTTTGAAAAACTTGGAGTCGTAAAAGTAAAACGTGTTTTGTGAATTTATCTCTTTTCAAGACTTGAGGCAATGGATGGTAAATAGAAAGACTTGGAGCCGTAAAGTAAACCGTTTTTTTTTTAATTTCTCATATTTCCACAAAAATTGTAGAACCAAGGGTAATTTAGTCTTTCTATTTTAATTTTTTGTCCTTTAAAATAATTATTATTTTTATTGTCCTTCTTAATAAATATTATTTTTCTTAGGTCCTTTATTACAATTTTCCCTTGATTTTTTTTTAAACACTAATTTACGTCTATTGATACTTTCTAAATAATAATCAAGAGAAAGGTGGAAGGAATTAAGAAAGATGATTAGGGTGTTTCAAAATAAATATGGTTTCTTACATTACAACCAGAGGGAATAATTAATCAAAACCTTTTTATGGAATACAATTGAGGTGGCTGGCTAATGTCATACTCTTTGCTAATTAAACGCCGTGTTTGGTTGTCCCATTGACTAATCAAACCTCTGTTTTATATTCTATTTCAATATTTGGTTGCTTGGAATCTCTTTAGAATGTCCATAAGTTGCTTAATACACAGTCTCCTTCTACAAAAGAAATTATGAAAATTTTATTTATAATTATTATTCCCACATGTCCCAAATTTGTTAAATTAGTTGTATATAAAAATATGTGTGTCGGTTCTCTAAATCAGTTTGGTCAAAAACATAAATTTGAGAAAGAAAATGAATTGAGGTCTTAAGTTAGGATCAAAGTAAACTCTTAATCAGTTTATATAATATTTAGGAATGGAGGAAGTAATTAATTAGGAACTAAACTTGTGTTTTGGCAAGAAGTTCAAGGTAAAAAAATTTATAAATCAGAGTCTCGTTATTTTTTCTGTAAAATTTTTTTTTTCAGCTCCTCAAAAATACAATTTTTAATGAGCTAGTTTTTCCCCAGTCTTTTCTAAATTAATTTTAAAAGGTTAATTCTTGAAGAGACTTTTTTTTCTTCTTTTTTTTTTTCTTTTTTAATGAAGGGGGACTTAATTAATCAAAGGATTAAATCTTGTATAAAATTAGGTTGATTACTTTTGCCATAGACACACACAGACGCACTAGCATCATATTAACTCAAACAACATATGCTTCCTCAAACAGTAACATTATTATAAGATTTGAACAAACATACTCTTTTCAGGTAAAACATAAAAACAAAGCTACTCTTTTTTTTTTTTTTTTAACGTTCATTCATTACTCAACAAACATATCAACTTTCATACATAATTTCATTTAAATTATTTTTATTCTTTGTATGAATAACTATATGGGATCTAAGATTACTAATTAATTTAATTTCCTTGAAATTATTGTTATTCTTTTTTTCCTACTCTGTAATGTTCTTGCTGGAAGCCAGCAACGTAATACATAACCTTTTTACTCTACCAATATTCATTGAACCACCAAGAACGTGTTCAATCTGAATTTTATGTATTCATGTGTGAAATAATAATTATCATGGCCGTCACAAATAAAGTTTAAAGTAAAGCGCTAAATATACTTTTCTATATCTATTCCTTCAAAGTCAAAGCTTGGAGATTTAATTTAGTTTTTTTTTTTCCTGGTTCAATTTAACTTCGGTATAGAGTATATACAGTGATATAAACCAACATAGATAGGATAGTTATTGTTACTGACTTGAAATAATCCTTTTTATATAGTATTGTAAGATGTCGTATTATTTGGCTATACCAAAAAGCCGATAATTCAGATAATAAGAGGCCTCACCCCATAAAGAAGACATCACAAGTTTGAAAACTATTTGCCATCTAAGCTTCCAAAGGGGAATCCTCTTGACTCAAACGCCTCTATATTTTTATCTGGTTCACAGTATAATAAAGGTCCAATTTTATATGCTACTTTGGTTCTCATTATAAGGCAGCTTCCATAGTTTTTTTTTTTCATAACATCCTTAATTATTGGGGGATATATTTTCATCTCTACACGTCAAATTTTAATCATTAATAATAAATTTATTTTTTTAAAAAGTGAACAGATTCTCTGCATAGATTATATTCAAATGAGCATTTGAACTACAGTTTTAATTATATAAGAGTTCGTTAAAATGACATTGTATTTAGGGAGAATCCCAAGTAAATCTATTTGAAATACTGAAATCTAGATTTGGGCCTATACTTTTAACAAATTCCTAATCAAGCCAAGATGATTGATAAAGGATTTATGAACCTTATAAATAAATTTACCTTACTGCCCAATATGAAATAAATAAATAAATAAATAATATAGCTGAACTTTATGGCAGTGACAGACTCGTTATTCAAAATATTCCCAAAAAAAAGTGTTTTATTAATTAAAAAATATTGCTTACTAATTTAATTTAATAAAATACTTTAACATTTAAATTGATTTTAATTGATTCAAATAAATCTTCATTATTTTATTAAATAATGGGGAAAATTAGAAGATGTGGTAGGACATTGAAGCTCTCATCAGACTTTTATTCTTTTTTATGGTAGGACATTGGAGAGACGATGAAGAGGAGAGGGAGAAAGGGGATTCCTAGTTAAGGAGAGAGTAAAGGGGTTAACTAATATTGAAGGGCATTGGGGAAAATTTACAAGGTTCATAAATCCCTAATTAATTATCTTGACCTGATTAGAAATTTGTTAAAAGTGTAGGCCTAAATTTAGATTTTAATATTTTAAACGGATTTAATTGGGATTCTCCATTATATTTAGGACTAAAGGAGTAATATGTTATTAAAAGTCAAATACTACATTAATTACTCAAGGCATATTTTTGGTAAAATAACTCATGAGTTGTACATAAGGGGAAAAAAAAGATAGAAAAAAAAATTAAGGATAGGTTTGATTTCCTATTTTTAGAACATTTTTTATTATTAAAAATAAAAAAGAAAAACCTTGTTTTGAAAATTCTAAATTGGGTTGGTAAATTCAATAAATCCTTAATTAAGTTATCGACCCAATTAAGAATTCCAAAATTTAGATTTAATGACGTTAATGCCCTTTCATAGTCTCCTCTCTCATCTTAAAAAGGTTTCAATACTTTTTAACTTATTTTTATAATAAGTATAAGTATATATAAACATTAATATATAATAAAATAAAATATGATTAACTTATATCAAATAATTTTTTGTGTGTGTAAAAATAATCAGGAATAATTCCAAAAAAAAAAAGGTATCAACCCCAATATTAATTAAATGTTTTCTAATTGAACATTGGAATAAAAAAAATTACTTGATTTTTTGTTCATTGAGAAAAAATGTTAATAAAAAAAAAAGTTGTTTGATATAGCAAACTGCATATCAAAGATTTTCATTAATGATTTTTTCAAATAAAAGATATTTATTAACATAAATATATATATATATTACATAAGTAAAACTGCATGATTAATTTTTTTTATTGACAAAAGCACTAATTTGAGTTCTTTCAAAAATAAAATTTTATTCAAAATATTTAATAAAAACATTTAATTCATAACGGTGTTATGCATTTTTTTCACTCAAACCAATAAATCATTCTTCCTGAATACAAAAACTCCTTTGATTTAAATGAATCATATTTTATTTTATTATGTATTAATAATAATATATATGCACACTTATTAAAAGACAAAGTTAAAGAGCAATTAAATTCTTTAAAGAGGAAAGATGATAGAAAAGATTAGGAGAGTGTATTAAAGTTAATTTACCTCTATTTTAAAATCCTAAATTGAGTCAATAGCTTAACTAGGAAATTGTTGGGTTTAACAACTTAATTTAGAATTTCTCCATTTCAAGTAACTTTATATGAGATTTTTCCTTATTTTTTTACGTTAATAAATATCTTTTCTTTTAAAAAATCATTAATGAAAATCTTTGATATGTAGTTTGCTATATCAAACAATTTATTTTTATATTAACATTTTCTCTCAATGCACAAAAAATCAAGTAAAAAATAATTTTTTTATTCTAATGTTCAACTAGAAAACATCTAATCAATATTGGAGATGATACTTTTTTTTTTTGGAATTATTCCCGATCATTCTTCCACACACACAAAATTATTTGATCTAAGTTAATCACATTTTATTTTATTATATATTAATGTTTATATATATTTACACTTATGGTAAAAATAAGTTAAAAAGTATTGAAATCCTTTTAAGATGAGGGAAGAAACTATGAGAGGGCAATAACGTCATTTAATCTAAAATTTGAAATTCTAAATTGGGTCGATAACTTAATTAAGGATTTATTAAATTTATCAACCTAATTTAGAATTTTCCTATTTCAAGCAGCTTTATATGGGATTTTCCCTTTTGGTTATCTGTTCTTAAAAAAAGTAAAAGCTTTTCTAGATATAAAAAAAGGGCTTAGTGTTTCTGCTTTTACTGCAAAAACATTTTTTTTGTCACACTCACATAAAAGTCAATGGATCCCAATAATATTTTCTCTCTCTTCTTTTTACAGTGGGACGCACTCACTTTTATGTGAGTGTGACAGAAAAAATGTTTCTTACATTAAACCCTATAAAAAAAAGAAAACATGATGTTTTGGGAAGACGATACTCTCAAATCTGAAAATGAATAGTTCAGATTTAATATTTTCTAAAACTATTATTATAATATTTTATAATTTAATTTTTTTTAAAATTTTGTTTGTGTTGTAGTTATGAATTGCATTTATTAAATTTTAACAATTTAAAATTATTTATTTGTGTTTAAAATAATAATTTTATAAAATATAATATCTAAACTATCTAATTTTTTTTAAATCTAAAGGCGAAAATAAGATTATGAAAAGAAAATGATACAAAGGATTATAAGCCCAACCCCAATATTTTGCTACTTTATATCCTACACAATTAGAAAACAGGCGGAGAAATATCAATATTTTCATTAAAATCAAGCATCTATATATTTTGTCGCAAAAATTAATTAAAAAAAAATTGTTTACATTCAGTATTTAATATGTGTTTGTTAATATAATGATTTTTAAAAAATTATTTTCAAAATTTATTTATAAAAAAATACGCTACATAATTGTTTTAGGAACATAAAACAATAGCACAAACCCTATATAATCTAGATATTATCAACCCAAACATTATCTTAGACTTTGAAAAAAAAAAAAAAAGCGCTAACAGTATTGTGGTTGTGGATAAGAAGAGTACGTATGCTCAGCTTCTCTTGTTCAAAATATAAGTTATTTCCTCTAATTTATTCTTTTCCCAAAATGTAAATCATGTTTGATATAATAACTTGGGCATAATTTAATAGTCATTCACCACAATTAGAATTTAAAGGGTTAACTATTTAACTACATTTCAACCAGTGCCTTAGTAGTGTAGTAGCATGGGAGTCAGTGTTAACTGGTCTTCCTTTTCCACTGTCTAGGGTTCAATCCCTGTCCTCCTCCCTTACCATGTAATATCAAAACTTGTGTGCCTACTTTCCACCGCTACAGTAATGATTCATTTCATCTGACGTTACGTTGCTTAAAAATAACGTTTTTCCTTCTGGTCGGTGGAGTTTCGTTCGTACTTCATCTGCTATGTATATTTCCATATGTTGTAACATGTAATGCCAAAATGAAATAAATGTGGTGTGTCTTCCACTCTTCGTCACCCATCTAAGTAATTAATATTTATCCCTTTTCTTGTTTCTTGATTGCTTGTATCATAACATGTGATATACTCCCTCCGGTCTTAATTATATGATAACATTAAAGAGTTTGTTTTGGTTCTAATTATAGGATAATATTCTAATTTTTGTCAATTTCTCCCTAAAATACCTCTATGAGGGATTATGTGAAATCAACAAGGCAAATGAAGTGCAAAATTTATATAAAGGAATTTTAGGAAAATGAGTAAAGTTAACTAATTTAACTATTATCCTTAATTCCTCCAAAATCGGTTAAATAGGTCCTATAATTAGGATCAGAGGTAGTATAATTATTCTGAAATACTTATGTGTATGATTAGATTATATATATGTTCATAAGTTAGGCAAATTAGTGTTAAAAAATTGTAAATATAAATATTTTAATGTAATTTTTTACTTTTTCTAGTCCTAAATATAAGACATAGTTAACTTTTTTTAGAGATTAAAAAAGCTAAATAAATTATTTAATCATATTATATATTATGTATTCTTAGATTATGTATCAGTTTATAAGTTAGGAAAAATAGTTTGGAGACAAAAATGACAAATATAAAATTTTAAAATGATTTAATTAACTTTTTTAATATCTCCAAAAAGTTAACTCTTTCTTATATTTAAGATAGGAGGGGATAGTTTCTTTAAGGGAAAATGAAAGAAAAATATCACTTAAACTTCAAAATTCTGTTAACAACAATATTAGTGAGATTAAAAAGGACGATAAAGCAATTAACAACTCATTTTGTTTGGATCATCTATTTAGGATTATAAATTCAAATGGTATTTTCTTGGGATTTCCTCTTTCTTTAATCTCTTCAAATTAATCAATTCGCTTAGGTGTTTGGAAACCTCCAAAACCTAGGTTTTAAAAGCTATTTTTTGCAAGTCGAGATAAAACTCATATCACATATTTACCACGTAAATCCTAAAACGTAGGCGATTGTGAAATTTTGTATAAACTGATAATGAATAAATCTATTGATGGCTGTGAGTGGTGATGTCCATACGTACTACGGGAGATCCATGGTGCGCTTGACTTAGTGAATGGAATCTCTGTTTCCTTGGTGGCTTAGGGAGGCAATAAAGCTGCTGATTGTTGTCATATGATGCTGAGTTAGTCATGGATCCTTGTGATAAGTAGGCTAGCTGATATACTGTGATACTGATATAGATACTTGTTTGTAATTTGTTTAATTTTGGTTGGGAGAGGGATAGGTTGTAATGTTAGGATTTTCTGAGTGTTTGGTTGGTTTTGACTATTGGTGTTTGTACTTCTTGTTCAGATATTAATAAAATTGATCTTTTTGGGGAAAAAAAAATCTATACCTTTTTTATGTTTGACCAGATGTTATCTATATATGCATTATCTTAAACTTGTAAAATATATTTATAAAAATTGCACAATTCAAATGTTATATAATTCATATATGCGAGAGATCCCCTTAATTATTCATCACTAATTTCGGAAACACTTTTTTAGGGGAAAACAATAACATAGCCTATATTGATAGAAAAATGCTAAATTACACAAAATCCCCAATTTTATGTCATATATATAACATATCTAACCTTTGAACCCTCATAATAAATGTTTATAAACTTTTACCTTTATGAAAATAACTCAAACTATTTATTTTGTTCATTATATATCGGCGCAGTTGCATATAATATAACATCCCTCATCTTAAAAATCTTAAAACCCATAACCTCAATTGTTTTACAAAGAAATCATCAGCTCTAACAGATAAACCCCCTAATCTCCCTATAAGGTGTTAGTTCTCTATAAGTTTTGATGATTACTAACAATTGTAAACAAAGTCTGAAGTTTTTCTTTGGTAAGTTGAAAGACTTACTGTCAAAGGAAAACTCAAGTTTTGATTTCAAAACTCGAGTTTTGCCCTTACAGAGAAGAATTCAAATTTTTTGAACTAAGCAAAACCGTCAGTTTTTAGAAAAAACTCATGTTTTCATCACACAGAGATTTCTTAACATTTTCTAAGAATGCAAAACTCGAGTTTGCATTTGAAAACTCGAGTTTTGGCCATACAGAAAGTCTCCTAAATTTTGAACTTTTGAAAACCTCCAGTTTTGTTCAAAACTGCCAGTTTTCAAGTTTTCATAAGATTTGTGAAAACTCGAGTTTTGATTGAAAACTCGAGTTTTGAATAGGCAAAGAACTTTGATGTTTTAGTCAGATTTTAAAACTGCTAGTTTCTGAGAAAACCTCTAGTTTTGAGTTAGCACAGTTTTTCTCAAAGTTTTCATGTTAAAATGAAAACTCGAGTTTTGATTTCAAAACTCGAGTTTTGTCCTAGCAGAGAGCCTTCATGTTTTTCTCAGATTTTGAAAACTGCCAGTTTTTCACCAAAACCTCCAGTTATGACTTGGTGCAAATCCTTCAAGTTTTCACATTTAAATGGAAATTCAAGTTTTGATATGGAAACTCGAGTTTTAGCCGAGAGTTTTGATTTTTTTTCAATGTTTTGAAAATTGCCAATTTTGGAAGAAAACCTCCATTTTTGATGTTTTGGACTAAATCGATTTTACATGTCAAAATCCAAAACTCGAGTTTTGAGAAACAAAACTCAAGTTTTCATCTCTGAGTCTAAAATTCAAATTTGACGAATTTGTAAAACCTTCTTGTTTGATCTTAATACTTCCTATTATCATTCTCTAGTGTTCCTAGCTATGTTTAACCACTTTGTTAGTGAGTTTCAGATGATTTAGAGAATGTTTATTGAAGGTTTAAAGCTAAAGCAAAAAGTGACGTCAGCACATTAAATGCAAAACCCCAGAAAGTTGCATATGAAAGAACCGGCTGTCACCCAAGAGGGGGGGTGAATTAGGTGTTATATAAAACTTTAGTTACTTTGAAAATCTTTTCGTAACTTACTGAAATCAATTTATAAAGCAATAATCAGTCATTCAAATATATATGCACATTCAAATATATGTGCTGGAAATGTAAGAGATAAGAGAAGAGAATGTGCAAACTGATTTATACTGGTTCGGCCCAATCCTTGACCTACATCTAGTCCCCAAGCACCACTTGAGATTTTCAATCCACTATCTTCTTTCAACTCGATTACACGTTTTGTATAAGAGGTAATCCTCTCACTAGGATTCACTTCCCCTTACAAACTGTAATCAACACACCGCTTGATTACACACTTTGTACTCGAAGTAATCCTCTCACTAGGATTCACTCCCTCTTACAAGTTGTAATCAACACAATGTGTTTCCCACTTAAGATCACCCAATCTTGAGTAACTCTCAAATAGATAGAATGATTACAATAAATCTTCTCTCTTAGAAGTGAATAAATGAACACTAAAGAACAATACTGATCATCTCACTCTCTAAGCTTTCTAGACATGAAAAACAGAGTGTAAATAATGTGAAAATCAGAGTATCAGCATATTGAAGATGTAAGCTTGTGTCTCTACATTTTTTTGCTTGAATTCATCCTCTTTTATATGTAGAGATCAATATATGACCGTTGTAGACTTCAATATAATCGTTGCCTTCATTAGACAAGGTTTGGTTAAGCTTTGGTCTTCTTCTCTCTCTAATCTCTGCATAATCTAGTTGTGCAGAATATTCATAGTTGACTTCTGGCAAATTAATCCATTGGAATAGCAGTTGCTGGATGTGGAGAGCAGTCTTTCATTCTTGGTAGACGTGTGCAGAAGGATTACCCAAAAGTATGCAACTTTTCTGGATCTTGCTTTTAAGGTGCTGACGTCACTATTTGCATTTGCTTTAAATCTTCACTAAACATCTTCTAAATCATCTGAAACTCACTAACAAAGTGATTAAACATATATAGGAATATAGAAGAATAATAATGGGAAGTATTAAGATCAATCATGAAGGTTTTGCAAAATCGTCGAATTTGAATTTCAGATTCAACGATGCAAACTCGAGTTTGGTTCATCTAAACTCAAAAGTTTTGGACTTTGGTGTGTAAACAACTATATCAGTCTAAAACATCAAGCTGGAGGTTTTCATTCTAAACCTGAGGTTTTCAGCACATTAAAAACTACAATGCTCTCGAGTTGGTCAAAACTCGAGTTTCCATATCTAAACTCGAGTTTCCTGAAGGTGGAATATCACCTAGAGGGGGGTGAATAGGTGATTTTAATATTCTTTTCGTTAATTGCTCAAGAATGCTTAGAACAAAGATAGAGAGAAGAGCAATGAACACAAGATGTTATACTGGTTCGGTCCAACTCTTGACCTACGTCCAGTCCCCAGAAACACTCTGGGATTTCACTATCTCCAAACTTGATTACAGACTCTGTAACTCTCGAGTAATCCTCTCACTAGGACTTACTCCTCTTTACAAGTTGTAACCAAATAACCGTAGACACAATCACACACTTTGTAAACGAAGGATGATCCTTACACTCTCGGACTCACTCCCCCTTACAAGTTGTAATTGATACACTCACACTCAAGATACCTCTATCTTGAGATTTGAATGAATGTAATACAGTTGATAAAACTCTCTCACAGAGTAGATAAATGATGAACACTGAAGCTCAGTAATATCCTAAGATATAGAAGTTGAACTCTATGTATGCTTTGTCTGTGTATACGTTGGTTCTATCGATGAGTTCAAACCTTCAGGCATTTATACTAGTTGAAGCTTGACGACCGTTGAAAGATTTGATTCTGTTTGTTTGAATATGTTCGTTGATGAAGCATGAAGAATAATCGTTGTGACTCATGAATATAGCCGTTAAACATATGAAGCTTTGCTGGTCACAATCACCGTCGCTGACTTCGTTCTTCAAGAACATTCTTTATTCCATTTGTCTTGACCGTTGAGAGATAGCATTTATTGCGCAGGCAGAATATCAGAAGTTGCTTTACTTTGATAAGAGAAGTGGTTACCGAGGATATCACCGGTTTTGGTAACAACATTTAATGCTCTTCTGACACATGGTTTTGCTTTATTCAAATCTGTTGGTAATTCATGTCTAAACAATCTGAAACTCATGAGCAAACATGTTAATAGCATTTGGTAATTGTAATGAATAATAATCTGGAGTAATAAGGTGATATAACAAGATTCATGATTTCCGGAGTCGGAGATTTGAAGAACAGAGATATCATTGCTTGAGTAATATTTCAGGCTTGCTCAAGCAAGCTTCTTTAGATTGCCTAGGATAATGACTTCTGTCGC
This sequence comes from Acacia crassicarpa, assembly GCA_034222035.1. NCBI lineage: Eukaryota > Viridiplantae > Streptophyta > Magnoliopsida > Fabales > Fabaceae > Acacia > Acacia crassicarpa. The sequence continues at coordinate 13,985,535 of JAWXYG010000015.1, forward strand.
TGATGCTCGAACATGCAAATATCTTTGCTCGAGCATGGTTCTATCATGCTCGGGCAAGCCTTCGCTTGAATCAGATAAAAGCACCTTAGTATCGTTGATGCTCAAGCAAGCTATAGGAGGGTGCTCGGGCAATGTCGAGATAGAGACCGAATGGGTTCAGAAACATGTTTGCTCGGGCAATCTTTTTCTTCTGCTCTAGCATGCTACTAGAGCAAGCCTTTGTTTCTACTCGAGTAGGACTCTTCAACCTGCTGTTTCTTTGTTTAGATCAATGTTGCTCGAGCAAGCCTTTCTTTGTGCTCGAGCATGGCTTCCCAACTCAGTGAAAATGTTGCTGGTCACGTTGTTGCTCGAGTATGATTTTTCTTCTGCTCGAGCATGGTACTTGGGCAAGCCATTTTCTCTACTCAAGCATGCCTCTTCCAATTTGCCATTTTCTTGCTTGTTACGCTGATGCTTGGGCAGGCCACATTCTCTGCTCAAGCAAACTTTCTAATTTGCTCTCTGCTTCTTCTTTGCTCAAGGCAATAATTCAACTCAACATGAATTGTTCTCTGCTCAAGTAGACTGCCTTCGAATGTCAAACTCCTGGCTGCCATGTATTATGTTCTTGTGCAAAAATCAGATTTTCAAGAAGTAAACTCATTGACAGTACAAGAAGCAATTTCTAGCGAGCATATAACGTCTTTGGTGTAAATCCAAATTTAGCAAATCACCCCATCTCAGAAAGCTCTTCAAATATTCCTTCTATTTCAATAAGAATCAGCTCCAAACTAGTTGTATTTTGTTCATTAACATTAGATGAATGGAGGTTGATCTTATCCAGCGTTTTTCCAGAATCCGGAACAGAAAGTCAACTTCAAAACATCATAACTTCGTCAATTGATCTTATTTTTCTGTGTTCTTGATGTTTTTGAAAAGGTATTTGAGTCTAGTTTCAAATGGCGCTAGTTTCATCTCAATCCGATTTTTTGTTTGTAAGATATGCTCAAAATACCAAAGCTGGGTCTGGACTGTGACGTTGGCAACTTGCAAAATTCATATCTCACTCATCTTGACTCCTTTGGGCATGAATATTTGTCACAAATACGTGTTTGGAGTTTAGTTTTTAATGCCACTGGTTTAATGTCAATCCGATTCCTGGTTTGAGAGATATCGTCGAATTACTAAAGGTCACCAGAAACAGAGCTGAACAGAGGAAGCTGATGAACAACCTTGCTCGAGCATGCCTTCGTTTTTGCTCGAGCAAGGCACTGTTTGGGCGAAAATGAGGGTTGGAAATGGTTGCTCGAGCAAGGAATTAGGTATGCTCGAGCAAGGTACTGTTCATGTGAGAGAAAAATGCTGAAATTGCATTTTGACTCCAAAACAAACTAGTATTCATCCGGAAGCTTGAACTAGTTTATTTTAACTCCGAATTGATCCGTTCCAACTTCTATTTGATCATAAGAACTTGAATATTGATATTCTTATAATATTTAACAAGTTCTTCTTTCTTCAAACTCAAAGCGCTGAAATTACATAAATGCCCTCCAACAAACCAGTATTCATTTGGAAGCTTGAACTTGCTTATTTTAACTCCGAACTGAGCCGTTTCAACTTCTGTTTGATCATGGAGACTTGGATATTGATATTTTCATGATATTTAACAAGTTCTTCTTTCTTCAAACTCCATTCTTGATCATTCTCTATAACTTGATTTGGACTAACCTATAATAAACAAAGTAATTAGTCAATGTATATGATATAAACTTTTTGCTCTAGATAATGGCATCAATATAAGACATCATCAAAACTAATCATAACTAACATTTCCTCCATCTAGAGAGGAAAGTCGCGATTTTGAACTTTGGAGCACATTTTGATCAAAATGTAAACTCGAGTTTACTAGTGAGTAGCCTCGAGTTTGCAACTGTTCATGTCAAAAATCAGTTTTAATTCTCAAGGTGTAAACCGAAGGTTTCTATTGCAAACTCTAGAGTTTTCTCAAGTTAAAAACATTTTGCTCTCTGTAAGGTTCAAACTCGAGTTCAACATCTTAAACTCGAGTTTTCTCAACTTAGAAAACTTTTGGAAAACTTTTGGCTATATGCAAACTGGAGGTTTATGGAATTAGACTCGAGTTTGTTTTATTTGAAAAATTCATAATGTTCTCGGCCAAGCGCAAATTTGAGTTTGCATCTGCAAACTCGAGTTTACAAGTTTTGTAAACTCTTAAGATTTTCAAAACAACGAAAAACTTTACACAATGAGAAATAGTGTAGAGTTTGTGAAAATCTCTTAATTTGAAAATTCTTCCCACCAGAGGCAAACTCGAGTTTGTCCTTACAAACTCGAGTTTACATTTGTAAACTCTTTGAAATCTTCTCTAGAGGTGCAAACTTGAGGTTTAAGGGTAGAGGTCTCGAGTTTAAAAATATTTTGAGATCAAAATGTTCTCGGCCTCTTGCAAACTCGAGTTTCCAAGAGTAAACTCGAGTTTACTCAAAGTATGAGAAAACTTTGGAAAACTCTCAAGTTCAAGTTTAAGATTCAATCTTGAGTTTAAAGTGTCAAACTCAGAGTTTGCTTTACTTAGACTCGAGTTTGGTGCTGACAGAGTGTTTTTAATAAGTTTCCAAATCAATTTAGCTTATTCATGTATTGTTTACAATTGTCAGTTATCATCAAAACACATAGAGAACTAACAGCATACTTTTGGGTAATTCTTCTGCACACGTTAACAAAGAATTAAAGAATGATTTCCATATCCAGCAACTACCATTCCAATGGATTAATTCACAAGAAGTCAACTCTGAACTTTTGCATGGCTGGATTAGGTGAAGATTAGAAAGAGAAGAAGACCAAAGCTTAATCAAAACCTTGTCTAATGAAGGCAACGATTACATTGAAGATCACAACGATCATTTAATGCTCTCTTGATATAAATAGAGCTGCATTCAAGTCTTCTTAACTAACACAATTGTTGAAAACGAATTGCATTCAAAGTTCTTCAACTACTTTCAATTTTCACTTGTAAAAAGTATTTTCTGATACATTGTGCTTCAGTGTTCATTCTTATCTACTCTTAGAGAGAGTTATTTCATTGTAAAGCATTTATTGTAAAGAATCACAAGTTTGGGGACTTGGTGATTGGGTTCATTCATTACAACTTGTAAGGGGAAGTACATTCTAATAAGAGAATTACTCTTAAGTACAGAGTGTGTAATCATTTGAGATAGTGGAAATCCTAGAGAGTCTGGGGATTGGACATAGGTCAAGTGGTTGGACCGAACCAGTATAAATCTTTATGTCTTACTCTTCTACTCTCCTCTCTGTTCATCTTTGTTTTTAGTATCCAAAAACAAAGGAGTTTTTAAAAAATCCCCAATTCACCCCCCTTCTTGGTAATTTTACTCCATCTTCATAAGGAATGAAAGCGCTGATGCAATCTCCAGTTCTAAAGTTAGGGATAGCAATGGTACAAAGTTTTCCTTTTAGTGAATATCTTAATTTTAATTTAGGATAAAAATAAAATATAAAACAAGTTACATGTCATATACCAAGTAATTTTAAACAATCCAATGTGGCTTAGATTTCATTAAATTTAACAGTCATTTTAACAACAATGGTTGATGCTCAATATTCTAGCAACTATGAATCATTCAATCATATATAATCATACAAGTTATAGACGATTATAGCTACTAGTACACGAATGTACCTTTCACCGTGTAGTTAGTAATATATCCGACCTTTTGAATCCAACTCCGGACTTTCCGGATATCCTATAATGTTACCGTTGGATTATTTCCTTTTTCATTACTTATATGATATTATAACTAATATCATATTTCCTAGAATAATATTAAAAATGATATTTGTACTTATTTTGACCTTTTTAGCCCTAGTGGATTATTTATCCCATTTTTACCCTTACATTTTCTTAAAAACGCAATTCTGGGTTTTATTGGCAAATTCTGCAGCAATTTTGGAAAATCATAATTAATTGTAAAAAAATCAAAACGATGTGCTTCCAAAGCCCAATAACCCTTGAAAAGTCTATTGTCTTGGACAAATAATGCCTTTAACTCGAATTACCCAAATTATTCCCAAATTTTATCTCTTTCACCACTGTTCCAGTTTAACTGTCAGAAAAATGACTTAACTTCAAAAATTCATATCTCCTTTTCTAGAACTTAAAATGTTTCATGTTTTATATATTTAGAAACCTCTAGATGTCTACTTTATTCATGAAAAATTTTGTGGTTTTTAAAGCTCATTTTAAATATAAAATGATAGCCTCAACATGACTAACTTTAATTGCTCAGTTTGTGGGAATTTTCACAATTTTGACATATTGATTCCAAAAATTATTTCGTACCATGTTTTTATTCCATTTCTTGTTTTAAAAGAAATGGAGACTTAAAAACATGTAAAGGAATTTATTTCCTAATTTTATGAATTAAACTACAATTTTACCAAAAACTAACAAACTAGAGTTTAGGAACATACCCTTGAAGCTCTACTCCTTACTCCTTCTTTCTCCAATTCGCTTCTCTCACTCTCACAACTAAGGATCAATTGTTGCTTTGTGTTTTAGTGTGAAGAATGAAGAGGTGGGGCCTTTTATTTAGAGGAAAAATAATCAAGCCTATATGAACCCAACTACATGTGATTATTTTGCTCTTCTTTCACTTCAACCCTTGGATCTATCTAAACTTAATCAAGAAGTTTTAATCCCCCCATCCATGCTTAGCTGAATTTGAGGGACTCTTTTGAGGCCCTTGGATGTGTTTTTCTTGTGTCTTCATCCAATGGTTCATGGGCTCTCATTTCTCCCAGTGGTCCAATTAATTAACTAGGGATTAAGACTTAATTAGGTAATAATTAGGACCATTGAATTGAATTATATGTCCAACAATCTCAACCATTGATATTGTTGACTTTTGGGGCAGCCTTGATTAAGCTTAATTACCCCCTTAATCAAGTTGCTTATATGCCTCTTAATTGCATTTGTGATTGATTAATGGGTGAAGGTGCAGATTTGCCAACCAACTATTGCCCGAGGAGTGTCTGAGCCAAATAACTATTGAGGGGACCAAAATTGTCAATCAACAATTAAAAAGTGAAAAAAAAAACACCAAATAACTATTTAAAAAAAAACAACTATCACAATTAAGTTAAAATATGAGGCACTGGTGTAGGACGGTGGCAGAAACGCTAGAGAAAAGAGCGGTTAAGCCTTCTTGTTAGAAAAGGAAAACACCAACAGAGATGGGACTCATGGGAGCAGGCAGCAGCGGTTGCTGCTTGTGGCATCGGAGAGATGGAACCACGGTGCAAGGTGCGTGTCAGTCGAACGCTGTGGACTACTGGATGAGTTCAAGAGGGTAAGTGGAATACCCAGCAATAATAAAAGCTTTGGAAATGCCAACGTCGCTGACATTGTGACAGTCAATGGAAGACAAAGGCGCCAACATAGTAATGGGGTAATAGTTCATTGGCGAATCTGCTCCAAATTGTGTTTTTTTTTCACTTTTTAATTGTTGATTGACAATTTTGGTCCCCTCAAAAGTTAATTGGCCTAGATGCTCCTTGAGTGATAGTTGATTGGCAAATCTGCACCTTGACCCTTGATTAATTGATTTATTAACTAACCATGGAAATTAGTGCTTAATTAGACAAGCTTAATTCTTCATTTTTGGCTCTTATACATTCCGAAATAATCATCCCCTTTTGATGATCTTAATTTTCCTATAATTAAATTGAAGAATTATGCCCCTAACCACAATTAGTTCAAGCTTATTTGCCAATTTGCTAAATTGACACTTAATTTGATTAAGTGTTTTTATAACTTTTCCATGGCTCATTTACTCTTAAAATAGCCCCTATTCCATGTGACTTTTTGTCACATATGTTAACCAATTTAATATGGTAACATATTCCTTAAAATACAAGATTTTTGATAAATCAAAAATCCGTTATTACAATAATTCATATATGCGAGAGATCCCCTTAATTATTCATCACTAATTTCGCAAACACTTTTTTTAGGGGAAAACAACAAAATAGACTATATTGATAGAAAAATGCTAAACTACACCAAAACACCCTATTTTATATGATATACTCCTTCCGGTCCTAATTATAAGACATATTTAACCGACTTTGGAAAGATTAAGGAGAAAAGTTAAATTAGTTAATTTTACTTATTTTCCTAAAATGCCCTTATATAAATTTAAAATAACATAAATAAAAATGAATTAACAACCCTTACCACATGCTTTTTCAACTTAGAATTTTTTTTCCTATACGTTTTTTAATTAAAATAATGGTCTTGCTATGTACACATATATATAAATATATGTATCCATATAAATATATATATATATATATACACACACACATGCACACACACACATATACATACATGTATCTAAACACACATATATGAATACACACACACAAACACACATACACACACATGTATGTATATGTGTTTTTGTATGTGTACACACACATATATATTGACAAGCGCATACACACATATACATATATGTATACAAACACGCACACACACTCATTGATATGTGTGTGTGTGAGAGTGTGAGAGAGTGTGTATTTATATGTGTGTGTCCATATATATGTATCTGCATATATATATATATATATATATATATATATATATATATATATATATATATATATGTAAAAAGAGACACACACACATATGTAATCACAAAAAACCAAACACACTTGAGAGAATAAAATATGGGTATTTTAGGAAGAAATTGACAAAACTTAGAATGTTGTCTTATAATTAGGACCAAAACCAACCTCTAAATGTTGTCTTATAATTAGCACCAGAGGGAGTATATAACATCTCTAACCTTTGAAACCTCATAATAAATGTTTCTAAACTTTTACCTTTATGACAATAACTCAAACTATTTATTTTGTTCATTATATATCAGCGAACAACTTTAACTCAGTTGCATATAATATAACATCCCTCATCTTTAAAATCTTAAAAATGATAACCTCAATTGTTGTACAAAGAAATCAGCAACTCTAACGGATAAACCCCATAGTCTTCCTATAAGGAATGAGAGCGCTAATGCAATCTCCAATTCTAAAGTTAGGGATAGCAATGGTACAAAGTTGTCCTTTTAGTGAAGATTTTAATTTTAATTTAGGATAAAAATAAAATATAAAACAAGTTACATGTCATCTACCAAGTAATTTTAAACAATCCAATGTGGCTTAGATTTCATTAAATTTAACAGTCATTTTAACGACAATATGGTTGATGCTCAATATTTGAAAGTTGAGTGCGTGATTTTTAAAATTTAAAGATGATGAAGCTTATATGCAATTGATTGAAAGTTGAGAAGGGTTATGCGTATTTTGACATTAGTTTTCTGCAAATGGCTTAATGTTTGATGGGTTTATCTGCATATATATAATTCAAAATTTAAGGGTGTTATACTTATATGCATACCAAAAAAAATAAAAATTAAAGGAGTATAAAATTGGTTAGTTTAGGGTTATTTGTATATACTTGAAAATTTAGGGGTGTTTATTGTAAAGTTTTAAAAATTAGGTAATTTTTTTACATAAGATATATAAAGTTCAGGGGATTTATATAATTTAACCTAAAAAAATTACCATACATACTAAGTTATAGTTTGTTAGAGAAAGATAAAAGCTAAAAGTAGATGGGGAAAAAAAGAAGCATCATCTAGTAATAATAGAAAAACATTAAAATAAGGGAATTGCTTGAGAAAGGTGTGTAATACATATTGTGATGACATTGTTTATTTTGCTTAGGAACCTTTCCTTGCATATGATTTTATTTTTTTTATTGAGCACGTCGATGTAGGAATTGCATGCAAGCTAGCTAGGTTGCTTTCATAACAAGATATTATACTCATCAAAAGATTGATCTAAAGCAAGCTAGATATATAATTAAATAGAATTTGCAGGGTATCGTTTGACTATTTCCGTCAAAATATATGTAATGTTGTGAAGGACTACAAAATATTATATATTCCAGTTGGATAATAATAGACATCCGACAATGAAAAATTCTTTTTTGTTTAATCTTTATTTTCGTCCAAACCGTCCACCCTCATGTGATGAGTTATTATTTGAATTCTAGGATTTGTGATACATGTGGGGCAACAGAAACTTTTGAATCTGGACACCCTTTTATCCAAAATGAAGCATTGACATTTGACTCTTCAATTCTCTTATCAGTTTTGTCTGGAGGTGAAAATGATCCCTGGTATGCATGCACATGCATTCTGTTGGACGTCATGGCCGGTGAACTTATCTTATTAGGCACGTGTGTTGAAACCATAGTCTCAAATAATGATTTTTTTTTTTTAATGGTAATTCTTGTTTTGAAAATTAAACTTGATATGTTAGGGGGAAGAAATTAAAAGAATAATGGAATAAAATCTTATATTTCGTTATTTAAAATTCATCCTCATTTTAAAGATGAGGATAAAATGCTCAATTTTTTTTCTTACTTTGCATGATCCAGATAAAAATTGGACAATTCTTATTTCATTTCATTTTATTCTTAATATTTCATAGCATAGTTTTTTGCATTTATACCCACAATATTCTTAAAAGAAATTGATGATCTCAAAAATGCGCAAAATATTTTCAAACCGTTCTTTCTTTAAAAGCTTTATGGAGTATACTGTATTGTTGTTAAATTGACAATTAGGCTTTTATGAATTTATTTTACAAACACACACATTAAACATAAAACTATATTTTATTTAAGGTTAAAGCATACTTTTTATTCCTTAACTCTACAAAGTATATTTTTGGTCCTATATTTCTAACACTATTAATATTACTAACAAAAAAAATGTTGACGCAGGCACGCAGCAAACTCAAATAATATTTATCCAGCTAACAAAGCTTATTTTAATTTTAATTTTTTAATATAATATATTTATATTATGAAACTAAAATAAAACAATAAATTGCTTCAAATAAAATCATAATTATAATATTTAGATTATTAAACTATTTTTTTAATACAATCCATGTTTTGATATCGACTGCTTCATTAGGTTTTTATATATTTGTCAATTTACACATATTTTAAATTTAATTTTAATAAAATTTAATAATATAATCATCACTTGAGTTTACCACGTCAGCATTTTCTATTGCAACATTTTTGGTATCAAAATTATATGATTAAAAATATACTTTATAAAATTAAGGAACCAAAAATATATTTCATATAAACTTAAAAAACTACAACTATACTTTTGCCTGTATTTAATTATTTAATTATTATGTTATCATTGCCAGTATACCACTTTGATTCTATTTATGAGTTCATTTTAACCAAATCTCACATATCAAAGAGATGTAGTTAACTTAATGATTATAGGGTAAATTTTCAACTTTGCTTTCTTTTATGATTGAATATTTTTCAACTATTTATTCTTTCTCTATCTTCATGGGTATAATTAATATGGAAAAAATTGTCACAATCTCATTTATTACATGAAATTAAACCTAAAAAGAGGATCAATTTTTTTTTTATCAAAATAGATTTATGAATAAGACCAAAACCACTTGAGTCCTAAAGGGTTAAATACCTAATTTGTCACGGAAGTTTTGCTAAGGGAGCGCCCAGCACCCGAAAGTATTTTTGGTATTATTTTTGCCCAGGAAATTTAGAAAATGGAGCAAATATACCCCAAAAGTTTTTTTTATGAGCAAATTTGTCCCAGAAATTTTGATTATGAGCAAATTTTTGTAAACTTTCGGAGTAAAAATGATACCAATCCAACAGTCAAGATTAACTTATGGGCAAAATTGCTATGTTTGTAAACTTACGAGGTAAAAATGATACCAAAAATACTTCCGGATGTTAGGTGCTCCATTAGCAAAACTTCCATGGTAAATTAGGTATTTCACCTGGTCCTAAAATCCAATTTGACATCGAGTCCTTTTTCATATACTGTGAACCAAACGAGCTTAAAACACGAAAACACGTTTTTAACTATTCAAGCTCATCCCACAAAACAGAGCGGCCTTCAACAACCACAACCATATTCGATGAATCAAATGTAAATTCATGGTTCCTCTGACCATCTCGAAAATCTCCTCCTCTAAATTTTTTTCCTTATCCGAAAGGGGAAAGAAACAAAACAAGGTAGCTTTTAAGTGTCCACATGTACGTAATTGACATCTTTGTGACAGTTGAAGAGGGCTGATTCGATTCATACATCAGATAATGTCCTACTACAGAAGCTAACACTACAACAACATAATTCATATGCCATTAGGGGGAAAAAATCACTATTTTTCACATCTCCTTGTCTATGATATCTTGCATCATCTGTATGGGGATAAGTCCTTCGGTTCGGATCGCTTCTTTGTTTGGATCAGGGCTCATGAAAAACAGGGTAGGCAATCCTCAAACCTGAAACATGATCAATGTTGTTATATTGAACCTGGTACATTTAAAAACTAAATGTATCTTCTGCTTGTGATCCGGCAGATCCGGATCAGTTCACTGTAACAGATTTTCGAACCAAATTATTATTATTATTTTTTTATTTTTAAATATTAACTTATGTGGGTGTGGGTCCTACATAGTCAGGAGTCCACAAGGCGGTGTCTTTTTTTTGGTCAAACACAAGGCGTCTTCAACCTACACTATAAATGAATACTCTCCCTCATCATGAACCCCCAACTCCTTTCAAAGCAACACGTTCCATTCTTTGATTCTTATTCGTTGTTACGTAATCTCCGTCACCGTCGCTTGATTAGCTACGACCACCGTCTCCGGGGGAGAAGAGGAACAGTTTCTTAAAGGAGAGGGCTGAGAAATATTGATGCGGATCAGATCAAAATATAACAGAAGATATCTTCGGTGATTCCTGAAAGTAATAAGAGCATGGAAAGGTGTCACGGCTTAGGGTCTATTGTGATTCTGGTAGCTCTAACGGCGTCGATGGTGGTGTTGCCCTTGATGTTACCGCCGCTTCCTCCGCCGCCGTTGGTGCTTCTGTTCTTTCCGGTGGGGATATTGGCCGCGCTCATGTTATTAGCGTTTTCGCCTGGGGAAGCTCGGCTAGAAACGTCGCCGTTGGGGTGGCGGTTGTAGGTTAGGGAGTAGTTTGTGCGGCGTACGTGATGGCCGCCACGTTTCGCTTTTTTTTTTTTTTTTTTCTCTTTCAAAAGCTGGCCTCTGTGATTAAGATTATCCGCGTGAAAATTGTGACCCACTTTCGTCTTTACAACAAAATTGTAAAATCAGGGGGCAAAAAATTCTTTATTCATTTCATGTGGTGAATATTGGAGATATATAGAGCCTAGAGGGATGCTTTTGTTAATTTTTCATGGCCTGTATTTGTCAAAAATTTTATTGTTTTCATTTAGCTTCTTTTTAATTTTAAAAATGAAAAAATATTTAATTTTAATCCATTTCAATTTTAATATGATCAGTTTAATTTAGAGTTTTATTGTTTTTCTTTATATAAAATTTTTAGGAAATGAGTTAGGTTCATCCACAATCCAAGAGAAGGGCGAAATATCCTTTCCTCTTAAGTGATACCGATGTTGGGCAGGGTGAGCCGTCTATTACCCTCAGGCGTTAACCTAGGCACCTAGGAGTTAGGATGTCTCCCCCAGTGCTTTGACCAACTCCAGGATTGAACCCCCTCCCTTTAATGAGAGTGTCCGACCTCTTTGCCAGTTGAGCCCAAGAACGAGGGGTAGAGTTTTATTGTTTTCATTTAGCTTAAATTTGATTACTGAATTATGTGCGCTTATGCTTGGCCAAAAGTATGTGATACATAATTTTAATTTCATCCTCTAATTTTAATAAATAAAAAAAATAGTTAGTAGTATTAAGTACTTAAAAATAAAATGGAAACAAAGCTGAACAAAAGTTTATTCAAGCTATGATAATAAATAAAAAATGAAATATGCAATTACTGAATCAATCTGTGTGCCAAACACGCATGTTCAAATGCAAATTAAGAGTAAATACCTTATTTGGTCCCTGGAAAAAAACACGGACCCCTTTTTCGTCCTTAGGGACTAAAATGAGATATTTTTATGGACTAAAATAGGGTTTTTGGAAATTTTTTAGGGACCAAAATAGGGTCCTTTTTTGAAAATTCATCTTTTTCAGGGACTAATTAAAAAGGGGTTTCATTGTTTGAAGGACCAAAATAGAGTCCGTGTTTTTTTTTTCAGGGACCAAAAGGATATTTACTCGCAAATTAATGAACAAATGAATTAGATGTTTTTAAAAGAAAGAAAATAAGACACGCAAATTGTGCCAAACATGCATGTTCTTCATTTGAGTTTGTTCTCTTGATACCTTAGTTTGCATCACAAGAAGGAAGAAATTACACGCAACCTTTTTGTTCAAGTTTAGCATTATTCAATTTTATAAGCATAAACACCATATTTACCTAATAAAAAATAACTACAAAAATAATTTAATATAATCTAAAAGATAGTGGTGGAGACAATGTAAAACACACACACACAAACACACATACATACACTAAGTTTACAATTTATATGTCATTCACGTCATTTTTGTTAGGATACAAATTTGCCTTGAAAGTCCATGTGTCACCTTCTTTGTTTTTTCAAAGCTATATTTAAAATTTTGGGGAAAATTTTTCCCCTAATAAAAATAATGTGATGACATATGGAATGTTAGCTCAATATATTTGATGAGCTAATAGTCAAAATTAATTCGGATAACGAGTAGGACAAAATTACTCATTTTTTAGCACTTCTGAAGTAAAATTGCCTCCCAAAAAGCTTTCAGGAAAAATAGACCTTTAACCTCTAAATTGAAGAGAAGATAATCTCTCACCTCATTGCCTTTCAATTTTTATATATTAGAATATTTAATAAAAAAAGAAAAAAATATTTAAACTCATGGTATAAATTTAATTTGTAAAATATTATTAAATAAAATGTTACCTTTAATGTTATAACAGTATTTAATATATGACATATTTAGGAAGTACATCTTGATTCTAAATATAAGACATAGTTTTTTTTATTTGTTAACCTTTAACAAATAATCATTGAATAGAGGGATGAAAGGAATTAAGATAAATGACTATATGATGTTTTAGAAAATATATGTCATATTAACTAAGTTTCTTAGTATAATCAAATTAAGTAAATATGTCTTATATTAAGCACTAGAGAAAGTGACTAATGCCTCATATTGCTCAATCATCATTCCTGTTTTTAAAACATTTATCATAGCTTCATATTCAAGAAGCTATGAATTGCCATATTTTTAGCAAAATATTTAAAATTAATTTCAAATCAATATATATACACACACACACATGATAAATACTTCGATTTAGCCACCGTTTAGTCTAAAGGGACCCCGACTGTCTGCAGTAATTGAGAAGGATACGGTAACTCTGCATGACATCTCACTCATTAGTCAAAGATACAAAAACAAATTTTACTTTGAATTTAGCTGTCGAACAGGAATTCACTTTGCACATTTATCACATTGCACTCATTACTGATAATCAAATTTAAATGGTCGTTGGCAAATATATATATATATATTAACCGGACTAGTTTGGCCTGTTCTTGGATGGAATTCAAAATTAAAAGAAAAAAATAATAATAGTATATCACTACAATTTCATCTACTTTAGTATATCATATAAAAATTAAAATGTGTCGTATTGTATATAATTTTTAATTAATACATTTATTGATATGGATGTTAATTTAAAATAAAATTCTATAACAAACCATATGTTATTTACAAGTCATTAATATGAAAAATATAAGGAGTAATAAAACTTTTGGTCCCCCAAGTTGTCTTCGGTTGTTGATTTAAATTCTAAAGTTTAATGTTTACCAATTTAGTCCTTAAAGCGTCATACACAATTAATCGTATTAGATCTCATGGACAAATAGAATTTTCCGCCATTTATGATATTTTATTTCTTATTCTTCTAATCAGATGATTTTTTTTTTCTTAAAAAAGAATTTATTTACCATCGTCATAAGTGAGGGGAATCAATAATCGAGTTACTTTTTTATGCATCTAAGAATATAAAATAAAATATATTACAAATATAATAAGTTCTTTTGTTGAATATGTGAACAATTTTTTTATTTGAAAACTATATACTTTTAATTTTGTTTTGTATTTCAAAGAAATAATCACTGTATCTTGTATTCAACATTGATCTGAACTTGCATTCGGTGCACGTTTTTATCCAGAAATTTGTTTTTGTTACCAATTTTGTTTGTTGAATTTTGGGTAAGGTAAAGCTTGATCATTAAATGCACTTTAACTTTAATACGCATGCATGATTTCTTCGACGAGACGCTTCGAAGAATTGAATAAGATAATGTAGACCACTTTAACTTTAGCCACCTTCCATGAAATGTGACACTAAGATAATCCAAAACACAAAATGAACAAACCCAAAACAGTAAAGACAATAATTAAAACGCTTAATTTTGAAGCAGACCCCAAATTATAAGTGGAAAATTCAACAACGCAAATTAAGCTCTTCAACGGTCAGACCATGTAAGCGTTTAAGTCATGATTGGATAAATGTCATTTCAAGTGTATTTCCTGCTGCCTTCCTGGCCTTTGAACTCCTATCCTATCTACAAATACCACACACCTTGCTTGGAAAATACAATTAGAAACTAACAAAGATAGCTCTGAAACTAGAGAATTTAACAGAGCGTTTTATTGTCTAGAAATGGCGAACTTCCCAGTCATCAACTTGGAGAAGCTTAATGGTGAAGAGAGACAGGCTACTATGGAGAAAATTAATGACGCTTGTGAGAATTGGGGATTTTTTGAGGTACTTATGTTTGCTTATTTGTGGTTGATTATTTTTTGAAATTTTTGTTGGCAATTATTATCTAATAAAATCTCAATGTTTTTCTTGTAGTTGGTGAACCATGGGATAGCCCATGAACTTATGGACACAGTGGAGAGGTTAACAAAAGAGCACTATAGGAAATGCATGGAGAAAAGATTCAAGGAGTTGGTGGCAAGCAAAGCATTAGAGGGTATTCAAGCTGAAGTTCAGGACATGGATTGGGAAAGCACATTCTTCTTGCGTCACTTGCCTAATTCAAACTTCTCAGAAATCCCAGATCTTACTGGAGAATACAGGTAAAAGATCAAACTAAATGAAAAAAGCTTGTGTTTCATATCATTATATATCATTTGGTACATATACTAAAATATTTAAATTCAAATTAAATGCAGCAAGGTAATGAAGGAATTTGCGGAATACATAGAAAAACTTGCAGAGGAGCTACTAGACTTGCTTTGTGAGAATCTTGGACTAGAGAAGGGTTACCTCAAGAAGGCCTTCCATGGATCAAGAGGACCAAATTTTGGCACAAAGGTCGCTAACTACCCTTCTTGCCCTAAGCCTAAACTCGTGAAGGGTCTTCGTGCCCACACCGACGCGGGCGGCATCATCCTTCTCTTCCAAGATGACAAAGTAAGTGGCCTCCAACTTCTCAAAGATGGTGAGTGGATCGATGTGCCTCCAATGCGCCACTCAATTGTAGTGAATCTTGGTGACCAAATTGAGGTATTACACATAAATTCTTCCATGAAACTTGATATGTACTATAACTAGGATTATCACAAACGATACAGTAGATTTTGTAAATATAGAGAGATTGAGATAGTGATAGACTCAACCCGCTTATCAAATGGGACCATAGTTACATAAACTAAGGCTATCTAGTTATTAAAGACTGCAAACCCATCTACTAACTCTAACATTTAGAATCTTATGGAGTAATTCTTTTAGTTTTGAGACACAAGTGATCATAGACTATTTCATGAACAGGTAATCACAAATGGGAAGTACAGGAGTGTGGAGCATCGTGTGATTGCACAAACTAATGGGACCAGGATGTCTGTGGCTTCATTCTACAATCCAGGAAGTGATGCTTTTATATACCCAGCGCCACCATTGATTGAAGGAAAGGAAGAAGAAATGAACCAGATTTATCCAAAATTTGTGTTTGAAGATTACATGAAGCTCTATGCTGCACTCAAGTTTCAGGCTAAGGAACCAAGGTTTGATGCCATGAAAGCTGTGAATTCATCCACTGCAACTGCCTAAGCAGGATATATATATAATCGATCTGGAAAGAGAAATAAATAATAAATCATACACTTAAATTCAAAACAAAAGGCTTTGGGCTTAATTTTTTTGGGGAAAATGACAACAAGGTGCCAATCAAATTTGTTAATGACGAGTGAAAGAGTAACTATTTACAAGTAAAAGAACTACCATTGAAAAGTTATAGAATATTTTTTCTATTATTTTTCTTAGTTAGAACTTTAATATCATTTTCACTTTTTTTAACTTATCCCTATTCTTACGTATTATAATAGGCAGATTTGAGTTGTTGTAATCCAGTGTCAGTTAGTCATGAATTTATCAATAAAAAGTATCATTCTTTGATATCCTCTTTTGCCCATATCCTGGATTCCTTGTTTTCTTTTTTCACGAGTAAGAAAAGAATAAAAGTTACCAGCGGTTTAGAGAAATATTAAATTCAATTGAAATTCAGCACACTTTTGCACATGAACAACTCTTTTTGTCGTATTCATATTATGTGTGTCATGATAAAAATCAGAGAAAATATTCAACATTAAAATGAAAGCAGAAAACAAGAGGAAACGTTCGATACAAATTGATTTATATTTGATTTCAGGCCAAAAACTTATTTATTTCATTCGAATTGAATGATTGATTTAGAGTATTGGCTTTTTTTTCACTCTTTATAGTGGTTTTCTCTTAATAAAAGTAAGTGGATCTGATCAAAAAAATAAAAGTATGTGGAGCCTGACATGCAAGTTCAATTAGAACGCAAACCGCCAAATGGAAGGCACCTTAATTTGCAAATTGGTTCTTTCAATAGTGGCTTTGATAACTATATATATATAAATTTTAGGAAAGGGGTTGGACTCACCCACAGTCCAAGGGCAGGGTGCTTGAAGCCCAGTCCACAGGGGATACTGGCCAGAGAGTACACATGCCTCTACTTCTACCAGCGTTACCACTGCTTCCTAGACCCCTAGAATGCCTCCCCCAGTGCCTTGACCAACGCAGAGATCAAACCTCCTCCCTTAAGGTGAGGAAGTCCGACCCTCACACCAGTTGAACCCAAGGACGATGGTATATATACTAATATTTACCAAATAAAGTTCTGTGTGAAGGAAAATAAAGGGGGATAAAATGTACTGAACGAATCCATGTTTGATCCGGGTCAGAGCTCTAAAGCTGCACGAGTTGATTCTTTGAATAACCCACGCAAAATGTAAACTAGTTTGGACTGCTAGAAAGCTAGGGCCCAAATAGGTGTGGCACAGCAGAGCATCATAAAAGAAAGAATATAGAGAGAAAGTGAAAGAGTTAGAAAACCCAATGATTGGGATCAGTAGAATTGATGGGGAGGCCCTCTGTTCATAGTAGTGGGCATGGGGTATTTTAGGAACTCAAAATACCCATAACAACCATCAATTGAGAGATTTTCTGCATCCCTCTCTTAACTCACTCAAATGAATATAAAATAAATCACGTATATACATATTATAACCAATGTTGGATTACTTAATATAAATTAAATTCCCTATTTAATTTACTCACACACACGCACATACATACATATGTGTGTGTACACATGTATATATAGGTATACATATGTATATGTGTGTATATACATATAATATGTATATGTATGTATGTCTATATATATATATATATATAAAACTAATCTCATTACGTT
The DNA here is from genome assembly GCA_034222035.1 of Acacia crassicarpa. NCBI lineage: Eukaryota > Viridiplantae > Streptophyta > Magnoliopsida > Fabales > Fabaceae > Acacia > Acacia crassicarpa. The sequence goes on from JAWXYG010000015.1 coordinate 14,003,355, forward strand.
ACTCAGCTAACTCACAACTGAAAGTGGAGTTTAATCACTAAGAGGGGGTAAATTGAGGATTTTAAAATTCTTTTCTAATTACTCTAATTATGAACACTAAAACAGAGCAAAGCAGAGTATGAAAGAAGAAGCAAGACACAAAGGATTTATACTGGTTTAGTCCAACCTCTTAACCTAAGTCCAGTCCCTAGACACTTTGGAATTTCAATATTTCAATTGATTACACACTCTGTAACTCTAGAATAATTATCTCACTAGAACTTACTCTCCCTTACAAGTTGCAATCAATATCCCAATCTCCAAGTCCCCTGACTTGAGATTCTTACAATAAATAATTTTCAATAACCGAACTCTCTCTAAGAGTGGATAAATATAAACACTGAAGTACAAGTTGTATCAGAAGATACTTTGCTCAAGAAAACTCAAAAAGTAGTTGGAAATTTGAACGATTTTCGTTTTCAGCAGATTGTTTGTTGAGAAGAATTGAATGCAGCTCTATTTATACAAAGAGAGCATTAAATGACCATTGTAATCTTCAATGTGACCATTGCCTTCATTAAGCAAAGATTAGGTTAAGCTTTGATCTTCTTCTCTCTCTACTCTTTGGTTAATCCATGGCACAGATGTTTATGGTTGACTTTCTGACTTTTAATCCATTGGAAGAGCAGCTACTAGATGTGAAAAGGAAACATTAATCCCTTTGCAGTGTGTGTAGAATGATTGTCCAAAAGGATGCAAGTTTTCTGAACTTTGTATTTAATGTGCTGACATCACTTTTTGCTTTTACTCAAATCTTCATTTAAAGTTCTCTAAACCATCTGAAACTCATTATCAAACTGATTAAACATATCTAGAAATAGTAATGAGTGATGATAAGAAGTATTAAGATCAAACGGGAAGATTTTACAAATTCGAGAAATTTGATTTTCAAACTCAGCGACACAAACTCGAGTTTATTTATCCAAACTGGAGTTTGTAACTATACTCAGAAGAAAAAACTAGAGTTTCCATTTGAAACTCGAGTTTTCTTCTTCCAAAGACAAACGTCGCAGTTTTATCTATGAAGCACATTTTGGGACATGAGCAAAACTCGAGTTGATTAATGACAAACTCGAGTTTTGGACTTTTGTAGTGAAAAACATGTTTAAGTCTAAAAACTCAAAACTAGAGTTTTTAAATGTAAACTGGAGTTTTCAAAATACTGAAATGAGCAAAGCTCTCGGCTTGGTCAAAACTCGAGTTTTCAAATATAAACTCGAGTTTTCATTTAAAGATGAAAACCTTTGAAAACTCTCTGCTAAGTGAAAACTGGAGTTTCTAAAACAAACTGAAGTTTTCTCAAAGTGAATAAAAGATGAAAGGTCTCTGTTAAGTCTAAACTCGAGTTTCCAAATATAAACTCAAGTTTTCTCAAAACTTTGAAAAACTTAGAAAACTCTTGGCTAAATGAAAACTGGAGTTTCCATATCAAAACTAGAGTTTTCTTAGGCTTAAAAGCTTGGAGGCTCTCTGTATGCCCAAAACTCGAGTTTACTACCACAAACTAGAGTTTTGTTTACTTTAGAAAATATTAGAGAGTCTCTGTATGGTGAAAACTGGAGTTTGTCTAAATGTGAAAACTTGGAGTGCTCTCTGTAAGACCAAAACTCGAGTTTGCCTATGCAAACTGGAGTTTTCTTTAGTTCATAAAAATTGAGCTACTCTCTGTTAAGTCAAAACTCGAATTTGCCTTTAACAGTAAGTTTTTCAACTTAGCAAAGATAAACTACAACTTATGTTTACAATTGTCAGTTATCATTAAAACACATAGAGAACTAATAACAACTTAGTCGCTCAGCTAACTCACAACTTAGTCACTCAACTAACTCACAACTTAGTCAGTAATCCACATTTTTGTTAGTTCTTAATGTGTTTTGATGATTATCAACAATTGTAAACATGTTTTGAAGTTTCCAAAATCTGTTAAAAACCATCTGACAGTTGCATACTCGAGTATAGGTATGCATACTCGAGTATTGGATTGACAATGGATTGCTCAAATGCATTTTACAAGTCAATACTCAAGTATTGGGAGCAATACTCGAGTATTGAAGTCACAGAGAGCAATCAAGTTTTGAACTCAAGTACATACTCGAGTATAACACTAACATACTCGAGTATAGGTCATCCAGAGAGCATCCAAATTTTTCAAACTGAGTCAATACTCAAGTATAGGAAGCTATACTCAAGTATTGGACTTACAGAGAGCAAATGTGCTTTTCAACTTGAGTGCATACTCGAGTATGATAGTTTCATACTCGAGTATAGGCCTTACAGAGAGCAAACAAATTTTTCACCAAGTGTGAATACTCGAGTATAGTATAAGGATACTCGAGTATTGGCCTTACAGGGAGCCCCCAAAATTTTGGCAACAGTTGCATACTCAAGTACAGGTTTTGCATACTCGAGTATTAGGCTCTTTCAAAGTTTTCAACTTAACACCTGATCTTGAATACTCAAGTATGGAAATGGATACTCAAGTATTAAGCCTTTTTGAACTTAAATTTTTCTCACAAACAGTTGCATACTCGAGTAGAGTACTAACATACTCGAGTATAGACTTTGGTTTTCAAGTTCAACTCACGATGGTTTGCCTCTGGAAGCTGCATACTCGAGTATCACATTGGATACTCCAGTATTGACACTTGTACACAGTGCCATACTCGAGTATAGAGGAACATACTCGAGTATCCAACGGTAAAAACTGATTTTCAAATCACACGAATTTGCAAAACACTATTGTTTGATCCAATAGCTTCTATTTATCATTCACTTATGTTCCCAGCTATGTTTAATCAGTTTGTTAAGAGAATTTCAGTTAGCACAGATGAAAATTATTGAAGGTCAAAGCCAAAAAGTAAAAAGGTGTCCAGAGTATTAAATGCACTTCAGTAAATTAACCTTCTTTTGGTTAATCCACCTGAACACGCCTTCTCAACGGTAAAGAAGGATTTCTACAACAAGTAAACTCTTCTCCAACAGGCAAATCCACAGAGAGCCACCTCAGATCAATTAATCACCTGGATTAGTTGGAGTTTAGAGAGAGAAGCTGACCAAACTTAATACTAACCACCTACAACCGTTGGAATCATCATACAACGATCAATTAATGCTCTCTAACTATAAATAGAGTGCATTGAAGTCTTCTCAAGCTGACACACGAACTGAGAGCGAATTCATTAAGTGCACATTCAATACTCTTAGTTTTTCATCTGTATAGTATCATTGAGATAGAAAAGCTTCAGTGATTATCTTATCTACTCTTTGAGAGAGTTATTTTTGTTGTAATTCATTGATTGTAAAGAACCACAAGTTAGGGGACTTGGTGGTTGGGATAATTGATTGCAACTTGTAGGGGGGAGTGAGTTCTAGAGAGAGAACTACTCTGAGTACAGAGTTTGTAATCAATTGTTGAGTTATAGTGGATTGAAAATCCCAAGTGAGGCTTGGAGACTGGATGTAGGTTAAGGATAAGACTGAACCAGTATAAATCGTCTTGTGTAAGCTTTCTCTTCCCTCCATCTCTGTTATACTCTGCTCTTACTTGTTCAAAACAGAGCTAAGTCTTTAAATTTTTAAAGATACCCAATTCACCCCCCTCTTGGGTATCAAGCTCCAGTCTTCAATTTTTTATCCTATTTATTTAATTAATTAATCTTTTAATTAATCAATCAATTAGGAACTATTTCAATTTTCCAATTAATTAATATGGGCTATTAAAGGAGGATCCAGATCTAAAATTCCAACATCTCACACTCGCACTTGATGGGCTAGCCATTGATTATTTCATCTTGTTTGCTTCATACTTTTGTACTAGAAGCCGCTTATGCAGGATTAGCACACAAGGACACCATATATGTACTTGCAAATAGTATACATGTGGCCTTAGATGCCCTAGATTCACCCATACACATTACCCATGGCATATATAATTCCTCTTGAATTAATTCTTGATTAACTCATATTGCCTCCTCATGCGTGTAGTATCCACACATACCAATTATTCACAAATGACTTGGTAAGGGACTAATCACCTTCCTTTTGATTATATTAGTCATCAATTAGGATTGACCTAGTCGCTTTCCCAATGTTTGACCTATTAGATTGAATCACTCATAACCATAAGGTGCAAGCTAAAGTAGCTATCCCCAAATAAGTCCTTCATGATGTCATCAAAATCTTAAGGATGTCATCAAAGATTTGTTTCCTTTTGGGACTCACATCGTAATAAAACATGGATCTTCCATCTATGTCCCTCGTTTTGGACTCATTTATTAGCATTGCATGCTACACATTCATATTAGCTTGTAAGAATGTGTGTTGATTTTGATTTGTTAACATCGTATAGACTTAAGATCCAAGTATGCACAATATCTGAACCAAAACTCTTCAACTTACAATTGCTCATGATGTCTTTGGATAAGAGTTTTTTGCTTTGCTACGGGTTTCATGGATCACGCATATCCATGATTCCATTTGTTTCGCGTATAAATATCATCTCAAGCTCATTTGAGGCAACATTCTTGCAACAATTCTTCTCAACCATCTCAAGGTGATTGCTTGGTTTCTTACCATTTATGTCCCGTGTAAACAAAGGAAGATTGTTGCTCGTGCGAGTGAGTCAACCTCAGCTTGTACAACATGCTAGTTATTCTATGATTCACACACATGTATGTATTGACACATTATATACATAATAGGAATTCATTTCTTTTATTTCTAAATAAATGAAGTTTAAGACCTTATGCTATACACATTTTCAAGTTCTTAGCTCATCTCTCAAATGAACCTTTAGCCGTGGCTTTCATGAGGAGATTTGCCAACATTTTGTGAGCAGAAATGCATTGAACTGTTGCTTGTCTTTTAGCAACTATATCTCTCATAAAGCGGCATTAAATGTCTATGCATTTAGTCTTGTTGTGTTTGTAAGGTTCCTTAGCATGAGTTATTGCTTATTGTTTATTATAGCATATCAGGATCAAACCTTTCTTTCCACCATTTATTCCTAATCAATCTTGGAACTTCTTGAGCCACATGGATTTTTGGATGGTGGCAGAGTACCCCATGTGCTCAAAATCCATGGAAGACAAAGACACACATGTCTATATCTTACTTACCCAACTCTATTATTCAGAAGGAATACATTTCCTAAAGCTAAATGTCACTTGTCTAGTTTTCCAGCCCATTTAATATTGGAGTATCTTTGCAAGTGTGGGTTGTTACTTGATGACAACTTGTAATCTATGGTTCTTTTAAGGTATTACATAACCATTTTCTCAAATAGTTTACAAGTCTAACCAATTACCATATATTTAATCTGTACACAATAATATGTACATCAAGCTACCAATTATCCTTGAGTATGAGACTCTTTCATACACTCTATGTCAGATTTCTTTGCAGGACACACACTTTCACTTAGGTTACATCCTTTTGTTGTAAAGTATTTTTGGGTCTATAAACTTTAACAATAAGAAGATCAAACATTATATTTGTATAACACTTTTTGTGACAAACATAGTAGTCTCCTTGTGCAATCTCTGTTTATCTTGTCTTTCAAGATATGTTCCGTTATGCTCAATTTCTTTCAACTCAAAGTTTTAAGGGTGACTAATCCCTAATTGTCTTAACTGCCCTAAGACTTCTTATGGATAGTAATGTGTCAGTGATATAAGGACAATATAACAATATCATCCCAAGACCGTATCTCATGCATATAGTGGTGTTCTTCGATCACTTCAAAGTTGATGAGGTTATCACTCTGTGAAATCTTGAGCACTATTGCCTAGATGATTGTTTGTATAAAGCTATCAAGTTGCTTCATATATTATTTCTCATCTAGTTTTCCCAATTTTGAAAAAGGGTCATTACATCCATTTGATGTAGTTTCAAGCCTAAACTTGTTGTAATAGCTAAAATTAGTTTTCCAAAGTAAAAATGAACAATGCTTCCTATTGTGTGTACCCCTTAGCCACTAAGTATGCCTTAGGTTTATCAACTGAGTTGTATAACTTTGTACTTGAGAACATACTTGTTTCCTATTGCTTTTTGACTAGGTGCTAGATCAACCACGTTCCACTCTTGAATGGTTTTGAAGGAATCCATATCCTTTTGTATGGCCTTTTGGAAATTTCCTTAGCAAGTCCTATTAGTGCTTCTCAAAAACTTTCAAGGTAATCATTGTCCTCTTCTAGACTAATGATGAAGTATTTACTTCATCAAGTATACTTCTTCAAAGTGGATCTCACATGATTCTCTTCTCAGATACAGTGAGGTCTTCTTCTCGTATTGACTTCTCATGACTCCTTACCTTTTACTTATTTCTTCTTGCATCTTCTTGTTGTGAAAATAGCTCAACCTTGCCACACAAATCAATAAACTGAGGAACACTTGTTAACTCCTTATCACTATCATTCTCACAGAGAGATACGGTGTGATCAATGCCTTTCCTGCTAAGGAATGTAGTTTCTATGAATGTTACATTCCTTGATTCTTTCTCAGTCACTGATAGGTCATCTTTTTCACTAATGAAGACATGCCATCTCTAATGCTCAAGTTATCCCATGAAGATAAACCTTTTGCTCCTTGGCTTTAATCTCCTATACTTACAGGAAAGGTTATGGATACATGATGTGACCCTCATGGTCTCAAGACACTAAGATTCAGTTTGTAGGGCTCTTGGTAAAGTATGAAGGCAACAATTGTTAATGTGTCTACCAACACAAGATTAGCAGTTTCAATTGTGCCAACATTCACTTTACCAAAATTTGGGAGATTTCTATTTCTACTTTCGAAAACCTTATTTGGAGTGCTATAAACTATCACTTGTTTAACGATCTCTTTCTTGCTTATGCAACACCTCAAACTAATGATGCATGTATTTTTAGCCTTTGTTAGATTTCAAGACCTCAATGCTAACAAATTCTCGACTAGTATAAAGCAAAATATAAAGAATTTTGGAGCCTTTGATTAGTATGAGATATGTTAATTTGTATCATAATTAATTAGGATTAAGAGTAAATCCATTGAATTAAAATAAAAAAGAATAAAATTGTCATAATTATTGTAATTACCCTTAATTATTGACTCTTGAGAAGATTTGATGTTTAGCTTGATTGTTTAAAACCATAGGTGCTTGAAGAAATTAGATCAAATATGAATATGGTAGTTTGAGGCTCAAATTGCAAAAATGACATTTTGGGACAATGGATTTCAAGAATGACATAATGATTTACATTCAAAGCTTAACGTTTTGTAAAGAAAAAATTAGGTCTAAATTCTGGGAGGAGCTTCAACGAATTATCATACCAGAGCCGCAACAAACCAAAACTAGAGACTTGGACCTTCATCAATTCATCCATCCTTCATGCTTGCATTCACCTTCCACAATCACACTTTTATGCCTTGACTATTGTTCATCAAAGACCAAAATATGACCTCCTCCCGGAACAATATCTACTTCAATAATAATCACGTTGAACTTTGTTTGAATTTTTTTTTTTTAAAAAAATCAAATGTACCAATATTTAATCTCATAAATTAAACTATGAAGTTACTCCCTTGATTTCTTTCTATAAGATGCCAACAACCAAATTACGTAGATAAAAAAAAGAATAGTTAGAATTGGTTAAATACAATAAATATATAAGAAATGTAACTCATTTTGGGGAAAAAAAACACTCTTATTCATAAAGAATGTGGGTGTGAGAGAAAATAAGTAAAAAAAGTGATGAAAAGAATCAGCAGGAAAAAGGATGAGAAAGTCATTAATTGGGGATAAAAATGAAAAAAAATAGCATTAAGCATTTAAACATATTCAAATGACATCTTATAAAAAGAAACATACACATTGAAATAAGGGTTTTATACTTCTTATGTGACAAGTGAAGAAAAGTCTCCTGCGACAAGAAAAAACGACATCGTTTTACTCAACCCTCTTTTATTCTTTTTTTTTTTTTTGGCTTTCTTTGTATTTGGGTGGCGGCAAGAGTATTGTCTTGTCTCAAATGTTATTAGCATTGAATACCTTAAAGTTCTCGGCGTAATCCCTGAAAGTTGGAGCTTGATACCCAAGAGGGGGGGTGAATTGGGTATCTATATAATTTTCAAAATTTGGTTTGTTCTTGAACACTTAAAACAGAGCAGAACAGAGGAGTAGGGAGAGGAAGCTTAACACAATGCAGTTTATACTGGTTCGGTCCTTTCTCTAACCTACATCCAGTCCCCAAGCCTCACTTGGGATTTTCAATCCACTAACTCAATGAAGTTGATTACACACTCTGTACTAAGAGTTGTTCTCTCACTAGAACACACTCCCTCTTACAAGTTGTAATCAATACTCCCCAACTATCAAGTCCCCTGACTTGTAGTTATCTCAATCAATAAATGATTTATAAGTGAGAAACTCTCTCAAAGAGTAGATAGATGATCACTGAAGCACTAGGTATCAAAATGATACTATTACAAGTGAAAGCTAATACACAATAAATGAACTTAGTAAATTTTCGCTCAGAGTAGGTGTATCAGCTCGAGATGAAGTTAATGCTCTCTATTTATAGGTAGAGAACATTAAATGACCGTTGTGAGATAATTCCAACCGTTGGAAGTGATTTGCTTAAGTTCTGGTCATCTTCTCTCTCTAAAACTTCTGCTAATCCAAGGCTTTATGTTGTCTGATGTGGCTCTCTGAGTTTCTGCCCATTGGAATTAACTTTACTTGATGTAGTAAGCTTCCTTTAACGTTCATTAGGCGTGCTCAGATGGATTAGCCGAAAGTGGTTGAGATTGTGCAGGTGCATTAAATGCACTGTTCACCTTTTTGCTTTTTCTCACAAATCTTCAATAATCTTGATCTGTGCTAACTGAAAAACACTCAACAAACTTGTTAAACATATCTTGGAACATGAGTGAATGATATATGAAATCAATTAGATCAAACAACAAGATATAGCAGATTTCACAAATTTGAAAATGCACCAACGGTCACAAACCTTGAGGTTAGTTCATCCAACCTCGAGGTTTGCTTGAAGGTTTCAGGCAAACACAGCTTTTTAAAACATGTAACCTCGAGGTTGGGATATGAACCTCGAGGTTTCTCTTAAATAGAAACCTTCTGACAAATCTTAGTAACTCACAAACCTTGAGGTTCCAATAGTAACCTCGAGGTTTGAAGCTTGTTTCAAAAACTTCATTTTTCACTGGAGCCCGACAACCTCGAGGTTGTAAATCCATACTCGAGGTTGGCCTTTGAAAAAGCAAAGTTCAGTTTATCAACATAAGGCTCAGCCTCGAGGTTACAATCTTAACCTCGAGGTTTTCAATACTTTGAAAACCAGTTGCTCTCTGTAAAGGATGATACTCGAGGTTGTAATACCATACTCGAGGTCAATGGGTTTTTCTTCAAAAACTTAAGTTTCAAATCAAAGTGTCCAACCTCGAGGTTGAGACATGAACCTCGAGGTTTCCATGCTTGATGAAAACCATGACCTTTCTGTATGGGTTAAAACTTGAGGTTTGCTTTTCATACTCGAGGTTGCAAGTGTTAATGCAAAACTTGGGTTTTTCAAGAAGACCAGAACCTCGAGGTTGACTTCCCAACCTCGAGGTTTCACATAGTTTTTGTGAAACCAAGTTTTGTATCATGAAAACACTTGACTTTTTAAAGCTTCTGTAAGGTCAAACCTCGAGGTTACAATACCAACCTCGAGGTTTGCTCTTGAACAGACTTTTTGACACTTAAGAGCAAAACCTCTTTAATTGTTTGTAGTTGTTGGCAATCATCAAAACCATCAGAGAACTAACATTCTCCCTCTTTTTGATGATGACAACATCTACAAGCAATCTCTCTTTCAATACTTAAAAGATTATCAGTGACATTATCAGAGGATTTGAAAAACTAAATTTTTACACAAGTAAAGTTCTTAAGAAAAAAAATCCAGACATTATCAGAGATAAGCAGAAGCATAAGATTGTTATTAAAAATTCCACATAAGATTGATACTAAAAATTCCATTCCAATAAATAATCAACAAGAGTATAATGGAATTCAAAAATACACAACAGCACAAGAAATATCAGAAAAACAAATACAAAGCACAGATGCTACTGCAATCATCAAAATATCCCTAAATCCCTAGACTCTAGTCCTCATTGCTTGTCTCTCCCCCTTTGTCATCATCAGAAGCATACTCCGGGTCAAGAACAAAAAGAGGGGGCTGGTAAAGAACCATGGCAGTGGTGGGATCAAATGTGGGATCTAAGGTGGGATCAAGAAGAGAAGAATGGGCATAGGGAGAAGGTGTAGGGAAGACTTCAGTAGAGGGGGTAGGTGGAGATGGAAAGGGTTGAGGGAGAACCGCTGTGGCAGGAGTGACAGGAGAAGGCTGGACCACAGTGGTTGGAGAAGTATGAGTAGGAGGAGAAGATGGTGTGGTAGCAATAGGAGAAGAGACAGGTGGACTTGGAAACGAGAAGGAGTGAGAGGGAGGTGAGTGGTTAGGAGAGTTGGTAGGTGAGTCAGTGGGTGAGTGATGGGAAGGTGGATCAGGTACAGGAAGTGATGAACTAGGGCCATCATGAATATCAGGACAGGGATCAGAAGTTGCATCAGTAGAAGGGAAGTCAGAGACCATATCAGGAGCTGGAACAGATGAGGGACCAGGAGTGGATGAAGAAGTGTCAAGACCAAAATGTCTGATAAGCTTGTCTGCTTTGTCTTTGGCATCAGAAGCAGCTGAGAGTGTGACAGCTAAGGAAGAATCCAACTCAGTAAACTTTTGATCCGTTTTCTCCTTTATCTTAGTCAAGTGGGACATCACCTCAGTCTGAGCAACAATGACATCCATAAGTCCCATCTTGATGTCAGCCCGCAATATATCGACTTCAGTCTTCATGATAGCTCTGTGAGAGATTAAAGCTTGATCCACAATCTGTTGTATCTGAACTAGAAGATCAGTAGGCAGAGATGTCTGAGGAGGTGGAGGAGCTGATTGAGCTTCTTCATAGGCTTGAGAAGCTTGTGATTGAGCTGTACCCTCATTGTCAAACTTGATCTTCATGAGATTCATCTGATGTTTACCAAAGTATAGAGGATACTCAAGGGTATCGGTTGACCCCACATACCAAATTTTGTGATAGTAGAGTATCACTGAAACTAAGGAAGGGTAGGGTATGTGTGTCAATGGCTTCTTGGCAAACTTGAAGATCTTCATCCCTTGAAATAGCCAATCTCCAATGTTGAAAGGCACTCTCCTCACAAAGGCTGTGAATGGCCTATAGTCCAAAGAGGTGAAATGGGTGTAGTTTCCAGCTTTAGGAACAAAATTCCTTGAATATATGTACCAAAGCACCCTATTGACTTTAGGCATATCACTTGGTTTGAAGGTGAGCTTGATTGCTTGGTCAGGTGGGAAAGGCTTGCCAGGGATGAGAGTTTCATACATTTCTTGATTGGTGTATGGAAATTCAGGGACAGGAGGTGGGTTTTTGATTTTCAGGATTTTGTTGATCGTATCAGCAGACAAAGAAAACTTTACACCCCTCACTGTAGTTGACACTTTCTCTTCAAGCAACTCACCATTCTCATCCAATGTACTATCATCTTTCATTTTAAAGTAAAACATCCTGATGAGGCTTGGAGTATATGGACAAACAATGGACACAAAAGATTCATATTGTTTTATCCAAGGGCTCAAATCAAAATTGCACTCCTTATAAAATCCTTCTATACTTATAGCTACTGAGGCACAGAATACCTTCTGAAGATAAGTTTCTCTATACTTATCATTTTTTTTCTTTGGTTGAGAAGGAAGAGGCAGCAGTGATGAATCCCTCTGGTGGTGATCTGACATGACGAATGTCTTCAACGGCATTGTCAGCTATAGGGGACACTTTCTCCTTCCCTTTTTGCTTTGTGGCCTGAGAGGGAGATTGACCTTGAGAAGTTGTAGCCCTTTTTGTCCTTGCTTTCTTGGTCTTTTCCCCAACTTTCTCTTTGCCTTTCGCTTTAGGCTCAGGCTGCTTTCTCTTTTTGGGTTTAGCTTGACTGGGCTCTTTGATGGAAATCCCTTTTGTCTGGCCCTTCTGCGTTGGAGATGAAAGAGGATCATTAGGAACTCCAGGAATGTGCTTATCGATCCCTGTACGCAGACGAGTTGATCTTGTCTTCTTCCTCACAGGTTTACTGGTTTGGGTCTCAGGTTGGCGATTCGGTGGAGGAGGAGGGGACCAAGATTGGGTCTCTTCAGTTGAATTTGTGGCTGATTTCGAATGGGAAGAGGGATTCAAAGTCATTTATGAACTAGGAACAGAATAAATTGGCAGAAAATGGAAGATTTGTAGAGAGAGTGACGAGAGAGAGCGTGAGAACTCGAGGTTAGGGTTCAGTGGAAATGAAATTTCACAGCAGCATATATATAGACACACGCCAAACCTTGAGGTTGGAATCCTAACCTCGAGGTTTGATGAACAAAATTGCACTAACCTTTGAGCTTCTTACCTCAAACCTCGAGGTTGCCTCCAGAACCTCGAGGTTTTACTGTCTGTTAGATGAGGTGCCTTCTCTGTCTGCCGCAAAACTCGAGGTTCACTCTTGAACCTCGAGGTTTCATCTTTCAGAAACCCTGAGTTTTTGTCTAACACCTCGACAACCTCGAGGTTGGCTTTTGAACCTCGAGGTTCTACCCTTTGACAGCAAAACCATACCTGTTGGAAATTATGCCCTAGGGGCAAGTCATTATTCTCCATTAAGTTATCATTTCATACGCATGTTTATGGTGATAACTATATCCCTGGATATATCTTATAGATTATCCTAAATGTCCCTGGTCGGTCATCTACGCGGGAGTAAAGATGAGTTAAGACCAGTATGACTTTGATGAGGTATGGAGATACGAATCAAAGTCATGGGCACTTGTAAGAGTACAAGGTGCTGGACCGACACACTATGAGAAAGCTGCATGGATTAAGTCATAAGCTTATCTCATGTATAACCGCGTCACAACGCCCTATGACCTGAGATCATCATGGATTCCTACATGATGAGTCACTGGTCTTTGACTTTGTCAAAAGTCACCTTTGACCGGGTGATGATAAAGACTGGGATCGGGATCAGTGGTTTTCATGCGGAGAAATGTGAGTGGTCAAGATGGGATTTGTCCCTCACATATGTAGAGAGATAATGCTGGGCCCCTCGATGAGTGAGTTTAAGAAATGTATGGCCATACTATGATGGAAAGGAGTTTCCATTTCACTTATTAGACTACTCAAGAATCGAGAAAGCAATGGTCAAGAAAAGGAAGTTGACATTATCCATGCCTCATCCTTGACCAAATTATCGCGTGACAAAAGGGACGTGACATGGTTGTACGATAGGTAGTATCGTGTCATCGATCCCCATGTGAATTGGGTAGTTGCAATGTCTTGCTAGAGGCCGCTTGCGACTTGTGGGCTGATACAGTGTTGGCCCACTGCCAATCTCATATGGGCCTGCAGGGTCGCACACAAGAATAATCTAACACGGGTAAAAGTGTCCAGATTCATTGAATCTCAGATTAGTCTGAGATTAAATGAATACTAAATTTGATCTAGGATTTATATATATATATATATATATATATATATATAAATTCGAAATTAATATATTATTATAAATTGAGATTATAATATTATATATGATATTTGTTTAGTATTTAATTTATTTGATAAATTAAATATCTGAAACAAATAGAGGTATTGTATCTCATTTAATTTCGAATAAAGATATCCCATATCTGTTTAATATTAAACTGAGATATGGTATCTCAGATTTAATTAAATAGATAGATATCATATCTCGGATTTAATTTATGATGATAAATTAAATCAAAAGGCTTTAAATTTAGATTTGATCTAAATTCAAGATTCGGATTTCAAATCTGGCTTTTAATATATTTGATTACATTTATGAGATAGATGTGATTGATATATTGACCAGATTCAAAAATCTGAATTTCCAAAAATTAATAAGGATTAATTTTGGTTATATAATACGCCTATCGGGTTTAAAAAAACTGACGGGACTTTCAGTCAAGCGTATTAGAAAGCCACGAGAAACCCTAGAGCAAATTGAGAGAGATGTACAAGAAGCGCTAGCACGCTGCCGCAACCGTGTTCGGTGGTTGTTCGTGTGGATACCAGTAGAGGAAGCCGATCCTAGAGTCGACTTCTGCTGATCGAGAAGGTAGCCCACCTGATCAAAGAGAACGAGACGCAGACGTGTTGATCAAGAAGGTAGCCCACCTGATCAAAGAAAACGTGACGCGGGCGTGTTCATTATAAGGTATGATTCGGGTTCTCAAACCTTGATTTAAACGTCGTTGAGTGATCCTTCGGAAGGATTCGTAAGAAATTTTAATCCGCTGCGTGTACGAATCCCAACAATACCTCATAAAGTTGTCTATGTACTCCGATGCTTAAGTTAGTGACATGTGTTCATCAAAACCATAATTTAACATAAAAATAGACAGAAATTACTCACAACTCATTGGGATTTACCATTCCCAATTCTCTTCTTATGAAGGTGAATGGCTCCTTGGCTAGAGGCTTGGTGAAAATGTCTGCCAATTGAAGGTGAGTTGGGATAAACATCACTTTCACATCTCTTTTCTGGACATGATCTCTGATGAAGTGATGTCTCACATCAATGTGCTTGGTCCTTGTATGTTGTACAGGATTCCTAGCCAAGCTGATTGTGCTTGTATTGTCACACAATATTGGGATCTCCCTCAAGTGCACACCAAGATCAGCAAGTTGTTGCTTCAACCACACACTTGAGCACAGCAACTTGAGGCAGCCACATATTCAGCTTCCGTTGAGGACACAGCCACGGTAGTTTGCTTCTTGCTAAACCAAGAGACAAGTGAGTTGCCAAAGAACTCGCATTGCCCACTTTTACTCTTTCTATCCGTCTTGTAGTCGGCATGATCTGAGTCTAAATATGCTACTAGGTGCTCAGGCTGTCCTTTGGGAAACCACAGCCCAAGAGTCTTCGTATCAGATAGATATCTGAATATTCTTTTTACGTGCTCAGCATGAGACTCTTTGGGTGCTGATTGAAACCGAGCACACATCCCAACACTGAATTGGATGTCCGGGCGACTTGCAGTGAGATAGAGCAATGATCCAATCATTCCTCTATACTTGGTGATGTTGAAGTCCTTGCCCTCTTCATCAGCATCCAAGGAAGTGGTTGTGCTCATTGGTGTGTCAGCTCCATTGCACTTGTCCATTCCAAACTTCTTCAGCAAATCATTCAGATACTTGGTTTGGGATATAAATATCCCATCTTTGCGTTGCTTGATTTGCAGTCCAAGGAAGTAGTTGAACTCACCCATCATTGACATTTCAAATTCACCCTGCATAGTCTTAAAGAATTTCTCACACAAGGAGTCATTAGTAGCACCAAAAATAATGTCATCAACATAAATTTGAACAACTAAGATTTTATTCAACTTATTTTTCTTAATGAATAATGTTGTATAAGCTTTTCCCCTTATGAACCCCTGATTGAGCAAGAATTGACTCAATCTTTCATACCAAGCTCTAGGAGCTTGCTTAAGACCATACAAAGCCTTTTTGAGTTTGAAAACATGATCAGGGAAATGTTCATTTTCAAAACCTGGAGGTTGTTCAACATATACCTCCTCTTGGATGAAACCATTCAAAAATGCACTTTTAACATCCATTTGAAAGAGTTTAAAACCTTTCACACAAGCAAAGGCTAGTAGGACTCTTATGGCCTCCAATCTTGCTACTGGGGCATAAGTTTCCTCATAGTCTATGCCTTCCTCTTGATTGTAACCTTTGGCCACTAATCTAGCCTTGTTACGCACAATGATTGCCGATTCATCACGTTTGTTCTTGAATACCCATTTTGTCCCAATTACTGGATGGTCTTTGGGTCTAGGCACCAAGTCCCAAATTTGATTTCTATCAAATTGATGCAACTCCTCTTGCATAGCTATCACCCAATCATTGTCTGAAAGGACTTCTTCTATTTTCGAAGGCTCAATGTGTGAAATGAATGCAGAAAAAGTAACTTCATTCAAAGTACTATTTCTAGTCCTAACTCCTTGGTTTACATCACCTATAACTTGGTCTAAAGGATGATTCCTTATAAATCTCCGAGCTCTAGGTTGAGACTGATCATGATTTTCAAAATTATTTTTAGGATCAGCCTCAAAAACATTTTCAGAATTTTCAGTAGGAGTAGGAGCATTTTTCGAGAAGAATTGATTTTTGAAAATTGTCTCTTCTTCATCATCAAGGGATTTATCAGAATTAGACTCACAAAATACAACATGTATAGATTCCTCAACAATTTTAGTTCTAGTATTAAATACCCTATATGCCTTACTTCTATTTGAATAACCAATAAAGATAGCTAGATCAGATTTAGGATCGAATTTACCAAGATTATCTTTACCATTATTGTGCACATAGCACTTGCACCCGAAGACATGTAGATGACTGAGGTTGGGCTTCCTTCCTTTGTAGAGTTCGTATGGAGTCTTGTTCAGCTTCTTCCTCAAGTAAGCTCGGTTAGAGATGTAGCAAGCCGTACTCATCGCGTCAGCCCAGAACACTTGTGAAGTGTTATATTCATTCAGCATTGCCCTTGCCATCTCAGTAAGCACTCGATTATTTCTCTCCACAACCCCATTCTGTTGTGGTGTTCTTGGTGCTGAGAAATTATGGATGATCCCCATACCATCACAGAACTTGGCAAATGCGTTGTTCTCAAACTCTCCACCATGATCGGTCCGTATTCCTGAAATTGAGAACCCTTTCTCGTTTTGGACCTTCTTGGCAAAAGCAACAAATTGATCATAGGTTTCATCTTTTGAAGATAGAAATATGGTCCAAGTAAATCTAGAAAAATCATCAACAATGACCAAAGTATATAAATTTCCACCAAGACTTTTCACTCTAGCTGGTCCAACCAGATCCATGTGAAGAAGTTGAAGAGGTCTATTTGTTGAAATCTCATTTTTAGCTTTAAAAGAAGATTTGGTCTGTTTTCCCTTTTGACAAGCATCACAAATCATATCATTTTTGAAATTCAATTTGAGAATGCCAATAACCAAATCCTTTTTCAATAACTTGTCAAGTTGATACATATTAACATGAGCTAATCGCTTGTGCCATAGCCAACTCTCACTCAAGTTACTTACAAAACAATTTTCAGAATAGAAGCATTGCTAGAGAGGTTCAAAGTATAACAATTTCCATCTCTAGGTGCTCTAAATAAAGCTTTATTTTTCAAATCATTTATGGAGATCAAACCCTTTTTAACAATAAAGCATTCATCAGAGTCAAATATTACCAAATTACACTTATCGGTGCTTTGGCTCACACTTAAGAGGTTGTGGCACAATCCTTCTACCAGGTAGACGTCTTTGATGAGTGGTCTTTCATGGTTGCCAATCTCATCAATGCCAGCAATTTTCCCGGATTGATCACCTCCAAATGTGACTCTACCTCCATCTTTTGGCTTTATTGACAAAAATTTTGATTTGTCTCCAGTCATGTGCCTTGAGCATCCACTATCGATATACCACTTGTTGGGTCTTGATGCTCTAAGGCAAACCTGCAATTCATGAAGGATCAAGTCTTAGGTACCCATCTTTTCTTGGGTCCTTTGGGGTTAGCATGTACCTTGGGAACATATGTTCCTTTTGGTACCCATTGATAATTTCCTACAGGTTTAGTCTTTCTTTCTTTCCTATGAAAGCAAGATGAAGTAGAATGACCCTTCCCATTACAATAGTTACAATAAGCAAAAGGGTTTCAGGAATGAACAGACTTTGTGAAATAATTCATATACGACTTTTGTCCATTCTTTTTATTGCCTTTCCTTTTATCAAAATCAAGTTTGTATCCAATGCCTGATCGATCGTTTATAATACGTTGTTGTTTTAGAATCACATTGAGCATTTCACTTCCCTTAGTGAATTTCTCAAGTGCCTTTGTAAGTTGTAAGTTCTTTTTCTCTAAAACAAGGCATTCATCACAAACCAGAGATTGAGGAGAAGAAATGTTTTCAATTTGCAATTCAAGAAAGGAGTTTTTTCTTTTTAAAGACATATATTTATCTGCTAATTTCTCAAACTCCTTTTGAACAACATTGTGTTCAGCAAATAATTCATCATAGGAGGGTAAAGATTCGTATACCTCATTGCTCTCATTGTGTTGCTCTTCTTCTTCAGCAACCAGGCATATATTGGCCTTTTCGCTTTCATCCTCTTTAGCTTCATCTTCATCCGATGAGCTGTCACCCCATATGGCTGACACATATGCCTTCTTTTTGAATTTCTTGAACTTCTTCTTCTCTTTCTCTTGATTCTTCAGCTGAGGGCAATCTGCCTTGATGTGTCCGGGCTTCTCGCATTCATAGCAAATGATAGGCTTCTTCGATTCATAGCTCGAACTTCCCTTCTAAAATTTCTTGAAGCCTTGATCCTTCTTGTAAAACTTCTTGAATCTCCGGACCATCATGCCAATTTCTTCATCCTCATCTTCATCTTCCTCATCCTTTTCCACATTCAGAGCCACTCCTTTGTTGCGATTGTTGCCACCATTGACATCTTCTAACTCCTTCTTGAACTTCAGTTTGCTCTCATACTCAGATAGGCTTCCAAACAATGCAGCAACTGAAGTCATTGATTCTCCACGAGCTTCTTCAATGACGGTAACTTTAGCTTCCCAATCCTTTGTCAGAATATTGAGGATTTTCCTCACTTGAGCTCCTTGATCGAAAAGCTTTCCTAAGGCCGCTAGCTGATTGGTCAGATGAGTATATCTCAACTGAAATTCTCTAATACTCTCGCCTTGCTTCATCCGCAACAGGTCATATTTAGTGGTTAGAATGTTGACGCGATTCTCCTTGATTCCAGAGGTTCCTTCATAAGCTATTTCCAGCGCCTTCCACATTTCCTTAGCCGTTGACAAATTACAGATACGAAAGTACTCCTTTTGACTAAGAGCACTCTGAAGCATCAGGATAGCCTTGCTATTGAGAATGATGTTCTTCTTATCATCATCATCGAACTCGGCTTCTATCTTGGGAACAGTGATTCCTCCTTCTACCTTGACTGGAACATAGTCTCCAGTCTCAAAGACTCTCCATAGACCATATTCTGTTGCCATCACGAACACACGAAATTTGGCTTTCCAGAAAGAGTAGTGTTCGCCGTCGAAACTGGGAGGTCTGTTGATTATTGCTCCATCTGGAAGAATTCCTTCCATAGTGATCCTTCTCGAGTGGTTAAGCTCTTCTGAGAAGACCTTGCTCTGATACCAAATGAAAGTTGGAGCTTGATACCCAAGAGGGGGGTGAATTGGGTATCTATATAATTTTCAAAATTTGGTTTGTTCTTGAACACTTAAAACAGAGCAGAACAGAGGAGTAGGGAGAGGAAGCTTAACACAATGCAGTTTATACTGGTTCGGTCCTTTCTCTAACCTACATCCAGTCCCCAAGCCTCACTTGGGATTTTCAATCCACTAACTCAATGAAGTTGATTACACACTCTGTACTAAGAGTTGTTCTCTCACTAGAACACACTCCCCCTTACAAGTTGTAATCAATACTCCCCAACTATCAAGTCCCCTGACTTGTAGTTATCTCAATCAATAAATGATTTATAAGTGAGAAACTCTCTCAAAGAGTAGATAGATGATCACTGAAGCACTAGGTATCAAAATGATACTATTACAAGTGAAAGCTAATACACAATAAATGAACTTAGTAAATTTTCGCTCAGAGTAGGTGTATCAGCTCGAGATGAAGTTAATGCTCTCTATTTATAGGTAGAGAACATTAAATGACCGTTGTGAGATAATTCCAACCGTTGGAAGTGATTTGCTTAAGTTCTGGTCATCTTCTCTCTCTAAAACTTCTGCTAATCCAAGGCTTTATGTTGTCTGATGTGGCTCTCTGAGTTTCTGCCCGTTGGAATTAACTTTACTTGATGTAGTAAGCTTCCTTTAACGTTCATTAGGCGTGCTCAGATGGATTAGCCGAAAGTGGGTGAGATTGTGCAGGTGCATTAAATGCACTGTTCACCTTTTTGCTTTTTCTCACAAATCTTCAATAATCTTGATCTGTGCTAACTGAAAAACACTCAACAAACTTGTTAAACATATCTGGGAACATGAGTGAATGATATATGAACTCAATTAGATCAAACAACAAGATATAGCAGATTTCACAAATTTGAAAATGCACCAACGGTCACAAACCTTAAGGTTAGTTCATCCAACCTCGAGGTTTGCTTGAATGTTTCAAGCAAACACAGCTTTTTAAAACATGTAACCTCGAGGTTGGGATATGAACCTCGAGGTTTCTCTTAAACAGAAACCTTCTGCCAAATCTTAGTAACTCACAAACCTTGAGGTTCCAATAGTAACCTCGAGGTTTGAAGCTTGTTTCAAAAACTTCATTTTTCACTAGAGCCCGACAACCTCGAGGTTGTAAATCCATACTCGAGGTTGGCCTTTGAAAAAGCAAAGTTCAGTTTATCAACATAAGGCTCAGCCTCGAGGTTACAATCTTAACCTCGAGGTTTTCAATACTTTGAAAACCAGTTGCTCTCTGTAAAGGATGATACTCAAGGTTGTAATACCATACTCGAGGTCAATGGGTTTTTCTTCAAAAACTTAAGTTTCAAATCAAAGTGTCCAACCTCGAGGTTGAGACATGAACCTCGAGATTTCCATGCTTGATGAAAACCATGACCTTTCTGTATGGGTTAAAACTTGAGGTTTGCTTTTCATACTCGAGGTTGCAAGTGTTAATGCAAAACTTGGGTTTTTCAAGAAGACCAGAACCTCGAGGTTGACTTCCTAACCTCGAGGTTTCACATAGTTTTTGTGAAACCAAGTTTTGTAGCATGAAAACACTTGACTTTTTAAAGCTTCTGTAAGGTCAAACCTCGAGGTTACAATACCAACCTCGAGGTTTGCTCTTGAACAAACTTTTTGACACTTAAGAGCAAAACCTCTTTAATTGTTTGTAGTTATTGGCAATCATCAAAACCATCAGAGAACTAACAATCCCATCCCTGAATCAGAAAAGCCTTGACCATGGCGGCTTGAGCTAATTTGTCCTTGAGCGCTCTGACCTCTCCAAGGAACACAGTAGGAGGGAAAGATTTGATGGTTTGGAGGACCAGATCAACCACTTTTTCATTAGGGTACTCAGGAAGTTGCAATGCCTTCTTCTTCTTCTTCCAACTATCAAGCATCTATTGGGTCGAAATTGGTGATAGAGCTGCTACGGAAGGGGTCGTTGAATCCGAAAAATTGGCCACAACAATGAATTAGTGGGTGGTGGTCGTGCTTGAGAGGAGAATAAAAGGGGGTAAGGACTTTTGATAACAGAGTATATGTATACATGTATACACAGTCACAACCAAATGTCAGGAGACTCAAAAGAGACCAAGCAAGAAAGGCTTTATGATGTGAAGTTGATTTCTTGTCATTGACTGTAAAAAAAATAATTGGAAGAAACATGATTTTTTTTTCCGACAGGTATAATTCAATCTCAAGCTATCAGAGAAGGAGAAAATTGACAAGGCAAAGGTTTTGCTACCTCTCAAACACCAAGGTATGAAATATATGAATTTGTTCCTTTTCTCCAAGATGTTCCATGATGTATATCATCTTATACTCTTTATTCTTCTAGGAAATGGTAGATGAATACAAATTTATGATGGCAGAAGATCACTTGAAGAGAGCATCAATAAGACAACACCTATTTCAAGTGGTAAAAAGGAGGATTCTGCCATGGGTGAGAGTATATATTTTCGTGATTCAAATGATGAGATGCTAAATTCTAATGAGGACCCAGATGATGATTTAGATATATTGTAGTATACTCTTGTTGGCCTTCAACATGAAACAACCATAGAAGTGATAAAGTCCAAGTTTGAGAATATACAGGGCCTTTCTAATTGTTGTGATGCAATTGACAGCAGACACATATTGATGACTTTGCTCTCTACAGACTCTCTCTGTGAATAATGTATGTGGCTTGATCATGAGAAGAATTGCAGCTTGGTTTTACTTGATTTTAGAGTAGTGAATGGTGATTGCCAATTTTGGATCATCAACCAAAGTTTTCATAGATGAATTGGAAACTTGTAATTATTTAATGCCTTTTTTGGGCTAAACAAATAGATGAAGCTAATTGTTACTTGATATGTATAATGACTTTTGTAATTGTATTAGCTATTACTCTTTTTGGGCATAGCTGATAGCAATTTTAGTTTGAGCAACTTCATTCATTTCTAACTTTAATATATTACACTTGCTATATGCATTGAAGTCCTTTTGTACAAATCAAAAATCAGCACGTTGACTTTACATTTGATTATCAAATCTAATGAAAGCACCAAAAAACTCATATCATAATGATTGTATATACATTTAAAAAAAAAAAATTCTCCATATACATTTGAAATCCACAATACTTCTAGTATTTACTTCGCCAACCAACATTGCCCTACAAAAAGATTGCAAAATACTGGTATTAAGTTATCCATATACAAATGAAACCATAAGTGCCCCAAAATATTTCCTGAAAAATAAGTAAAAAAGTATTAAGTATTTAAGTACAAACATACATTGAAATGTTATAATTAAAAATATAATCTTGAAAATGGCTCATCAAAAATAAGTTCTTACCAAAATAAAACCATGAAAATATGTGCAATTGCTACTATTCTTTTTGCTTCTCTTTTGCAACTTCTATCTACAAATGAAACTTCACAAAATTTTCATCTAAATTTAAAAAGGAAATAACAAACATAAATAGAAAATTTAGAAACGAGTACCTTTAGCATCTGACAACTTGTTTTATTATGACCCTTCCCTTGACAATAACTGCAAGTTTTTTGTTGTTTTGTCAACAACTCTATGCTTGATTTTATTCGTGAAGCAACCTTTGGATGCCCCTTAGTTTTGACTGGTTGAGTGGGATCACGCACATTATTAATGAGTGAAGCTTGTGGAATCGTTTGGCTAACTAGTTCATCTTCACCTCTCTTTCTTTTTCTTTCCAACTGTTGTTGCAAAAATTCAGCAATCATAGCATCAAACCTTTTAATCTCACAAATAGAATCTCTTGCTTTAGAAATAGCCATAGTGCACTTCGAATGAATCGACCACAAAGACAATGCACTAATTTCATTAGGATTTGTTTCACCATGAATGGATACAAGGTTTTTAGCCTTATAGCTTACATTCATAGTCCATCTAGACAAGATATAGTTTTCAGGAAGGGTCATTATTTGTTTCTTCTTCATAATGTATAGAATATATTTACACAAAATCCCCATAGTCTCAAACTTTGCACAAGAACATTGAGCTGTGAAGCTTTCTGTCAAATGGTACTCAACAATTGCCCACCATTCTTTATCAACTTTAGGAGACCCCGCCCATGGTGGTTAAAAACTCGATTTATCACTACGATTTTACGTTTTTATGATTTTTTTTATTAAAACGATTTTACAAATTTTCCAAACACTTTTAAGTTTTTACGATTTTACGTTTTACGATTTTTCATTCTCTTTCCGTTTTCAGGTAAAATCTATGTTTTCACTACCATGACCCCACACAATACATAATAAGTTTTTCCTTTATTGCAATTTTTTCATGAAAATAATCAAGTATGGCAGCCTTCCACTCTTTTTTGAAAATTTGAAATAATTTTCTTGTGTACCATTTTCCAGCTTTTGTTTCAATAGGATGATTAGTCTCCAAAACTGCTTTTGTATTTCTAGTTTTGAAATCCTCATCTTCCTCTGCATCCCTCCTAGATTTGATAAATTTGTCATACTGGATGCAAAATCATTTAACATTGTGTTAGAGTTGACATATCCATCAAAAAATGCATTGATGCTCTCACTTTGACCACTTGTGGTCATTCCTGCAAAAAAAAAAAAAAAAGTATCTTTCAAGTATGCCTTTGCCCAATGATGACGTGAAGCATACATGTTAGCCAACCAACTATTTGTTTTAATATCATATTTAGTCCTCAATACTTCCCATTTGCCTTCAAACTCATCAATGTTTCGACTTTTGTACCACACAAGGGAGTCAACATCAAAACTATCTTTAAACTATGCGCATAGTGCTTGACTATGCTCCATAACATGTTTTTTATATGCCAAGCACAAAAACGATGTTGTGCTCTTGGAAATATCTTCGCAATTGCTTTTCCCATAGCTTTATCTTGATCAGCTAGCAACAAGAGACTTGTCAAACATACATATCCGAAATTGTTCAAACAACCATGTAAATGTTGCCTCCGTTTCATCTTCTAACAAAGTAGCAACAAATAAAATTGTTTGTCCATGATGATTAACCCCCACAAAAGGAGCAAAAGGAAACTTGAACTTGTTTTATAAGTCACATTCACATCAAAGACAAGGACTTCACCAAAAGGAGCATATGCAGCTCTTTGAAGATGGAATATCACCTAGAGGGGGGTGAATAGGTGATCCTCGAAATTCTTTTTGCAAAAGACAATTGGAACTGAATTTAAAGAAACGAAAGAATGATAAAGTGACACAAGAGATTTATACTGGTTCGGTCTAAAATCACTAACCTACGTCCAGTCCCCATAACTCCTAGGATTTCACTAACTTCCAAGATTAATTACACACTCTGTAAACGAGGGATGGTCTACTCTCTCTCAGACTCCATTCCCCCTTACAAGTTGCAATTAAACACACTCTCTTAAGGTTCCACAACCTTAAAATTCAACTGATAAAGATATAAGTGTTTAAATACTCCTCACGAGTTGATAAAATGATGAACACTAAAGAACAAATTCAATGGAACAGTTGAAACAACAAATGCTTTTAAACTCAAATTGATTGTGCAGCGTTTCGGTAGTTGGCGAATTGAATGCTTCAGCTATTTATAGTTGTTGTAATTAATGACCATTGGTGAGCTTGTAAAATAGTCGTTGAGACTCTTGAATGTGTCCGTTAGGAAGATGAAGCTTTCGTCAAGAGTTTCGCCATTTTAATGCTTCAATGGAATTCTCAGAGTTGACATTCTCTTCATTCCATTTGTTTTACCGTTGTGAGATATAATTGAATGTCCAGACGGAATTTCAGAGCTGCTTTACTTCTATCAGAGAAGTTTTACGTGTTTAACACTCGTTTAGGAAATCTCATTTAATGCCTCTGTCAGACCAAAGTGCTTTATCCAAATCTGCTGGTAACTTATGTTAAATTTATCTGAAACTCAAGAGCAAATGGGTTAATAGCATTTGGTAATCACAACAATTAATAATTTGAAGAAACATTAATCCATTCAATGATTCATGAATTTCGTACACGGTGATTTGAAAACAGAGATGATATTGCTCGAGCAATGATCCATGCTTGCTCGAGCAAGCTCCTTTGAACAAGTCAGGAAAGTGTTCTTTGGTTGCTGATGCTCGAGCATGAAAGTTCTCTTGCTCGAGCATGTTGCTCGAGCATGATTTTATTCATGCTCGGGCAAGCTCTTTGAAAGCTGGTGAAAGAGCATTAACATTGCTGTTGCTCGAGCATGCTTCCAAGGCTTACTCAAGTAAGCTTCTTTGATTCAGTTGAAATTGCCTGGAACATGCTAATGCTCGAGCATGCTCTCTTGCTTGCTCGAGCACGGTGCTCGAGCATGATATAAGTCATGCTCGGGCAACCTTTTTCCAATCAATGAAAGGTACATGCTGCTCAACCTTGCTCAAGCAACATTTTGTGCTTGCTCGAGCATAATGCTCGAGCAGCCTTTTTCTTTTGCTCAAGTAAGAACTTCAGCAAACTAGAATCCACAGGTTGCTCGACGTTGCTCGAGCAACCTTGTAAGCTTGCTCGAGCAAAGTGCTAAAGCATGCTTTTGCCTTCTGGTCGAGCATGCTTTCTACTATAATCTGTTTTGCTCGATGTTGCTCTAGCAAGACCATATGGTCTGCTCGAGCAAGGTTCCCTCAGATAATTTCTTATGAACCTTGCACACGATGTTGCTCGAGCATACATAAACCTTTGCTCGAGTATGCTTCTGTGAAATCATTTTCTTATCAAATGTTCTTCAATTTAAATATTTGGAAATTGTAATCATCAAAACAAAAACACAGAAACTAACACTCTTGACCTACAATCTGCCCAGAATACACTTCTTAATGTTCCATCTTCTGCTAAATCCATATCAAAATAAAATACTCCATCAACCATGAACTTCCTTTGAAAGTGTTTGATGATGCCCTGACATTCTCGCCCTACATTATTCTTTCACTGTTTGGATATAATACTATTGATTTGAACTAGAGTAAGATCAAACTCTTTGTTCATAGCGCTCACAACCTTGGAGATTTTCAAAGATGTTAAACCCTCTTGATAAAGCTTAGAAACAACAGATTTTGTCAAATCTGAGCATCTCAGTTCATTCTGAGAAAGAAACTTCTTCACCTTTGTTGGAATGTTAATCAATGGATGATTGTGTGTATCATTGAACTTTTCCACTTTCCATAGGCCATCCACCAACTTTACTTGTAACATCGCCAAACAATTAGTCCTTGTATCCCTTTGCCTTTTGACATTGTCAGCATCAATTCTTTTATCATCTAGTCTCTTAACACCTTGCTTTGAGAACACATAATTCCACCTATATGGTTGTTTTGTAATTGTACTCTTGTTATGGTATTGCTTACGTATTATGAACCCCTTACCTTTTGTGTAAGCATTATAAAAAGCATATGCTTCTTCTGATGTCTAAAAAACTCTAGTTAAAATAGGGGTCTCGCTTAGCTCAGTATCAACATCTCTCACAATTTGATGTGCATTATCTTCCCCACATTCACCATCTTTGTTTGCCATGATTTCACTAAGATCGTCTTCTCTAAATTCAGCCATATTTTTTTCCAAATCAACAATATCTTCTACACGTACTAAACTTTTACTCATGTCAATGTCTTCAATAGTTAAAATCTCACAAATGAATATGCATGACATTAAACAGCTAGAAGATGTGTCATTTACTCTGTCATTTGTTAATCTTGTATCCTAAAGTTTATTATACTTTTCCATCCTATTTAGTTATATTGTAGAGTGATGAAGATAAAATTCCTGCTAATACATGGTGTATATTGAGCTCAATCTCTTTGTGGATTTCAGAATATGAATTATAAGTAACATGATAGTAAAATGGAAGAGTATATTATCTATTTAACACTAAAGTGAAGTGTATCATGATATCACAAAGTAATAGCTTATTTGGATAATAGAACTCTGGCATGACTATTTTCTTCTCGTGTTTTCCATAAGAAAACAAAAAATAGTAATACTGATCATAGCTACTACACCTATTGATATGCTTTATATTTCATATATTGAATTGTTTTCATCCAATATTGGAGTGCTAAATGGTCTATTATGCAATAAGAAATTTCATGAAGTTTCTTGATTTGGTTATTTGGAGATGAGCTACATCCATTTGCATTTTGTAATCTATTCGATGATGGTCCTTAGAGAAGACAAACTTATTAATTGCAAGTTTTATTTTCTCTCACTAAAATGATACTTTATGGTTACCTGTATTATATGTTAAGCTAAAATCTAGTGCTTCAAGTGATGGGATGTCACATTCAAGTGGCGCCTACAATGAAGAAATAAAAAGAATGACTCAAGATATACATGTCCTAAATAAACAAATTAGCTTATTATGTAGTCAAACATAATATGACATACCATTAACAAATTTATAAAAGTCATTTCAATTGGTTGTGAGTTGTCCAACATCATATTATCATGATTTATTTGAGTTGATGAGCCTGATCTTTGAAGGTGGTTATGCCACACTGTTTTCAAATTTAGAAAGAAACCATAACCAACTAATATGCATCTTTAAATATTAAATTGATATCATAAATATACCTGTGAAGTTCTCAAAGGTCCTGAAACTTAAGGAGGTTTTTTAGAGGATTTTGTTCTTCATCTTTTTGGACCAATTTCAACACAGCTCTTTATTTGTTTCCTTTTCTTTCTACCATATCTCTTTTTGAAACCAACAACTCTGCCACAACTATTACCAGCATCATGATTCCCCACACCATCCTCATCAACATTACTATCATCTGATAGGTATTTTATATGAAGCTCAATTACTCTTATTAAGTTCCAACACAAACTCATTGACAAGAGAGAATGCTTCTGGACTTTCTGATGCGTCACGTGCTAATTTGACAAGCAATGGGCATAATTGTCTATATCAATTTGATCTCTGTAATTTAGGGTCAACTTCAATTTCTTTTCCTTTAATATCATACACTACACCACATCGTGCTTCTCTTGTCCACCTCTTTATAATATATTTTTGGGATAGTAGTTTGACGCTACATTCATTCAATACTCTCAATGCATGACAACATAATACGCCCACTCGTTCAAATTTTTTGCAGCTACAAGTAATTGTCTCCATTGAAGGATTAAATGTCAAACTATACTCCCTTTTCTTATCATACATGGTGATAACATAATGAAACACGATTGCACTTTCCTCTTCACTTTCATTTTTCTTTCTCTCTTTTCTTTCTTTTATACATGTGGCATCACGTAAATCATATTCATATTGGAACAAATCAAAGATAGGTCGAGTATAGATATCAAAAGTTGACGATGCATACATGAACTTTGCAATAACAACCTTGGCAACTTGTCACATGCCTCAAAATCTCTTTTCAATTCATTATAGTTCTTATCCTCTAGAACTTGTTCAAATTGTTGGAAGAATCGATTGATATCTAATTTAACGTTGGTGCAACTTTTGACGGATGCGTTGACACTTTCACTAATTTGTATGCTTCTTATACCAAGTGTCCTTGAATTCTTCAAATAGCATGTTGCCCATTTCTCTTTTATTTGGTACATGTACATCAACCATGAGTTTTCTACTATATCTTGTTTTGATAATAATGCTTGCCCAGCTACTTCAAACTCTGTTTCATTCCAACAATGATACATGCAATAGTTGAAATCTCTAACCATTGAATTTGGAAGTGTTTCATTGCATTCCTTGAAATATGCCATGTGCACTAGGCATGTCTAACATGTGGCATAACTTCTTGTAATTCCTGAGCCATAGCAGCATCTTGGTCAATAAAGACTGTTACTAGACTTGCATTCTTGTATGCTTGCAAAAAAGTCTTAAAGAGCAAGTTGAAAGTTTCAATGGTCTCATCATGTAATATTGCCACTCCAAAAATCACCCCTCCTTTATAATGATTGAAGCATGAGAAAATTGCAAGAGGTCTATGGTTATTAATTGTGCAATAAGTTGTATCAAGTGAATTGACTTCTCCAAAGCAAGCATAATAGACCAACATGTGTGCATCAGCCCAGAACACATTTGTCACTTGCTCATCTGAGTCTATTTGGTGAGAATGAAAAAAGGATCGATTTTCGGCCAATTGTTGTTCAAAATAACGAAATATACATCCAGCTTCACCGTATTTCATAGCACGTTGCCTTCTTGAATTAAGATAATTTTCACATCAACTCTTGTATATCCCAAATTATCTCGATCTCCTGTATATTGGCTTTGCAAATTGAATGCTAATTTTTTATTAATCCCAGCTTTTTCAGCATTTTCTAATTCAAAACGTTGAGCTTGTGTTAGCCCTCTATGTGATGCAAGCAAATAAACTGCTTTAGGAGCTTGAAGAGGATGATTATGATCTAGAAGCACTTCACTTACTCTGTATTTTCCATCTACTAGCTTAATTTTCATTCTAGCTTCATAACTTGTTCTTGTCTCATCTTTAGACTTCCTAATTTGCACTTCTCATTAATTTGGTTTTCTCACTCCTTCCTTATTACAAACATATAGATAAGATGCATATGTTGACGAATCCTTTTTACTCTTGTTGAACTTTTGCTTTCTAACACCAAAACCAATTCTTCTACCATATGCCCTCCAAAATTCCCATGATTCTATTATATTGTCAAATTCAAGATCAAGTGTAGGAGTCAAATGTATAGCCATGGCATGAACCTCGTGCAAAATTGAAAAGGATATACTCAATGTAAATCAATGATAAAATAATAAATTAATTATAAACTGTACATGTATTTGCACACACATATATAAACCAAAACAAAACATACACATGCATATATCGCTAAAAACTCTCTTAAATTCAACTTTGCCTTCAAACTTTCATTTTAAACTTACATAACGAAATAATATATAATGGAAGATTTTACTTATGCCCTGCTCCCAATGCAAGTCCAAAAAAGGAAATTTGTTTTTTCTGCACAAAAGTGAACCTGATGGTTGCTATAATTATAATCTATATAGTATGTCTAACAAATCATGGCATGCTTTAAGGACTGTTGCAACAATAAATTAATAGTTGTGAATCAATTTTTGTAAGAATTAGCAACACGGATATTCGCTCTATGTAAGAGCTTCATCTTCATTTTTCCCAAGTTTGTGTTTGAGAGAAGTGAATGCAACTATTTTTCAATCACACACATTCATGAATAGAGCACATAATATATATATATATATATATATATATATATATATATATAAGAAAATGGATATTTTTCCACATTATACGCTTCTTCAACATTTCAGAGAACTGATTCAGAGGATGACTTTTCTTTTTCAAAACCGAATCTATCGATTGTCCCCAATTAGAATTCTTGTTGAAAATCTTTTCTGTACATCCGATCAGCTTTCTCATGCAGTTAGAATGGAAGGCGCCAAAGAATAGAATGAGCCAAACAAAAATACGCAACATGTGCTGCTAGAGGGAAAAATCTGTCGACTTGAAATGGTGTTATATGTCGTAATTAGTCCAAGTCCCATTTTAACCCAAAATGGCATCGTTTCCCAGGTAGAGGATGGACGAGGATATTTAAGCGCAGTGGATGTAAGCTGAACCCAGTGCACATCGAGCAGTGTGTACATAATTGTTATAGGGGAGTAGTGATGTGCAATTGGGCACAGAAGTGATGTGCAAAGAAGGGGTCTGCAGTAGGGATTGCATATTCTCTTCTTATATGGTCCAATCATCATATTATAATGTTGGGAAAAGTATTTCTCCAATCACTGGAGATAGAATTATCTCCAGTGACCCTAAAACTATGTCGTTTTGAATTAATGAAGGGTTTGTTAGTAATTTCATGTGAATTAATGAAGACTGTTTTGGTAAAATGTATATGATTAAAAAATAAACAAAATTACAAAAACACCATTTATTAATTCAAAACGATGTAGTTTTGGAGTCACTAGAGATAACTTTATGTCCAGTGACTGGAGATAACTTTATCTCCAGTGACTGGAGAAATCTTTTTCCCTATAATATTATATCCTCCTATATTTTGTTCGTAAAAAATTTTATTATTAAAATATAAATATTTCTACTTATTTAAATTATTTTTCTTTTTTTTCTCAAGATATTATATTTTTTAATTAATAGCGGTGTTACAACTCACTAGTCACTACCCGTCACTGGTTCAGTCACGGGTTGGTTTTCAGAACCTGGGTAACCAGACCCCATAATTCATCTT